>CM046874.1:14840745-15436024 GCA_025667525.1 Glebionis coronaria | reverse complement strand
TAAATTAGCACATGTAAAATCATCTCCTAAAAAATAAGATAAAAATCCAGTAATACACTAATATACTAACTGTCTAACTAATATACTAACTGTCTAACTGTATCTATATTAACTGATTATATACATACTAAATATTTTTTTAAATGGCAACATGATATAACCAGAACCCTTTCTTGGGCAAACCTGATTTTTAAGGATTGTTTTTGCAACCTCTACATGGACACTTTATTCTAAGCTCTATCTTTTGAGTGGGCAAAGTCAAAAAAATAACTCCATATTTTGAACATAAGCCTGATTCGAGTACGCTTACAGTGTCGGTCATCTTATACATCCACACTTGATTACTAGTGGACTTCATACTAAATATAATACCAATTCTCAATCCTTATTAAGTAAACACCTAAAGTTAATTAGAAAGAAGTAGTCTTTTAGATTAAATCTAACTATATGAACTCCTTTAGTAATGCATCTACAATCTTCTTAAATATCAACTTTAAACAAACTACTTAGAAATTTAACTCATACAGACTTTCATAAAACTCATCAAAAAAATACTATGTTTTTTCTTTCTGAAACAGCTATCAAAACCTTAATTGAACATCATCTCAAAGGACAACCCACAATCTTTTTCTTTGTAAAGCAAAACCCAAAGTAGGGACTTTTTTAGGAGATTCTTTCCTTAGTAGGAAATAATCGTTTTATTTATTCCTTTAAAAAGTATAATTGTTCCTTAATTTAGTAAGAAATGTCAAATTTTCGTTTTTTTTATAAAAGAAAGTAAAAAACTGGGTAAAAAATATACGTGTGAAAAACAAAAAGAGAAAAACTATAGGAAAAGCGGGTAGAATAATATAAAACTTTCGGGTTGAAAATAAAAAATTTAAAAAACGTGGTTAATTAAAACAAAGTCTAAGGATTAAAACAAAAAATTGCAACAAATAAAACCTATCCTTTTGACACAGAGCTTCCAAAAAGGAGGTCAGTTCAATGAATCAATTACAAACCTTAATTAAGATTAAATTTTAACTTTGATTGTGGGCTTTTGTTGGGATGTACCCGTTTGATTTAAAGGTATTGTTAATTTTGTAGTTTTTCATTTATGTCACATCAATTAATCAACTACAAACATTAGGGTTTTTGTTGGATGTGTGAGTTTGTTTTCAAAGGTGTGGTTTATTTCATGTGTTACCAATGTTTGTGCTACTGAACCCAATTTTGTTTTTTTTTTCTAAACATATATCAGTATTTGTATTATGCACTTTGAAATATATTTATATGTTTCTTAATTCTTTTCATTTTTGTTTATGGAATTCATTAAGTCCCTAAATTTAATGGATGTAATGTTAATAAGAAATTGATAAACGATGTTGTGACTCCTTTTGCAGGGAGATTTATTTTTGCATAGCGATATTGGAACGTCTTCTTCACATAACTAAAAGGAAAGGTGTATGCTTGAGTTTATTGTTGTAGTAAATGGAACTCATAGATGGCCTGATGTGGGTTAGTTTGTGCTGCCAATGTTGATAATGCGGTTATGTGAATTATGATCATTCGAGTTACGGGCCGGTCGCGCCAAGAAACAATGATGGTTACGGCAGCTATAGTAGTTTTGGTCCCGCTGTTCCGTCAAGTGAATACGGGGGATATGGGCTGTATGCGAGTAAGTGGGTGGATAGGTCGGGTGGGGTTGGGAGTTCAGTGGGGCCGGAGGTTTCGGTTGTGGAAGTTGTGCAGAGTGTGGCGAGGGTACCCGGGAGGACGGGTAGGAATGAGATTCCTACTGCTATGATTGAGGTTAGTCAAGATGAGTTGATGAACAATCGGTCACATGAGAATCCGGTTAAAGCGACTGGGATTACTTTTGGGCCTGCGTATCACTATCAGGTAATGTTAATTTCTTGATTTATATATAATATATATAGATGTTAAATTTAGTGGTATCTGTAAAAAATACCCAAACCAAGACTGCATGGGAAATTTTATATGCTTATTATACTGCAAAATTATGATGATTAATAGATTAAGACTTTCAAGAGTATATGATGAAGTTATCTACTAACGAAGTATGCTTTGGATAAGAGAATTTAGGTTTTTCACTTAGATAATAATGAGGATTAGTAGCTTGCATACAATATGAATCCTTGACATGAAAGGGATGCAGATAAACTGGTTTTATAATTAATTTAGTTATATACAAATGCGTGAGTTAGGGAATTTCACCATTATAGATGCATTTTTTTTTCATTTCTCCCGTGATAAAGTTATGCTGGCAGTTGAGTTGTGGAGACAAGGTACCCTCTAGACATATTATGATCATTAATTAAGTCATGATTCCCAGTGTAGTACTATGTAGTGTTTGTAAATTTATTTCCTATGTAAGGACTATGATATTTCATTTCTAACATGAAGAAAGAGTTTATTACATCATCATACGTTAACATAATTTGGGTAGCAAGACCAGCAAAAGGAGTTCTGCCTAAAAGTCGAACTAATTGTGCTGAGGGCGCACCCATAAGTCCATAACAGCAACATAGCTAAAATGTCTGGAGGATTGGTTGAGGTGCTTGTGATGTGTTGGGTAAGGGTACTTTTCGATGTCATATTAGGCAATACTTGAAGACGACTTCTGTTATGGTGAAGTGGTTGAAGGAGTTAGGTGCTGGAAAAAAGAGTTTGAACATCAGAAGGAGGTTGCTGTAAGTGTTTAACATGAGAATGTGGTTGAGTTAAGGAAGTATTATAACTTGAAATATTAGATTAGAAGCTTGCGGTTTGTGAGTTTTGTAGTCATGGGTCATGTGGCTTCAATGTTAATGGTATGTGTCTCTTAACTCAACTACCGATGTTGTTTTTACCTGTTTGCTTACAAAGAAAAATAAATTAATAAGAAAAATAATATGTTTATTAATATTAGTTGGGTCCACATTAGAAAAGAACAATTCGTTGGATGGGTTATTCCAGGATGACCCTTGATCAGCCGACCCACAACAATATTGATATATTACATTTCAAAAGAGGAAATAATATGTTGCTAAGCCGTAAAATGAGGCACTTTAGTATCCGCAATAGCACCATTGTGAGTGTCACGTCATCTCTTAACTTTCAAAAGTTGATTTTATGTCGATTATAAGAAAATTGACCTGCTTAATGGGTACATTTTAATGAAGAAAAGGAACTGCAAACCCTACAGTTAAGAGACATACCCTTTTATAGTGTACAGTAGGTAATTCAGTATAGTATATCATGAAGTGAGAGGTATCTCTCAAGTCGTTAAGGTCATGTTTTCATGTGTTAAAACAGGTAGGATCAAATTTTAATGGTGACATATAGAACACTTCTGGAAGCAACTATCTGTCCACGATTCTGTTATAATGAAAATGTCTCTTTCGCTACGAAAGGAGATTGGAGATTCTAATTTTATTTTCGGTAGGATTGAAATTTAATGGTGACTTATAGAACACTTTTGGAAGAAATCTATTAGTCCACCATTCTTATATTGTGAAAATGTCGCTTTGGCTACGAAAGGAGACCGGGATTTTTCGTTTTACTATTGGTCAAATGTCTGATATGTTTTCAGCATGCATGAAGTAGCAGTATCACGTTTAGACTCAAACTAATGAACCATGTGTAATGATGATAACGAAATTTTGATGTAATAGTGAATGTCACAACGTTGATGTGTCATTAGTAAATGAATGCGTTTTCAATTGTCAATAGATGTTATGAGTAGTTTTTATGTTATTTGACTTCTACTATTTCATTGAAATACATGATAAGATTATTTTATCCTCTATGAGGATGTTCTGAAGCATGCTAATGAAGCAGGTTCATCTGGATCTCACAATTCAGAAATGCCATTCTGTGACAATGATGAAAATGATGCTTATGATGATGATTGCTTTGATTGATGACAAAGATGTTGTTGATCAAATGTTTGACAAAGAAGATGATGATGACGCTTCTCATTATTTGAACATGCAAGCCCAATTTGATAATGTTGATCCACCTCGTGGTGTCGAATAAATTTTTTCCTTTTTGGGAAAGGTTCCGTCAAATCCTAACTCAACCCCCGAGACTGTAGACACCCATGATCAAGAAGTTACTAAGGACGTTGATTCTAACAGTTCATCAAAAATAGTGCCTGCCGTCAAGCTCTGAAGCTGAAAAGAATTAAAGATGTGAAGAAACAATATTAAAATTATAAATTGTTTGATATTGTTGATGATTTTTCTGATCATTACTACACTAATTTGGTTCGAAAGGACAACAAGTAATTTCTCTGACTTTAGCTTTTGATATCCTCATTTTTATTTCTACTTTTTGTTTAAAATGTGACACCCTCCAATCTTATTACTACTTTTTGTTTAAAATGTGGCACCCTCCAATCTTATTTCTACTTTTTGGTTAGAATGTTAGCTGTGACAGCCTCCAAGGGAGTGGACGAAGAAAATTCAAGTTGAGTGGGAAATACTAGAGAAGGACTTACCAGGTGAGTAATATTCTCAGACTTTTAAGCATATGAAGTTAGCTATGATAAGCTGGGTAGGTTGGCCTCCGTAGGAAGTCGATAAATTGACAAGTCAAAAAAACTGGTTGGGTTGACTTAGAAACACCTTTTTCGTCCAACCTTATTTCTAGAATTTATATAAATATTTCATATGTTACTTGATTACGAGATTTTGAAAATAATAGTATCGCTAGGTTGAAAGCAATTTTGGGTTGTACGCATTAGATATAAACTTGGTAGTTTTAAACTGTTTAACCCATTCGACCAAAAAATGGTCTTGCTCTATATCCTCTGGACCCAACTCTCTATATTGCCACCTTTAAATGTTGTCTTCAATACCATTGCTGTTGCAAGCCTCCAACCATATGTGCATAATTAAACGAATGTTTTGATTCACATGCTTACATGTTACTACTAACGTTTCGTCTTACAAAAATCATTGATAATCTTTCAAGTAGGCAAGTAGCTGATAATCTTAAGTTTAATTGTGTTTAAAGAATATGTTTGCTACATTTGTTTTCTTTAACTTGAGGAAAAAAAATGTGAAACAACATTAGTTATTCAATTATTTGTACATCTTATATGTCAAAAGTTAATGATGTTTTTGAGATTATGCATGTATTTCACACAAAATGAACTTGATTCCGCTTATTGAGATTTCGACTATGCTTATTTTTGTTTTATTGAAGAAAAAATGGACTTATGTAATTTATGGTATTTTACAGAAAATAGTGTTGTGTAGCTAATACATTATTGCAGGACCAAACCAAAAACTCTTTCAAGCATGCAGTATGAGAAGAGAGGTGTTACTTAGTCATTTTGGATGCCAAAAAGATTTGAGAGATCAATGGAGTCGTGGCAAGACTTGAAGTGCCTAAAATTCTTGAATTTGTCCTATTGGATTTCATGGCTTGGGCAGATGGAGATTTGAAAATGTAGACTAAATATTTACTTTTTATCATGTTAAAGAACCATTGTTATGTTGCTTAGTTATGTACATTTGATTTTTAATACCGCCAGCCTTCAACACTAACTAAACAATTAAAACAATAATTACAACTTATAAACAATGTAAAATTAACAAATTAAAAGAAAACCCGTGCGTGCACGGGTATTAAAACTAGTAGCATATTATAACAAAATCATAGAATAAGCATAGCAAAATATACAATTCACTAAGAAAAAAAAATCTTTTGTCAATTTTTCCCTTACATGTGCTAATGGTATGAACTATCATTACATTTAGCTCACAAATAAACAACTTTAACAATTCTATAAACTTTAACTGAACCCAAACACACAATATCAGTCTACCTATTTTCATAAATCTAAAATTCGAAACCAAATAAGTATTAAATCACAATTATAACTAAAAAAATGAAAAATTAACACTTATAGTCAATAACCGATCCCTAAATCACAATTAGGAGTAAAAGAAAACAAAAATCCCTAAATCAAAATTATGATAAAAAAATCAATCTTACAATCAATTATTGGTAATTAAAACCAATGACATGTATTTTTACCATAAATCAGTGACATATATAATTACATAATTTAGATAGAAATATACATAATAGACATATAAGATTAGATATATAAGAGTATTACCTGGAATAGGGTCAATGGTATTCTCGGTTAGGTGTGGTGAAGTTTCAATGAAAAGTGAGATATGAGGTGTGGAAAAGCTTATTGAATCAAACATGGAAAATTGGAAAGTGATATCTCTGAGTTATATGAATGCATATTGGATAAAAGGTAGCCTTTAATTTCTAGATCAGATCTAAAAAAGATATGGACAAAAAATAAGCGGGTAATAAAAGTTAACTTGAGCGGCAAATGAAAATGTTAATGAAAAATTTAAGAGTTAGGTGCTAAATTTAAGCGGGAATAGAAATGCGAGTTGTAAAAATAAGCGGCAAGTTGATAAGGTTGACTTAATGGTCGATTCTGTGAGTAGGGGTGTCGAAAATATCGACTCGAACCGAACCCGAATAAGTTAATTCGGGTCAGGTCATTCGGGTGAAAAAATTTATTCAGGTCAATTCGGGTTAACCCGAATTGACCCGAGTTTTTAAATAAGTCGGGTTCGGGTTTATATTTTTTAACCTTGACCCGACTTGACCCGATCCAAGTTGACCCGACCCGAATTGACCCGAACCCGAGTGACCCGAGTTCTAATTCGGCTAGGGTTCAGGTATAATTTTTCTAGTCTCAATCCGACTTGACGCGACCCGAGTTGACTCGAGCCCGACCAAGTCAACCTGAATCACACCCCTATCTATGAGTTGATGACTCGATCAACTTAATTTGGTGGTCGAATTAGTGAATCAGTGACTCGACCAGGTTGACTTAGTGACTCGACTAGGTTGATCCAGTGACGCGATCGGATCGGCCCGTAACTCGGCGACTCGATCGATCAGCCTGATGGTAATCTCTTGATCCAATGACTCGATCGAGTTGACCTGGTGGTTAAATTAGTGAACTAGTGACTCGACCAGATTGACTTGGTGGTCAAACCCGTGATCCGATAACTCGGCCAAGTTAACCCGGTGACTCAACCTGTACGATCCCATGACCCAGCGACCCGACTGAGTTGATCGAATGGTCAAACCCGTGACTCAATAATACTCAACACTTAAGAAGCGTATAATAAGAAATGTTAAAAATTTACCTTCAACAAATGGTGATACACCCTTTATATATATTAGAGATACTAAAATACGAAGAAATAAAATAAGCAAAAGAATCAAAAGTAAAAATTTGACCAGCTTGACTCGTTGGATAATTGTTATATAACAACTAGAATCGTTTATAATATTTAGAAAGTGTAGAAACCAGAAGAGGGGTAAACAATTTCCCTAATTTAAAAATCTAACTATCATTTGATATGATTATCAATCGAAAGTTTGTTTCATAATAGTTAGACCAATTTATAGTGTTTCAAAAATATTTAGTATATCAATTGATCTTGACTACGATTGACTAAAGCTAAAGACAATGATTAGTAAAGAGTAAGGAAAGAAACAACTTAAAGGAAGACATCAAAGATTTATACTGGTTCGGCAACGAAGCTCTATCTTCGTTCCTACTCCGCTCCTCGAGTACTCATACTCGAGATTTTCACTATATCGACAAGCTCCCTTCTTGGTGGAGTAAACCTTACATCATCGCTTACAACAATACCGACACTAAGCTAAATGTTGAGAACTCATCTTAGATATATCCAATTTACACTCGTCGCCTATTTTCGTTTGCCAACACAAGGCTAGATGTCGAGTTATAATCTTAGCAAGGAACAATTTACTCTTGTCGCCTATTTCCGTTTACCGACACAAGGCTAGATGTTGAGTTCTAATCTTAGCTAGAACCAATCTACTCTCATCACTCACAATCACATCACTTTTAATACATGATACGTTAATCAGATGTGTTGAATGATATCATTATATATTGGATGTTAAACTGATGCTTTATTATTAGTTGATCGTATTATGATATCGTGATGAATTTTAACTAGTTAGGATGAATGTTAACTAATCATGATGAATGTTAACTAATCGTGATGAATGTTAACTCATCGTGACGAATGTTAACTCATCGGGGTGAATGTTAACTAACAAGAATCGTTATAAATGAGAATAAGTATTCATATCGTCCGAGATATATGTGTGGTAAAGATGAGTGAGAAAATCGTACCTCCTTTAGAGTGCAAATAGGTATTATTTATAGGAGAAAGTACTGGGTCATTCCCCATTTCTCGGAAAGTATTAGTGAGTGGGCCTTTGTGGTCCAAAGGCACGTTTGTCTGTTTGTTGTCTAATCGGGACCTGTGGATTGGTTCTATGGGAATTTTTCCACAGGGTCCTCGGACGTGCTTCACTGGGAGCGCGTCTCCGGCAAGTGTTGAGGCTCCGCTTGCTGAGAGCGGACCCGTCTAGGTTTTCTGCCACTGTGATAGGCTTTCATGTACTTGGGTTTGGGCCCAAGGTTTGGTGTATGGTTTTAGGCCTAATGGGCCGTATCCATGCTATACGCCATCAGTTATACATGATACGTTAATCGGATGTGTTTAATGATATCATTATACATAGGGGTGATCTTGTGGAAGGTCTCATAAAAGAACTTGCATTCGAAGAAGCAGTTGGAGGTGGTGAAGGTCTCATAAAAGAACTCGTATTTCTAAAAGTGAGCTCATCCTTCCATTTAAAATATCCACATCCATGATAATATGATAATGTTGTGAACTTGTGATGGCTATTATGGAATACGAAAATCATAAGAAATAATTTTAAAAACAAAAATGTTTATTTTTATATTAATAAATAACTTCTGATTGTTTACCTTTGAACTACAACATGCATAGGTTTACTTTCAGATGGTCCCTGGTTATTGAGTTACAATGTCAGAAGTTTACCTTCAACAATGAAACATCATAGGTTTACTTTCAGATGGTCACAATGAACCCTTAACCAAAGTAGTTGAACACCCTTGGAGAGCCACACCAAGTACTACTCTGGGCATGCTATCTTCAGAGCCTTCAGCATTTGAAGGACCTGGTCACTCAAGAATTATTTCCTCGCACCAAGATAAAGAAAGAAGATACCTATACCAAAAACAAAGTCCAGCAATGAATCATGTCATCTTCACATAGCCTGAATCTTCATTTAGGACTTGGTCAATCAGGTACATGTTATTACCTCAAACCAAGGCAAAGAAAGGAGACGATATTTGGGCTATTTGTATATCCAAGCAGGGGGAGATCCACACTGTATCTCTTTACCTCCAGCCGTTATAAACAACCATCAGCACCTATCCTCTTTCACCCGTAGAGGTCTGTACCTTACACCACCAGAGGTTTGCACCACCAGATGTTTGCACCACTAGAGGTCTCCATCAGAGCTCGTACCCATCAGAGGTCTCCTCCAGAGCTCACACCAACAAAGGTGTAATCAGAGACCTCTGGACCTTAGGACCTCAGGTATCCATTTGTTGCTAAAAAATTTCTGTATCCAGAGCTCAAGCCATCAGATGTGTAACCACTAATCTTGTACACATATCGAATCTAAAAGACTTAGGCTATATTTCTATTTAAATATGGGGAGATTATTGGGCCAATTTAGAGCCTAAATTGTTCATGTACTGATTTGAATGAAATATACCCGAAGTATTTTATAAGTCGGTAAACTTAAGTAAGTTTACCGAGTCATCCTCAAGATGTTCTTAGAAGTCTATAGAGACTCCTTCACTGCTTCAGCAGATCTGAGCCAGTGAAGACGAGAACGAAGATCAGGATGATGGAGTTAGTGAGTAATGACAATGACGCACTAACTCCCGAAGACCATCTCTGATATGAAGACCTCTGAAGTATTTACTGAAGAGATAGTGGGAACTTCCTTGGGTGAAAAAGAAAGAATATAAATTGCAAGGTGGTTACTTGACTTTATTGAACTTCCAAAGGAAGCTTCACTTTCCCACTATATATAGTGGTCTCATTGGTTAGAGATGGTTAGAGATTTCCACCACCAAAATACACATAGTGTTAGTGTTAGAATTTCCTCCTCCCATTAGTTCTTCCTTTCTTGTGACAATGGGAGTTTAGTTTGTCATCATCGCGTAGTTGTTATTCCGCAAACAACCGGGCAACATTTGTATATTTGTTGATTCATTATTAATAAGATTTACAAACGATAAAAAGTACAAGCTTGTGTTATTAGTTAGTCAATTGGTTAATTGTGCACATTGTTCTTCGTAGATCTTCATAGATTCGATGTGCACAAGATTAGTGGACCAACAATTAATATCTTCATAATTTTGGAATGTAATTAGGTGTTGTTCGGTAGAAACGTGTATAGATTCGGAATGTATTGTACCTACGACTAAATATTACAAATCGTTAGAAATGATTAAACATTATAATATAATATACGAATTTACAAATAACATAATATACAAATTTACATCAAATAGTTAGAAATGATTAAACATCCAGAACATGCTGCAAATCTATAACAAAGTATTTAAAAATTTCTAGCGGAATTAAATATAGAAACTAATAATATTACATGATGCATAATCATAACAATTATTTCAAAATTTATAGCAAAAGTACCAATAAAATATTGAAAAGAAATAAAATAAATTATTGACTACCGTTGCAAATCCGTAACAATAATTTTATAAATCATAAAAGGGTTGAAATAAAATATTTAGAATAAATAAATATTGAATCATGATCATGTTTAGTTGCAAAATCTGTTTTTATATGTACTTCAAATTTTTGTTTCAAATTCATTGATGATTTTGCAATGGGTTTGCAACGGGCAACAAAATATAAACTAATAGGAAACAATTATAGTCAAATTCATTAACGAATTTGCAACGAATTTGCAACGGGTAATTAAAAGTATATTATAGTTATTTCGTTGTAAAACCGTTAAATTTATTAAAAATTTGCAACGAGTTTGCAATGGAAGCTATTAATATTTTATTTTGAATACTCCGTTGCAAATCCGTTACAAATTTCAAATAATTTTAACGGATTTGCAACGAAATATGTTAAAATAAGTAAAAATAAAATTATTTTAATTTTTGCAACGGATTTGCAACGGTTTTCTGTGCCATTGCTAATCCATTGCAAATATGTTGCAACCCCGTTGCAAATTTGCTACGGAAAACTTCCGTAAGAAATTTTCGTAGCATTTGCCCTGTTGTGTAGTAGTGTGATGGGTATACTTTACCCGTCACCCACCCGCCACCCACTAATGGGTATAAGTTTTCACTCATACCCATACCCGTTGATAGGTGTGAAAACACTCATCCTGTTACCACTTAATTATAATAATAACCAAGCCAAAACGTGTATTTTATGTCGTAAATGTTGGAATTATGCGTGGTTTGTGTTTTTATTGTGTTTTGGGACCAAAAGATGAAAAAGGAAGAAAACACGGGCTTTCACGGGCTTTTATCGATGAAAACGAGAAAAGATGAAGTCAAAAGATCAAGAGTGCAAATAGAACGGAAGTCCAAGGCCTATTCTAAAGATTTATCGAAGAAAAAGTCTAAAGACGGAAGTTTAATGAAGTCGGAGAACCAAGTCTAATTAAAGAAGAAAATTATAAGACGATTTCAATTTATATCGACAAGTCCCGAGACGACGTCGAGAAAGACAAAGAATTAAAAGACGAGAAAGAGAAAGAAAGAAGGAAGCAACACATGCACTCCCCACCTCCTATATATACCCTCCTAATGACACATTAGGAGGGTGTTAGTTGGTTAAGTTAGCTAGTTTATTTTTCTTTCTTTAGTTTTATTTTTAGAGAGAGAAAGTGTTTAACTTTCTCTCACTAGAACTTCATCTTTTCTTTCCTTTCATGTTTAAGCTTTGATTTAATCTTGTATTTTGGAATCATTAATCTACAAAGTTCAAGTTTAATCTTTTCATCATTAATCTCTTTCTACCTTTCTTGATTTTAGTTTGTTTTTGATCCGAAATTTTAATGTTTCTTGTTTAATTTTGATGTTTGTGTGATTAAAAAGTTTAACTTTTTATTCATATCCAAGTTTTTATATGATTTTAGCTTTGAGCTTATCATGCTTATTGGCTTATTTTGTATTTAGCTTATTTACTTTCAAGTTTTCTTAAAAATTTCGTCTTTTTAAAGTTTGTTTTATAAAGTTCTCTTATTTAGTGTTTTATAAGTTGTTAAAATTGTGCTTGTTTAGTTTTGATTAAGTCTTGGTATTTGCTTATTTGAGTAAGTGCTTATTCGGTTTTTGATTTCCATCGTATCATGCTTAAGGGTTTTATCAGTTCCGATCAAGTAAGTGTGATCGCATAAACCCCTAGGGTTTCTACTTGCGATCCATTACTTCGATCACCAAGTACGGTCATCACTACGATCATACTCCATAATCCACACCACGATCACTTGTTGCGATCGTGGGTGCGGCCATTGAGTGCAATCCGTGGCTGCGATTGCCTGGCTACGATTGCCTTGGGTGCGGTCACTTGTTACGATCGCATTGAGTGTGATCCCTTATACTACGGTCACTAGGCTGCGACCGAGTGCTACGATCGTAGGCTACGATCTAGGTTGCGATCGGTGGTCATGATCCAATAGTGCGATCAACCACTGCGACCCACATTGAGTTACGATCGTGTTGCGATCTGACTTATGTTTTTGTTTTATTTATCTTAGTTTTCAAATTTAACTTTTCCCGTATTTTTACTTAGTATTATTTTAAACGAGTTTTGTCTTAGTTTATTTTTACAAAGTTATAAGTTTTAAATTCACTTTAAGTTTTTAATCATTTATTTTTGACTAGTCATTTTTAGTTTAATTTTTAAATCTTTTATTTTACTCAACGACACTTTCATTTTACTATTAGTTTAAAATAGATAACCATCTCTCTTTATTTTTCCACCAAGAAAGACTGAGTCGCAATAATAGCTAGTAATCAATTCGAAAAGACTGGAACAACGAACTTTCATACGAGGTAATCTCTTGTATTAAATGGCGCCGCTGCCGGCTCTTTTCGTAAAGATTAACGGTTTTCTGTGAGAGACGCGTTGGATTTTGGGATCCGTTCACTCTTGAACGTTATTTTTCTTGTCTAATTTTCAAAATTTTTCAAAAATCCTAAAAAATAAAGTTTTCAAAAATCCAAAAAAATAGAAAACTATAAAAAACCAAAAATATTTCTTGTCTATCTTTCTTTTCCTTTTGTAGGTGTGTATGCGTACCCGTGCTCGTAAGAAGAAAGCAACTCAAGTCGAAGTCGTAACTCAACCTATTGTCACCATGGACAATCGACCAATGATCGAGCTTTTGCAATCGCACGTAGAGGGCAACACCGATGCTATTGTCATACCCGAGATTGGAGCCAACAACTTTGAGCTCAAATCTGGCTTCATTCAAATGGTCTCTGCTCAACCATTCTTGGGGCATACACTTGATGATCCTCATGACCATATCAAAAGGTTTCTTCAACTCACTAATACGGTCAAGTTTAATGGGGTTTCACAAGAGGTAATTCGCTTGCAACTTTTTCCTTTCTCCTTAGAGGGACAAGCCCGGCATTGGCTTGATAAGGAACCGCCACAAAGTATTCTTACGTGGTCGGATTTAGAGACCAAATTCATCAACTACTTTTTCCCACCCTCACGTACTACCGCATTGCGGAATGAAATCATTAACTTTGAACAAAAGTACGGTGAGACATTTAGTGAATCTTGGGACCGTTTTAAGGAACTTTTAAGAAAGTGTCCACAACATGGTTTTACAAAAGTGCATCAAATTAATACTTTTTACAATGGTTTAAGCATGAATGACCAAGATTCACTACATATTGCCTCGGGGGGTAACATTTTGGTTAAGTCTTATAATGCCGCACGGGATATTATTGAGAATAAATCTAAAGTGCAAACCAAAAGTGTTCGGGCTAATGTGGCTAGTGCTAGCACTAGTGACACCGAAAGGAGACTTGATAAGATTACTACGGTTGTTGAAGCACTTGCTTTACAAGCCGTTAACAATGCCAAAAACAACAATGCTATTAATATAACTTGTGAAACTTGTGGTGGGCCACACTCTTATGCTAATTGTGATAAAGCTTATGATCAATCTCACGGGGAAGTGTATGCTTACAACAACACCTAGAGATCTCATTTCAAGCCTAATGTCGATGTTAATCACTTGTCTTACAACTCGACAAATTATTTGGCTCCACCCGGTTTTCAACAAAGACCACCACAACCTAACCAAAACAACCAAGGGCCGCCAAGAGCTAATTTTCAATGTAATGCAAATGTGAGGGGCTTAAATGCAAATCAGGGAAATTACCAGATGCAAAATCAAGGCTTTCCAAACCAATGTTTTAATCCTCAAGGTTTTCCACCTTATAACCAATATCCAAACCAAGGTTTTCAACAACAAGGGTTCAATTTACCTCATCCGCCAATGGACTTGGTTTTGCAAAAGTTGAATGAACATGAGAAAATCATGCAAGCAATGCAAGAATCTACTAGACAAATTCAAGAGTCCACGGATAGGAAATTCGTTCAAATATTACAAACCCTTCGCCCTAAGGTGCTCTTCCTTCTACCACCGAAACAAACCCTAGAGCGAATGTGAGTGCTATTACTACTCGAAGTGGAGCAACTTTAGTAGGACCTTCTACTACCTCCATTTATTCCTCCTACTATCACACCTAGTACTAGTTCTCCATTACCGTCTCCACCTCTTAATGAAGAAGTACCCAAGCAAAACCCTCCACCAACCCCACCTACCACCTCTAAACCTTTTACTTCTCAACCTTCAACATCTCAACCTTTACCTGCTACACCCACACCACCTAAACCCAACATCCCTTATCCTTCTCGGTTAGACAAGTGCAAATTGCTTACTAAAGAGAATGCTCAAGTCACTTCTTTTATGAAGATGATCTCTCAAATGAATTTCAACATTAGCCTCGTTGAAGCACTTGTCCAAATGCTGAAATTTGTCAAAGCATTCTAGGAATTGCTTAGCAAAAAGGAAAAGATGGTTGAGTTTGTCAACACACGCTTAAATGAAAACTGTTCTGCAGTCATTCTTAAAGAACTTACGAAAAAACTTGGAGATCCCGGTCGTTTTGTGTTGCCTTGCATTTTTAAAAAAATCGAAGAATTTACTGCCTTAGCTGATCTCGGGGCAAGTATAAATCTGATGCCATTAAGTGTTTGGAAAACACTATCATTACCCGACCTTACACCGACAAAGATGACTCTTGAGCTAGCAAATCGTACTCTCGCTTACCCCGTTGGTATTGTTGAAGATGTATTTATTAAAATTGGTACCTTCACTTTTTCGGTCGATTTTGTTGTTGTTGATTATGAAATGGACCCTCGTATTCCGTTAATACTTGGTCGGCCATTCTTGAGAACCGGAAAAGCATTAGTCGATGTTGCCGAAGGTAAACTCATTTTAAGAGTCGGGAGTGATGCACACGTGTTTAAAATGGAGAAGATCACAACCAAACCCAATGGAAGAGAATCAGCGAATATGATTAATGTGCTTGATGATTTTGTCATCTACAACAATCCTCTTTTTGAGTCTTCCTCTGATAATCTACTTTTCCAAGACGATGTGGATGATTTTGATGATTCTCTCTCCAAATTGGATCCCCCACCAATTTATGATCCTCCACCGATCTATGATGATTATGATAAAGATTCTAGTTCCGATGGGGATGATTATGCTGCTTTTGTTTCAGAGTATAAAGACATACCAACATATGATGATTTTGATGATGTTGATACTCTCTCGAGTGATTCTTCTCATGATGACCTTACTCCTATTTTTGATGAAGATCCTCCACCAAACACTCTTGATACTTTGGATGACTACTCATTTGAGGAAGATTTTGCTACTTTTCTCAACACTTACTTACCAAATGAGAATGATTCTCCTCCTTTGGACTTTGATTTTGGTCTTTATCCTCCTTCGGATATTAAGAAACCCGTTCCAAAGGAGAAGAAACCGGAAGACACCAACATCCGCATTACTTATGTTTTAACACCTCTCTATCCATCTTCTGAGGATGAGATTGTGCGATTTATGAGCGAATCTTTTTCAAATTCTACTGAGCCTGAGTGTTATTTTCCCCTAAAGGAAAAGGTGTTCGATCCCGGTATTGCAATTTTTAACCAATCTCAGTATCCATCTGATGAAATTAAAGGAACGGTTTTTGGAACTTATGGAGATAGGCTTGCACCTCTTCACCCTTGCTACCACCGTGCTCAACAACTGCTTAAGGTAACCTTGCCTACTCTTCTTTGGCTTGCCTTGTTCGCCTTAAGCTTGTGCTACTTGATGGATGAAAACATGTCTTTGATCCCGGTGAATGTTCTTCACACTTCTTACCATGCTAATCAAGGTCGAGTCAGGCTCACGACTCGGTTAACAAAAACAAGCGCTTCTCGGGAGGCAACCCGCAGTATCTATCCTTTTTCTTTGTTTTTATAATAAGTGTAGGGGGAGACCCTTCTATGTGTTTATTGTTTTCTTTCTTATCATGTGCAGGGATTCGAGCTTTCAAAGATCCATTCTTGATGACTTTTGACGACCCGTGATTCCGTGTACCCGTCTTCCCGGTTCTATCCTAAACTCTTTTGATTCTCTATTTTATATTATTCAATATTAAAATAGGAATCACTTTAGTTGTCTCTTCCTTAGCAAGATTTAAACAAAGTGCACAATGTCCTAAGTGTAGGGGTTTTCAACGAATTTATGTGAGTTGATTATAAGCTTTTTTCCCATCGCTTGTTAATAAATATATTTGCAATAAATAAGGTTGTACGATTTGAAAAGTTACTTAGCTTCTAGCACAAGATCGTTTAAAAGTTGCTCGGTATTAATTAGAGTTCATAGCCAAGGGATAACTTTTTGAAGCGGGATGCGAAGATTGGCGAGTCCGAAAAGGCCCTAACAAGGCATGAGGGCTACATTTTGTTGATAAAGATCCCAAGTGATGTGAAGAATCATTTATCAAAAATCAATATGAAGGATCGAGACACACGACGAAAAGTAAATACTCCCCAAAAGATCATGGAGAAGTCTATCCAAAAAGGCCTAAACAAGGTATGAGGATAAATAGATCCAAGTCCTAAAAGGAGGCGGATCGTTGTATATCAAAGTATAAAATAAAGATTGGAGAAAAATGAAGAAGTCGTGGTCCATATATGAAGAATCTCTCAAAAACTTCAAGTGAAGAAATTCCTATTATGAAGAGAAGACCATAATTTCAAGAACGTCTCTCAAGATTCGAAGTATGACGTCGCTGCCAAATATCGTTCCGAGAAAGGTCTCAAATCGTGAAGCGAGTTATGCCAAGATATGAAGTCCAAGAGGTCCCGAGAAGCAGTTTTAAAAGATTTTGTCCTTTAGCTAACTATGGATTAAATCGTTCCACTTTATTTTCGGCCTAAATAAACTATCAAAATAAGTCAAACAATGCATCCTCGTGATCATTCATGACATCAATAAAATATAAGATATACACATAGGAATAAGGGAGTCTAAGTGAATAATTGGGACACATGAGTTTGTGTTAGTTTGCTAACTTATAATAACAATGATCTCGTCTTTAAGCTTGGTATGGGGAACGTGAAACTTGAGGGTGATAAACATTCATGACATTTCAAAACCCTAAGGTAAGTCTTTGATCTTTTTTAATTGTTTTCTCCCTTTGAATATTTTATAAATTTCTATCTTAATGTCTTATGTATAATAAAGGCCAAGGTAAGTTAATTATGATGGAAAATGTAAAACCTGCTTTGTAATTAATGCATTGCATGAGGGCATTGCAATGGTCAAGTGTAAGGGATTTGATAGGTGTGAAAACACCCATCCTGTTACCACTTAATTATAATAATAACCAAGCCAAAACGTGTATTTTATGTCGCAAATGTCATAATTATACGTGGTTTGTGTTTTTATTGTGTTTTAGGACCAAAAGATGAAAAAAGAAGAAAACACGGGCTTTCACGGGCTTTTATCGATGAAAACGAGAAAAGACGAAGTCAAAAGATCAAGAGTGCAAAAAGAACGGAAGTCCAAGGCCTATTATAAAGATTTATCGAAGAAAAAGTCTAAAGACGGAAGTTTAATGAAGTCGAAGAACCAAATCTAATTAAAGAAGAAAATTATAAGACGAGTTCAATTTATATCGACAAGTCCCGAGACGACGTCGAGAAAGACAAATAATTAAAAGACGAGAAAGAGAAAGAAAGAAGGAAGCAACACATGCACTCCCAACCTCCTATATATACCCTCCTAATGACACATTAGGAGGGTGTTAGTTAAGTTAAGTTATCTAGCTTATTTTTCTTTCTTTAGTTTTATTTTTAGAGAGAGAAAGTGTTTAACTTTCTCTCACTAGAACTTCATCTTTTCTTTCCTTTCATGTTTAACCTTTGATTTAATCTTGTATTTTGGAATCATTAATCTACAAGTTCAAGTTTAAACTTTTCATCATTAATCTCTTTCTACCTTTCTTGATTTTAGTTTGTTTTTTATCCGAAATTTTAATGCTTCTTGTTTAATTTTGATGTTTGTGTGATTAAAAAGTTTAACTTTTTATTCATATCCAAGTTTTTATACGATTTTAGCTTTGAGCTTATCATGCTTATTGGCTTATTTTGTATTTAGCTTATTTACTTTCAAGTTTTCTTAAAAATTTCGTCTTTTTAAATTTTGTTTTATAAAGTTCTCTTATTAGTGTTTTATAAGTTGTTAAATTTGTGCTTGTTTAGTTTTGATTAAGTTTTGGTATTTGCTTATTTGAGTAAGTGCTTATTTGGTTTGCTTATTCGGTTTTTGATTTCCATCGTATCATGCTTAAGGGTTTTAAAAAAGTTTTCTAAAAAAATTATATATACACACAATTTATATAAAATAAAAATAACAAAAGTTTAAAATTTTGTAAAAAGGTACGATTTTTTTTTGTATAAAAAAAAATTTAAAAAAATTCAGTTTTTTTTGTCAAAAAAGTACGACTTTTACTTTTGAAAAATTTAAATTAAAAAAAATACTTTTGAAAATTTTAAATTTAAAACAAAATTCAGTTTTTTATATATACATACGTAAATTATATTCTTAAATTTTTTTATATATAGTAACACTTTTTTTTTAAGGTTTTACATTTTATTTTAAAAAAAAATCAAATTTTAAGTGTTTATGTTAATGGCCGTGAATATATAAAGGACTAACGTTGTAATAAAAAGTTAAACTGTCGTTAAGGTAACCTGCTAACCAGTCAAGTAGGTCACCGGGTACACACAATATACGAAATCACAAAGTTTAATGATAATATAGGGGAAAAAAAGATGGCTACACAGAACGGTAAAAAGTGTCAAATTAGATGCATTTAAGTGATTAGCCCAAAAAAAAATTTGATATATGCGAAATCACATCTAGGAGCTTCCAAAATTCACAAGCTCTTATTTTGTAGTTATTAGACGACAGATTGCCCAAGTTCGGTTGCAAGCTTTGGGTCCGTTAAGGTTACTAGTTTTTATAGTAGGGTTCTATGTACCGTATCAATAATCAATAATACAATATCTTTTAAAGTAGCAAATTAAGGTGGCAGCATTTAAACGATCTTTACGTTTTTTCTTTGAAACCTTTTAGAAGTAGCTTTTGAGAGGACACTGAGCTTTTAAAATCGCTAATTGCAGTTAAACCATTTAGAAGTAGGTTTTGGAAGGACATTGAGCGTTCAAAAGTTGAGTTTAAATCACAAAATGAAAAAAAAAATAGTTGAGAACATGTACAAAGACTTGTATTTATGCACGGCAAAATTTATATGTATAAACATAACACCTCCGAAAGCTAATTTTTTTTCTGAAATTCTGATAATCCTTTACCCTTCGGTCATAATAAAACAAGAGAAATGCTGGAACCACAAAGAGATTTACACAAAAGAGTTTACAAAATGATGTGTCATGAAATTAGTGGTAATTTCAAATTTACTTTTCAATTCTCTCTCTTAGGTGCATCCACTAATTCTATGACACATCATTTTGTAAACTCTTTTGTGGAAATCTTTTTGTGGTTCTAGTATTTCTCTTAAAACAAAGCTGAGAACATGACAAAGACATATTTTATACTTCTCATGCATGAAAACAGTTTCCTTTAGCCGATGTGGGATTGGAAACTTATGATCATATACTTCTCATGCATCATATCCCTACTTCCCAATTCAATCTAATAATCACAAACCTTATTTTGTCGTATTTGCATCACTCGATTTCGACGGAGACTACTCGCAGCCTACACCACCGTCACCTCATCTGCATCCACCGTAATTACCATGCAAAAACGATTTACGAGGTGTTGGCACGTTAAACGACACTAGCTGCGTGTGATTTATTTTTTATGAAAGGCTAGCTACTTGTTGGTTCAAGTTATTTACATATAAATCAGTTTCACAATGAACATCTAAATACTTTAAAGTAATCGGACAAATACTTTAAAATCTCCAATGCACAACAACATATAATCTTGACTCCAATGTAGACATCAAGTGCTCGACACGATATATAAATGAATGGAATAATTTTCCACTGTGGGATAATTTTTTTGATAGTTGATCTTTACCCTTCACTCATAATATAAGAATTGAGAACACGTATAAAGACTTAAATTTTATGCAATATTATTACTCGAGCTACAAGTGTGATTACCGGTAATAATCAGGCGACCTGGACTATATATATCTCGATGTTAAACTACAAAAACCACTTGTCGTTTCCGAAGTTTCAAGTTGGTTCTGAAGCTCTCAAAGCTGTTATTAAGTTTTGTTATGCTTTCGAGACCACGTTGTGCGGACTTAAACTAACTTTCACTTCTTCTGATAACGTTCCGAATATTTTGTAAAATGTACAAAGTACGTTAAAAGATGATTTGATCAAATAATTGGAACTGAAAAATGACAAATGGAGTTTATTTGTTACATTAAGATCTAAGAACTAAGTAAGAAGTAAAGGATTGATATTATTAACTGTTAGCTACTTGTTAAATGGCAAACATTACGTAAGCTTAGACTAATTACAATTTCTGCCATGATAAACTCTACAAACTTTATAAAATCTTTCATAAATCTACTATTTTGGATGGCATGAGATTTAACTATTAGCTACTTGTGAAATGTGGTAATATACTTTCGTTGATGCCAATAAGAAGCGATTAGATATAACCGATAACTAAATATGGCTCGACTTACAAGGTTAAAGATTAAGAAAGTATGATAAAGCTAAGATACATACTTTGTCTATCTTCAGTTAATTCTTCTACGATTAAGAGTTGCGCTAATCGGTTAGGATAATAGTATTTATACACGAACAACACGCACGCGCACACACAACTTGGACGTCAATACTATCTATCAGCTTCGATCCCTTTGGTTTCTTCTAGATTTTCTCCTCTTGGTTGCATTGATGAACTCCATTATGGCTTCCATTTCACTTACTTTCTGTGACGAGCAAAGCATACCATTTTTATCAGCAAATTGCTCATAAGTTATGTAGATCATTTATACAAACTTATGTTTTCCTTTGAATGCCAAAATAAATAAAAAAAGTTGAGAACAAGTACAAATCATTAGATCATCTTTCTCTCAAGATGATAGTGTTTATGTTATATTAAATGTATATAAACAAATATAGAAACTAATGACTTACATTGTTCTCTCTTTGGACATCTTATACACGTAAAATATATAAATAAATGAAATGTTTTTCTTTTAACCGATGTGGGACTAGAATCTTTGATACTCCATGCGTCAAATCAACTTTCTAATCCTTCTTGTATTCGCATCCACTGGCAAGACAAGGATTTACGAGTTTTTGGCACTTTAAACACTAGCTAGTTGTGACTTTGAGAGCTTAGTTCAAGATAGTATTCACTATTAAATGATGTATAAACTTATGAATCAGTTTCACAACAAACATCTAAATACTCATCTTACAAACACCCTATACGTACAGTATGCTACTCATCTTCAAGAAATGGCATTGGAACTGGTCTAGGTTGGATATGGGCACTCGTAACATACTGTAAAGGATTCTTGTGCTTAGACGTTGCACAATGAGGGTATTTTTACGATTAGTAGAGATCTCCATCTTATTGATTCTAATTTACTTCCTTTCATGATTCGGAAGACTATTTGGGAGAACGCTCTCCCGCAATAAGTGAACACATATTTATATGGAGATTGTCGCTGGATCGGTTGCCTCACCGGTTAAACCTTTCGGCTCGTGGTATTGACATTCCTTGTTCTTCGTGCAATGGTAATGTTGAATATGCTAATCACATTTTCTTTAAATGCGAGTTAGTTAAGGATATTTGGGCGATCGTTCGTAAGTGGTGTGGTATATCTTTTTCTCCGTTTATCTTTTTTCTTGGCATGCTCACTAGGGGTGAGCAAAAAAACCCGAAAAAACCGAAACCGAACCGAAAACCGAAAAAACCGACCGAATATAAAAACCGATGGTTCGGTTTTTACGTTTTCGAAAACCGAAAAGTCTCGGTTCGGTTTCGGTTTTCATCCAAAAACCGAACCGTAAAAACCGAACCGAACCGAACCATTCTATTATATAAAAAATATCAATATAAATATAATATATATATAAATAAGTAATATATAAAAATTATAAATAATATTCATTTTTTTAGGGAAATAGAACTAATATATTTATCTTATTGTTTATATGCGTATCTGATATGTACATGTGCTTAATTCACAATATATCATTACATCGTTTATATGTATGTTTACTGTGTTTATCTTATTAATATGTGTATAGTTATAAAAATTTGAGATAAACATTATTATGCTTAGATTGTCAAAAAAAAAAAAAAAAAAAACTATTTTTTCACGCAAAACAAGTTTTTTAATCTAAATATGACGTACCCAAATATAAACGGTTTTAAAAACCAAAAAAACCGACAAACCGAACCGAAACCGATTACAAACCGAAAAAACCGAACCGCCCAAAACCGAACGGTTTCGGTTTTTGGTTTTTTGAAAACCGAATATGCCGGTTCGGTTTCGGTTTTAACCAAAAACCGACCCAAACCGAACCGTGCACACCCCTAGCGCTTTCGCGGCTTTCTTATGGCGGACGCGAAGATATGGATGTTTTTTTTAAATTAACGCTATTTCAAAAAACTTTTGTTGACCAAAATGTTTCATATATCCAATAAGAAAATGTTTCATATATCCAATAAATGACATTTGCATAAAAACCAAAACACATGATTGTAATTTCGTAACAACTTATTGATTATACCACCTCACTAGAAAATGTTTCTTATTAACACTACTACATAAATGGACATAAAGCCCTTTTAATAGAGTCCCTTTTTGATGAAAACCGGGACCTAAAAGAATTCCATCTTTTGTTCAAGTCATAGAGCCATGTTTTCTAGTAAAAACGGAGCTTTATTTGAGAAAACTTTAAAGCCATGTTTCCTGATTAAATACGGGGCTCTATTCCTCTCAATAAATTTGTCAAATTTAGGTGGTGAACCAAAATGTAATTGAAAAAAAAGGCGCTTTGTTTTTCTCCCTAATATTTCATTTCCAAATCAAAACCCCCCATCTACTTTAACAAACCCTAGATCGACTTTCACATTCACATCACTCCATTCATCACCTCCTGCTTATCCAATAAAAGAAAAAATCCTTTTCATGTCACACACCACAACTATCACAAGTGGCTTCATAGAAAAGCAGCAACATACGAATCAAATTAAGAGGTTCTTTTTTCAATTAACCTTTTTAATATCTCAATCTTGTTGTTATATTTCATTCTGAAATAAATCCTGTTTGATTATACGTTCTTTTTGTATTAGAATATATGGGCTTCTCTACAACCATTTCAACCAACAGATCTCACAGCTGGAGATGGACATAACAGTTTGGCATACCGAACTCTAGGCTTGTCAAGTTTATACCGTTTAGTATAAAACGTTTAGGTTTTGGGGCGGTGCCGTAAACTCCCCGAAAAGAGGCACTACAAGAAAACAAAGAACAGATGACGATGGGTTTCCCTGGCGACACAATGTCGCCAGGGATAACCCCTTTTCCCTGGCGACAACGCTGATGTGGCGTTAAAGCAGATTTACTTTTTGGTCAAAGTTTGACTAGGGTTTCCCTGGCGACATGTCGCCAGGGATACTCCGTCCAAAATCAGATACCAAGTGAAAGAGCGCGAAATTTTCCCTCCAAAGTTTCCCTGGCGACATGTTGCCAGGGATACTTTGTCCCAACTTATCCCTGGCGACATGTCGCCAGGAAAACCTCGTCCATCGTATTTAACAAAAACTAATTTTGCTAATTACATGTCAAAATTATCCCTGGCGACATGTCCCAACTTATCCCTGGATGATCCGGTTTGTTATGGTTATACGTTGGATGTTCAATGGACGACTCGACATGTGTTGGTTACACTTTAGATGTTCAATAAATGAGTCGGCATGTCTTGGTTACACGTTAGATGTTCAATGGATGAGTCGGTATGCATTTGTTAAACGTTAGATGTTCAATGGTTGAGTCGGTATGTGTTGGTTACACGTTAGATGTTCAATGGTTGAGTCGGTATGTGTTGGTTACACGTTAGATGTTCAATGGATGACCCGATTTGTTATGGTTATACGTTTGATGTTCAATGGACGACTCGACATGTGTTGGTTACACGTTAGATGTTCAATAAATGAGTCGGCATGTCTTGGTTACACGTTAGATGTTCAATGAATGAGTCGGTATGCATTTGTTAAACGTTAGATGTTCAATGGATGAGTCGGTATGTTTTGGTTACACGTTAGATGTTCATTGGATGAGTCGGTATGCATTTGTTAAACATTAGATGTTCAATTGATGAGTCGGTATGTTTTGGTTACACGTTAGATGTTCATTGGATGAGTCGGTATGCATTTGTTAAACGTTAGATGTTCAATGGATGAGTCGGCATGTTTTGGTTACACGTTAGATGTTCAATGGATGACCCGGTTTGTTATGGTTATACGTTTGATGTTCAATGGACGACTCGACATGTGTTGGTTACACGTTAGATGTTCAATAAATGAGTCGGTATGTCTTGGTTACACGTTAGATGTTCAATGGATGAGTCGGTATGCATTTGTTAAAACGTTAGATGTTCAATGGATGAGTCGGTATGTTTTGGTTACACGTTAGATGTTCATTGGATGAGTCGGTATGCATTTGTTAAACATTATATGTTCAATGGATGAGTCGGTATGTTTTGGTTACACGTTAGATGTTCTTTGGATGAGTCGGTATGCATTTTTTAAACGTTAGATGTTCAATGGATGAGTCGGTATGTTTTGTTTACACGTTAGATGTTCATTGTAATTTATTTAAAATGTTAGACCGCACGCGGTATTTGAGTTTTGTCAATTGTGAAGGAAATGCGTACATGACTAAATTCAGATCTAAATTTTAGTAAAGCTCGTTAAGTTATAGTAAAGCTAAAAAATGTGCTAATATATACGTAGTACTTCATAACAAAATTTCGCGAAAGAAATATTTAAACGTTTTGTTTTTTTACAACGACATTTCGGAAAACGACAATTTAAAGTTTGCGTGATTCTATCTAATTGGCTAGATGAACCGATAGTGATTTCGGTTCCCGACTGAACTGATAGTCACTTCGGTTCTCACCGGTTTATTAATACCTATATGTTATATTTCAGTGTACTATCAAACTTTTTGAGGGTATTTTTTCGTATAATTGAATTTTAGATTGCAAATTAATATACGTTGACTACAAAGTCAAAGTAACCTTTTTTGTGCATGTTTCTTATTAACTAAAAGTGGCTGAAGTCATACCAAAACTTACGACATAACACACATTCGTATTCGATTGGGCTTCTCTACAACCATTACGACTAACAAATCTCACGGATGGAGATGGATCCCACGGTTTGGAACTCTAGGCTTGTTAAGTTTACACAGTTTAAATAAACCGTTTAGGTTTTGGGGCGCACCTCATGAAAGGAGGCTTTCGCTCGACCCTCACCCCTCTAGCAAGGGACTTTGCCCCTTGACCTTTGCATCTTTGTCGTGATGGTATCAAGTTAACAGCAACGAGTGTGCATTTCTCCTAACTAGTCTTGAGTTAAATTTATGTAAGGCTGTCAAAATCGTGGTTGTCGATTTTAAAGTTTAAACTTTTTTTAAAATCACAATTAAAAAATTTGAGATCATGAAGTTTGCATTTGATAAAAGATCAAAATAAAAAAAAATGTTTGAGAATATGAACATGTCATCATGCAGCGGAAGAGTTTAAAGTAATTGGACAAATACTTTAAAACCCCGCGTACATAACATCATAGTCTTGATTCCAAATTAGACATCATGTGCCCGACACGATATATGAAGGAATGGAAAAAATTTCCTCGAACCGATGTGGGACTGAAATGTTGATAGTCAATACCTTTCACTCATAATATAAAAGAGTTGAGAATATATACAAAGACTTAAGTTTTATGCCTACTTCCTAAATCAATCTAATCAGTCAGAAAGCTTAATTTTGTCGTATTCGCATCGCTCAATTTCACATGAGAGTACTCGCAGGCTCCACCACCGTCACCTCATCCGTATCCACCATAGTTATCGTGCCTAAACGATTTACGAGGTGGCAACAATTTAGAAAATAGCTACTCACTACAAGAAAAGCGAAAACGGATGACCACATTCTCCCGTATGAAAGTTTAGGCAAAAGTTTGACCAAAAATGTTGACCAAGATTGAACATCTTTTTACAAGTGTGATTAACGGTAATAATCGGGCAACCTGGACTATATCTTGTTGTTAGACTACAAAAACCACTTGTCATTTCCGAAGTTTCCAGTTGATTTGGAAGCTTTCGAGCTGCTATTAAGGTATGTTATTGTTATGTTTAGTCATGATATTCGCATAAGTCGTGTCTAGGGATAGTGTCGAATAGCCTAGTTTCCTAATAGCTATGAATAAAGGTCGGTTGGCATTGTCTAAGCCCAACCCGACCCGTAGGACTTGTTATAGTCGGTTCCCCCTCATCTCTATAAAAGGAGGTGAGGGGGAACAAACCAAACACGTCATTCTTTCAATAAAAGTAATCGGCTACGATTAGGGATTTACCTTGTGGGCGGCGCTTTTCTGTCG
This sequence comes from Glebionis coronaria, assembly GCA_025667525.1. Classification (NCBI taxonomy): domain Eukaryota; kingdom Viridiplantae; phylum Streptophyta; class Magnoliopsida; order Asterales; family Asteraceae; genus Glebionis; species Glebionis coronaria. The sequence continues at coordinate 15,408,805 of CM046874.1, read as the reverse complement.
ATTCTGTTGTGTGTGTTATTCGGGATCGATATTCCGCATCTAGTAATCAGTGTTGTAGGGATTAACCCTACAAGTGGTATCAGAGCTTCGGTTCTTCGAGTGGCTGATTATCTAGGATCGATCGGTGAAGAAACTTGGTGTTTAACATAGTTTATGTAGTTGACTTTAACATCAGAACTGCAAGTTACATGAAATGCATCAAATGTATTGAAGTTTCGAAGTTCTTTTTTCAGCAGTAACTTGTCTTTGCTCTTTGATAGTTTTTCTTTTTTTGAAGTTTCGAAGTTCTTTGTGGTATTCGCGTCCCTTGATTTCATTGGTGACTACAATCGCCGCCTCTACAACATCTAAATACTCATCTTCAAGATCCATATAACCATCTTTTAGATTAGAGCAAGACAAGAATTGTTTCATCATGGATCGTATTGTCAATGGTCAATGGCATTGGAAATGGTGCACTCGTATCATAGTATAGAGGATACTTGTGTTTGGACGTTGAACAATGATGGTATTTTTACGGTTAGTAGAGATCGCCATCTTATTGATTCTAATTTACTTCCTTTCATGATTCGGAAGACTATTTGGGAGAACGCTCTCCCGCAATAAGTGAACACATATTTATATGGAGATTGTCGCTGGATCGGTTGCCTCACCGGTTACACCTTTCGGCTCGTGGTATTGATATCCCTCCGATTTCTTGTTCTTCGCAATGGTAATGTTGAATATGCGAATCACCTTTTCTTTGAATGCGAGCTAGTTAAGGACATTTGGGCGATCGTTGTAAGTGGTGTGGTATTTTGTTTCAAGCTTCTTGCTAGGAGCACTTGTAGATACTTTTATATATAATTTTGCCGTCATAAAATTATGCTACTTTATGCATAAAAGCCAAAACATATGATCGTAATTTCGTGACAACTTATTAATTATACCACCTCACTAGAAATTTAGAAAATGTTTCTTAAGTAACTTTTAAGTTGTCTATAATATAGCACGCATTCGTATTAGAATGGGCTTCTCTACAACCATTTCGACCTACAGATCTCACACCCGGAGATGGACCCAACGGTTTGACATACCAAACTCTGGTCTTGTCAAGTTTATACCGTTTAGTATAAACTGTTTAGGTTTTGGGGCGCTGCCTTAAACTCCGCGAAAAGAGGCCTCCCTCGACCTCACACCATCAAGGGGCTCTACCCCTTGACATCTTCATCTTTGTCGTGACGGTATCAAGTTAACATCGACGAGTGTGCACTCCGCATCTCGTGGCCCATTTTGAGCTAAACTTATGTAAAACTATTAATCTCTAAGTATAACACTAAAATTACTTACAGAAGCGACGACAGTGGTGATGCTCGTCAAAATCGTCGATGTTTATTTATTTTCTTAAAAAGTTGAGATCATAAAGTTTGAATTTGATAAAAAAGATAAAAGTAAAAAGTTGGAGAAATGAACATGTTATTGTACCAGACGGACCACACAGTATTTCAATAAATACTATAAAATCCGGCATGCACAACATCATAGTCGTAATTCCTACTTAGACATCATGTGCTCGGCACGATATATAAATGAATTGAACAACTTTCCACTAATCGATGTGGGACTAAAAATTTTCTGAAATTCTGATAGTCTTTACCCTTCGATCATAATACAAAAAAGTTGAGAACATGTACAAAGACCTAATATTTTATCAGTCACTATAGTTTTTGTATTTGACTTTAAAATCAGCATTTCAAGTTACATGAAATGCATCAAATATTTCATAGTTCTTTTTTCAGCAGAATTTAGATGTACGGTTGGTTTACTGGTTTAGAAATATTCCCGCACAAGTTGTTGGATTTTTTTATAGCCATGAAATTTCTCCAGAACATTCCTTCGAGTCAATTGTACGTATGATGATCGAGAATAGAAAAACCTAAAATTATGTATGAAATGTCCTAACCTTACTTTCGTATATTTTTAGTAAGTTGCAATCACTTTTCCTCTCTTTAATTGGTTTAAATTTATTTCCCATGAGTACTTAATTTTTTTTCCAAATGAATAGTAAAACCAAAGGATAAAAGCTTCTTTTCCATTTCATATTATGATTACCCATTAATTTCAATGCAAAAAAACATTATTGACTTTTTGTTTGTTGATAGATGAGGAGCTCGAGCTTTCAAAAAATCCACGCAGTTTACAAAACAAAGTTTGATATACTAGAAATCTGATACGACCCTCTCGGGTAGTATCGGGATAGGGCACCACTATAGCGTGTGTGGGCTCCTTAAGAATTAGATAAGAGAAACTGAGAATGTTTATTGATTAAATTTATTGACTTATAACAATGATTCGGTATTTATACCGAATAACCCTAACTTGCACCACAAGTTGAATACAAGATAATTATTAAAAAGATAATACTTTCCTATAGACTCAAACATAACTTAAATAAAGATAGTTATCCATTGACGGGTTAGGCTTGGGCGTAACATTCCCCACTTCTTCGAATTCACCTTGCCCTCAAGGTGGTGTCTTGAAAAGAACTCTTGATTCCCGGGTCCCAAATTTTGAAACGTTTCCTAAGCATTTGCACACTCCGTCCAAACTTATTCTTTGGCTCGAGAAGTAAAAAAATCTGGATTTCTGCTCTAGACTCCTTCCATTTGGATGTAACAAACCATGTAGCTCTCTTGAGTGATTCATCAACGGCAAGATATGATTCACTAACCACAAACCGCGATTTACCGACCATAGGCTGCGATTCACCTACCATAAGCTGCAATTCATCAACTATAAGTTGTGATTCATTAGTAGGTTGCGATTCCCCAACAAGCTCAAGGTGATCACCTTTGTTAGGTGCGGATGTAACATTACCCACATCTTTTGGTGCAACCTCTAGTGCAACGCATGATGCAACTTCAGGTGCAATTTCTGGTGTTGTAGAAGAATCTACCGCTTTCTTTTCAAGGGTATGTTTTTCTTCTACAATTGCCTCAAAACGGGTCTCTACAATACGGGCCAAGTAGAATGCTTCGCCTAACGTTGTAGGTTTCGGGTAAAACCTCAACAATTCTAGTTGTAGCTTCGGTTTAAGTCCGGATATATAAAACGAGGCAAGTAAACTTTCAGAGATACACGTTACTCGAGTTATGAGATACTTAAACTCACTTTGATACTCAACCACCGTACTCATTTGCAAGAGTTTAGATAGCGCGTCCCGATCGTTGCTGTTCAATGTCATAGCAAATCGAAAAACAATAAAAAAATATTTTTTTTTTATTCTTTTTTTCCGGATGAACAGTACCGATGAACAGTAACCGGTGAACAGTATCGTCGGATGAACAGTACCCGTCTGATGAACAGTAGCGTTTGATGAACAGTAGCCGTCTGTGAACAGTGCCCGCTGATGAACAGTTTTTTTTTTTTTTTTTTTTTGATTGGAAACCAAGATCAAAACCCCTCAACGAGTTGAGGGCTCTCAATGAAAGCACCAATTGATACGACCCTCTCGGGTAGTATCGGGATAGGGCACCACTATAGCGTGTGCGGGCTCCTTAAGAATTAGATAAGAGAAACTGAGAATGTTTATTGATTAATTTGATTGACTTATAACAATGATTCGGTATTTATACCGAATAACCCTAACTTGCACCACAAGTTGAATACAAGATAATTATTAAAAAGATAATACTTTCCTATAGACTCAAACATAACTTAAATAAAGATAGTTATCCATTGACGGGTTAGGCTTGGGCGTAACAAAATCACATATAGGAGCTTTCGAAATTCACAAGCTCTTATCTTGAAGTTATTAAACGAGAGATTGGCCAAGCTCGATTGTGAGTTTTGAGACTCGTAAGGTTACTTGCAAGAGTGAACCCACATAAGAACCAAGTGTAGGACGGACCACACGTATTTCGAGTCATGAAGTGTATTTTATTATAAAAAAGTGTCGACTTTTTATGTCTGCGACTCCCGACAATACCATTTCATATGTCTGCAACTCCCGATAGAGAATAACAATATGAAAAAGAAGACAATATGAATATATCATTATGGATGAACGTTTTTACAATATTTGCATAAACATTTTACACGAATGAAATAACTTTCCTTTATACCATGTGGGACTGAAATTTTTCCGAAATTCTAATAGTCTATCATTATGGATGGACGTTTTTACAATATTTGCATACAAAAAAGTTAAGAACATGTACAAACACTTTATATTTTATCAGTCAGTGTAGTTTGGATCTGTTTATAGATCACAATGAAACCTTCTTGAAGTAGTTTTTTTTTTTTTTTTTCTTTTTTTTTACTTATTCTTGAAGTAGCTTTTAAGAGGAAGTTGGACTTTTAAAATAGCTTATTATACTTAGACCGTTTAAATAATTTTATGTTTGATTTTGAATGTCATTTTTGCATACCACCAAACGCTTTAATTATTATAAGCACTAGCCACTATAAGCTTCAACTGTAACTAGTTACTCCTATAGGCGTTCGCATAGTTGTCAAAGCGTAAGGTGGTATGTGCTAATTACACTTGGACCACTTAAACAATTTTATAAGCTACTTCAACTCTAACTAGTTACTTCCATAAGCATTTATTCGATACGAGAACGATACCAAATCGAAAAATTCCAAAAAGAAAACGGGAAAAATCCGATTTTTCGGTACCGATACTGATATCCGAATTTCATTCGGTACGATACCGATACCACTTGTTTATGCTCTGAAAAAGTTGATACCACTAATTATGTACGAGATCAGTAGCATGCTCATCCCTAGCTTAGACTATTATAAAACGCGATCCCTATAAACTTCAACTTTAACTAGTTGCTCCCTTAGATGTTGGCATAGTCGTGAAGATCCTTGTAATAGATCACGAAGTGTAAATTTATTTATAACTTACAATCTAAAAAAGTTGAGTTTATCGCAAATGAAAAAGAAAAAAAAGTTGAGAATATGTATTGAGAATATGTACAAATTGTTACCAAACGACACTGTAATGTTTATAAATTATATATAATATAACGTACAAACATAACACCTCCTAAAGGTAACACCATATCCTTAGTGCCAACTTGGATATTTTTTGCACGTCAAAGTATATAAGTAAATGAAATGTTTTTCCTTTAGCCGATGTAAGAGTCTTTACTCTTTCCATACATCAAATCACTACTTTCTAATTCGATCAAATCACATTCACAAACCTTAATTTTGTCGTATTCGCATCACTTGATTTCACCATAAACTACTATCGCCGCCTCCACCACCGTCACCTCGTCCTCGTCCACCGTAGTTAGCATGCAAAAAACAATTTACGAGTTTTTGGCACTTTAGACACTAGCTACTTGTGAGCTTAGTTCTAGTTTGGTGTTCACTAATGATGTATAAACTTATGTTTGATAAATAAGTTTCACAACAAACATCTAAATACTCATCTTGGAAACACATACAGAATGCTACTTTATGCATAAGAACCAAAACTACATGCACGCTTGTAAGTTCGTAACAACTTAATTCTAAGGTGCAATGTTTTTTAGTGTTCAAAATCTTTAATGTGCAAAGTACGCTAAAACTTGATTTTATTAAACTAATCGAAATAAAAAATGTGGCAAATGGAGTTTATTAGTTTGATTAAGAAGTTGAAAAGGATTGATATCGTATAACTAGGTTGAGTGTTACAAAAATATGGTTAATGTGTTTGATGAATCTTGGATATAGATCACAAATACTTAATAGGTATGTTAGAACCACAAAACTTTTACAAAATAAAATTCACAAAATGATGTGGCATGTTAAGGAGTGGTACTCTCTTTCTTACTTTTCAAATAATTTTTTTCTTATGACCAATGATAACCATGACAACTCATTTTGTGGAATTTATTTTGTAAAATTTTTGTGAGTCTAACATTTTTCAATACTTAATTACCTAAATTCGAATTTCTTTATAGATGACAAATGTTGAAGTAGCTTATTCTAAAACCTTTTTGAGATGGCTTTTAAGAGGAATTAGGAGGAATTTGAGGTTTGAGTGTCATTTTGGTATACGAGTCGGGCTTTATTATAAGTCGTAGCCCTATAAGCTTCTGCTCGAGCTAGGATGGCATAAATAGTCGTCAAAATTCTTGCGTCCCGTAGGTGCCGGCATGGTCATCGAGTAGATGAGTTTGGATTTATTGTAAATCACAAAGTGAAAAAAAGTTGCGATTTTTTTATAGATCACAACAAAAAAAGTTGAGAATATGTACAAATCATTAAACTTCATAATTTTACTCTGTTCATATTGTATAGAATGAAATTTTTTTCCTTTAACCCATGTGGGACTCGAATATTTGATACTTTGATAGTCTTTACTCTCGAATCATGCAAGAAATCTATAAATTTGATCTCTTCACGAACCTTAATTTCGTCGTATTTGCTTCACTTAATTTCACTAGAGAGCAATTGCAGCCTCCACCACCTTCACCTCACCTGCATCCACCGTAATTATCATGCAAAAACAATTTACGAGGTGTTGGCACGTTAGACACCAGTGAAAGTTTATGGACCTAAAATCGATAGTCGTGTGATAGGATCGAACTCGAGATCACGGGATTGCACACATTACGTAAAGAGTTAATTTATTTATTTAATATATTTATTATATTTATTATATTTATTAAATCAAACCGTAACTTAAACTAACGATCGTTAAATAATTAAAAATTAAGTATTAAACGACCGTTATAGAATCTAATAGAAGCTCAAAGAAGGAGCCGAAAAAGTTCGGGAAACCCCTTTGTGGGCTTGTTAACCGCCGGCCAAAGAGAGATAAGAGGAAGGGAAAAAGATTTTGTTTCCTAAAATTTGTTTAACCTTGGAGGAAAAGTTTTTCCAAGGGCTATATAAACAAACCCAAGGCTTTGATAATTTTTACACCATCCCTTTTTCTCTTGCTCTTAACCGTCGGCCAAACACACCCTTTTAGGGTTCTTCTTTGTTCTTCGATTAAGCTATTGTAGATGTAGTCATATCCCCTCTCTAGGGTTGTTGGGTAGATACTCCATAAGCGTGGAAGCTCAGTTTGTTCGTGCTAGACTCACGATTAACTCGCCGTATTACGTGTGTACAAGATCGTGATATAGTCTTGCTTTAGACTATATCCTGGTGGTGTTCGTGATTAACCCTAGTTGCCGATTGTTTCGTTGATCCTGTGGATCTTGCTAGGATAAAGGTATGTAACCCTAATCTTGATTAATTATAATTGTGTTAATTATGATCTTGTTAATTGCTTCCGTTATATGTGTGCTTTGATTCATATTAGGGTTTTTAATAATTGTTATTAACTTTATAAACCTTCAGTGGTATCAGATAGCCGTTTTAACATGATTATAATTATCAAGATCTAAAGTTTTTTTTAACTAATATTGATTTGTTTTAAAAATTACATGTTGTTTTTTAGGTTTTATAAAAATTAGGATTTTTGTTTTTTTATTGTTTTTTATTGTTTTTTTATTGTTTTTTTATTGTTTTTTTATTGTTTTTTTAAATCGGATCTGTCGAATTTTTATAAAAAAATAAAATAAAAATTTAGACCCTAAAAATACATGGTAATTAGCTTTAGATGTTTTGCATAAATTATTTGTTATGTCATGTGTGGTTACGATCCGTAGTTTTTTAATTGTTAAGAGAATGTGGGAGTCCGCGTGCATTTTTTTATGGATCATATAATTTTAAATGCTATTTGCTTTATTTGATTCAAAGTTTTAAAATTAGGGAAGACTTTTATGTTTATAAAAACCCTAGATTTGATGTTTTTTGAATAAATTGTTATGCATGTGGCTATTTGATTTAGTTTTTTTTGTACTACTTGTTTTCATGCGTTTTTTTATTGTATGTTGTAAACAAAGGGTGATTTTTTTTTTCAAGAAAAATAATATTGACTAAATCTTATCAAAATTAATGAATTATTTTGAGATCTAAATTACATATGATTTGCGTTGATTAGAATTGCAATAGCAAGTTAACGGCCTACTCAATTTTGACAAACTATATAGTGGGTATAACGCACCGCTGGTCATGTACCCGGTTAAGGAAGGAGGTGTTATGCTTCAGCGCTGACCAAATTTCCGGCTCTCCTGTGCTTCAAAATTAGAATTACCTACGGTTGTTATTTGTATAATTCTTTAAGGTTGATTTAACTGCATTAATTCACATCCAAAACACAATGAATAAGGTTATTGCTTTGTGCTTTAGCAGAGTTCTAGAAAAAGTACGGTGTGAATTTAGTTGTGTGTAAAATCTTTAATTGGTTTAACCAATACCTCAACTTGCAAATATATGATGAAATTTTAGTGTCACCAAAAAGTTTACTAAACGTTTTATTAAACTTATGTTATGGAGATGTATGCATGCTTCTCCATCCATGATTTTGACACCAAAATCTATACCCTAAAAAATTTAAGTCATATGCCATCTAATTGACGAACACTTGAAGTTACAATTGTCGTCATATGAGATTTTGGACGATGTTGTAATGGAGAGAAAACTTCATGACTGAATAAGATTGCACATGAAGATTTTACGTTATTTAGATTAGTCGACTTAATTAAGTTACTCAGTAAGAACTGGAAACTTAAGGCGTAAAGTAGGGATGAAACATGTTTACAATGTAAATGTTTTTGGCAATGAAACATGTTTACAATGAAACATGTTTACACTGGAAGAGGAATTGCTCTCTCTACCTCCATGAGTTGCAAGAACATAAGAAGAAGGTTGAGCTAGTTGCTGCAACATCTTTAGGTAACTTATTTATGATAGAGTTATTTAATCGTACATACAAGTCAAACTCCTGGGTATATGATACAGGATATGGTATTAACATTTGTAATACCTTGCAGGGATTTGAGTTGAAGAGGAAGCTTACCTATGGGGAACAATTTCTGCAAGTGGGCAATGGCGTACAAGCAGCGGTTGAATAGGAATATATAAACTAGTTTTACCTTGGGTTTAGTACTGTTTTAAAATAATTGTCATTATGCACCTACAATTGTTAGGGGTGTTATTTCCTTTTCTTGTATGTTGGATCTTGGATTTAATCACACGATTGATAATAATAGAATTTCAGTTTTCAAAGATGGTTTATTCTATTTTGATGCAATTTATGTGAATTGTGTTTTTGAAATTAACATGCATGATAATAATTCCAAGAGGAAAAATAATTATGTTTTTAGCATGAATAAGAAGAGAAAGTTAGACAAGAACTTTTCTTATCTTTGGCATTGTAGGCTTGCCCATATTGGGAAGACTCGCATACAAAAGCTTCAACGTGATGGTCTTTTGGAGAATATCAATGATGAATCATTTGATAAATGTGAGTCTTGTATCTCTGGAAAGATGGCCAAGAAACCTTTTAATAGCAATATTGAAAGGGCTACTGAACTACTTGGTTTGATACATACTGATGTATGTGGACCACTTAGACATGTGTCAAGGAAAGGTGCTAGCAACTTCTTAACGTTTACGGATGATTATAGCCGTTATGGTTATGTTTATTTACTTAAGCATAAACATGAGGTGTTTGAAACGTTCAAAACATTTAAAGCAGGAGTAGAGTTACAACTAGGAAAGAAGATTAAAGATCTTCGTTCTGATCGAGGTGGTGAGTATTTAAGTCAAGAGTTTAAAGATTATTTAAGTGAGAATGGAATTGTTCAGAAACTTACTTCTCCATATACTCCACAACAAAATGGTGTATCTTATAGGAGAAATCGTACATTATTAGATATGGTGCGAACTATGTTTAATCTTACAACTTTACCATTATCCTTTTGGGATTATGCTCTTGAATCTGCTGTTCGTATTCTGAATATGGTTCCCACAAAGAAGGTTGATAAGACACCATATGAACTATGGAATGGCAAGAAGCCATATTTGTCTTATTTGAAAATTTGGGGTTGTGAGGCGTATGTGAAACGTGAATCTAGAGATAAACTCCAACAACGCTCAGTAAAATGTATCTTTGTAGGTTACCCTAAGGAAACTATGGGTTACTACTTTTATTATTTGACTGAGAACAAAGTAGTTGTGGCTCGGTATGGAGACTTCCTTGAAAGTGATCTTGTAAATCAAGAATTCAGTGGGAGAAATTATGATCTTGAAGAAATTCAAGAAGATACATTGCCTTCTGAAAATACTAGCGAAGAAATTCTTGTAGAACCAGAAAGTCTGGGAGTTCCACTGGAATTAATTCCTCCACGTAGGTCTAAAAGAACCATACGTGCGCCAGACAAACTATGTCTTTAGATAGAGGAAGATGAGGAGGAAACAGGGGATCTTGGTGAACCTGCTAACTATCGATCCGCAATGTCTGATCCAGAAAAGTCAAAATGGATAGTTGTGATGAATGAGGAAATGAAATCCATGGAAATCAACGATGTTTGGATTCTTGTGGACGCGCCTAAAAATGCTAAAGTAGTGAAAAATAGGTGGATCTACAACAAGAAAACCGACATGGATGGTGAAATACAATCCTATAAAGCACGTTTAGTAGCTAAAGGGTTTACTCAAACTTTTGGCATAGACTACGATGAGACATTTTCTCCTGTAGCAGACTTACGAGCTATTAGGATTCTCATAGCTATAGCAGCATACTATGACTATGAGATATGGCAAATGGATGTTAAAACTGCCTTCTTGAACGGTCGCTTAGATGGAGACATCTATATGCAACAACCGGAAGGGTACGTTGATCCTAAATATCCAAAGCGCGTATGCAAACTTCAAAGATCTATTTATGGTTTGAAGCAAGCATCACGTCAATGGAATAAGCGATTTGATGAAGAAATCAAAAAGTTCGGATTTATTCAAAATCGTGATGAGCCATGTGTATATCACAAAGCTAGTGGGAGTAATGTAGTGTTCCTAATTTTATATGTCGATGACATATTAATCATGGGAAGTAACATTCCAAGACTTAAGAAAGTTAAGGATTATCTTGGTAAATGTTTTTCTATGAAGGATTTGGGAGATGCTGCATATATTCTGGGAATTAAAATCTATCGAGATAGAAGTAGACGGTTAGTTGGTCTTAGTCAAGATGCTTATATAGATAAGATATTGAAGAAGTACAACATGCATAACTCTAAGAAAGATTTTCAATTGATGGAGGATAAGCATGAATTAAGTCATGAGAAAGATGCATCAACACCCGAAGAGGTGGCATACATGCAAAAGGTGCCTTATGCTTCGGCTGTAGGATCTATTATGTATGTTGTAAGATGCACAAGGCCTGATGTGGCGTTTGCTCAGAACTTGGTCAGTAGATACCAACAGAATCCAGGAAAGTTCCACTAGACTGCTGTTAAGCATATTCTAAAGTATTTGAGAAGTACGATAGATATGTTTTTGGTATTCGGGGGTAAACCAGACACAGAATTGAATGTAACAGGGTTCTGTGATGCGTCCTGGCAATGTGATAAAGACGATACGAAATCTAAGACGGGTTACGTGTTTGTCATCAATGGAGGAGCAGTTGACTGGAAGAGCAGTAAGTAGAAAACCATTTCTATGCATGCAACTCAATCGGAGTACATGGCTGCTTCAGAAGCTGCAATGGAAGCTGTTTAGATTAGGAAGCTTATTGGAGATCTTGGAGTGATGCCTTCAATTAAAGAACCTATTGATATATATTGCGACAATTCTGGTGCAATTATATTCGCCAATGACCCTGGAGTTATGAAAGGCGCCAGACACTTTAAACGTAGATATCACTACGTTCGAGAACAAGTGGAAGCTCGAGAAATAAAATTAATAAAAGTTCACACAGATGATAACGTAGCTGATCCTTTTACTAAGTCTTTATCTAGGCCAAAGGTAGTTAAGCATGCCAAGGCAATTGGGCTGCAACTAGCTAGCAAATTCATGCAATAAATATGTTAATTAGTATTTGGATAAAGGATGTAAGACATTATTAAATGGATGAATTAAAGATTGAATTTCGTTTATTTTTCTGTTATTTGATTTTGTATCCTATTTTAAATGTTTTAATCCATGAGCATTATGATGTTTCTAAATGTCCGTTGTCGATTAATAATATGGGAGTATTATTAAACTAAGACAATTCAAAATGGTGACACAGTATACTTGAAAGTATATTGGTCAATTTTCGGATGATATTTGATAGATCAAATACTGAACTTATCCCAACTATATGATTTTACTTTATGGATTTTTGTCATTAAGTAAATCATAAATAATTATCCTTAGACCTGAGATACCTGAAAACTGCATTGAATGTAGTGCATTTCTGTAAGGTAACCTAACGCTAAACGTAACTGCTAGCTATAAGGGTTATTTTCAGAAGTGTTACAAAGTTCATGTGTTTTGCTTGTAGTCAAAATGGGATTTGTTTCCTTCAAATTATTTTTGAAGTATAAATATAGTTGGGCCCCTCGGGGGAGAAGTAAGATGTTTGTGTGGCCACACCCAAATATGTTTTGGTAATATTGCTATATCCGTTAACGAGAAACAAAATATTTAATGAAAGGAATGACCGAGATCCATATCCTTATTAACGATGTATTTGAAATGAAAGGATAATAATAATGATTATATATCATTAAAAGGTTTTTGTCCAGGAGACCTTACTTGAGTTGTACTAGTGACATTGTTAGTGTAACTAGACGCTAATCAATGTGATCACGATATTTAAATTTTGTCCAAGTGGGAGCTGAAAGTATATGGACCTAAAATCGATAGTCGTGTGATAGGATCGAACTCGAGATCACGGGATTGCACACATTACGTAAAGAGTTAATTTATTTATTAAATATATTTATTATATTTATTAAATCAAACCGTAGCTTAAACTAACGATCGTTAAATAATTAAAACTTAAGTATTAAACGACCGTTATAGAATCTAATAGAAGCTAAAAGAAGGAGTCGGAAAAGTTCCGGAAACCCCTTTGTGGGCTTGTTAACTGCCGGCCAAAGAGAGACAAGAGGAAGGGAAAAAGATTTTGTTTCCTAAAATGTGTTTAACCTTGGAGGAAAAGTTTTTCCAAGGGCTATATAAACAAACCCAAGGCTTTCATAATTTTTACTCCATCCCTCTTTTCTCTTGCTCTTAACCGCCGGCCAAACACACCCTTTTAGGGTTCTTCTTTGTTCTTCGATTAAGCTATTGTTGATCTAGTCCTAGCCCCTCTCTGGGGTTGTTGGGTAGATACTCCATAAGCGTGGAAGCTCGGTTTGTTCGTACTAGACTCACGATTAACTCGCCGTATTACGTGTGTACAAGATCGTGATATAATCTTGCTTTAGACTATATCCTGGTGGTGTTCGTGATTAACCCTACACAACTACAAAAAAAGGCTTCGAGACCTCCTTATGAAGACCGAAAACCAATATAACAGGTCTCAAAAATGAGAATTCTCCCTCATAAAACTATCTGGACCGGTGTTGATTTTTAGACCCGGTCTTCAAAAGAAAAACAAACGCAGACCGGTGTGTTTCCTAAAACCCGGTCTTCCTTGTTTTAGAATGGAAACGTGTTATTGTTTGAGAAGGCCCACTAAAAGTAAAGTTATCAGGATCCACACTTCCAAATTATTTAAACCCAACTTACATAACCCTAACACAAACCAACTACAGTCGCCATCTTTATTGTTCATCCAACACACATCCCACATCCACGGAGGAGCTTAATCTTGTTTCTTCAAGAATGAATAAATAATATCTTTACCAGCCGCCACAACCACTTTCTCCATCTTCAGCCGTCGGCTTTGGCCGGCGTTTTGAAGGTCATTCCTCCGGTAATTTACTTCTTACACTTTGTTTTAGTTATTCATTTTTTGGTATGGTTCTTCTTAGGGTAGTTTAACTTGTAAGGTATGGATCTGTAAAGTGGTTTAGTTAGGTGGTAGTTTGCGGGTGATATATTACCAGTGGTTGGGTTGTAGGTTCAAGTTTATTGAGTTCGTTGTAGTTTGAGTCGCGTAGGGTCGTTCGATCAAGGTACTAGAGTCCTTGGTCAAGATTGTAAGGTTCTTGTAATTCCTAGCATGTTACTTTTTTTTATTTATCTATGCCTGATGAACTATTTACGCCGAGATGGAACTATTTATGAACTGTACATTTAATTTCACGAAAAGTTGAATGGTTTAAGTAAAATTTTCACATTTCACAAAATCTTTGAGCGGTTTAATTGAACTTTTCAATTTTCATTGGGGGGGGGTTAATTCAACCTTATCATTAATGAATGTGTTGTATCAATTTGCACGCCAGCCAGCAGGACATTTCATGATGGCCATTTACTTTTGAACTTGAAGGTTCACGGCTCAAATCTGAGCAAAAAGAAACTACTTTAAGTTATTAAACTTTTTTGATATATGGAAAGCAACATAATAGTAAGTGTATGAAAATTATGAAAAATCATTTCGGCTTGCTACTTGGACACTTTTCTGAAACCAAGGAGGTTGATTTGCAGTTTTCACTAGAGGACCTTGAAACATTAAAGTCATTGCAGCGGGACATGTTTATTTTGATGGAACTCGGTTGTACATATACGTCCGTTTCAACATAGGAAAGCATGTAAGAAATCACACACATCAGCACTTGTTTCATTCTATCCCAATAATTTTTTTAAAAATGAAAGGTATGTTAGTTATGTGTTCTCTACACCGACACTTAAGTCTGGTATATATGAGTCGGGTGATACATGCCGTCCAACCTAATTGAAATCGCACATATCGTTTCTTGACTATTGCGTGTTTTTTGTGCAAACAGAAATACAGTGGGAAGAAGTCTAAAGCTAGTAGCAACAGTGGTTCACGTGCAGGATGAAGTAGGTTGAGAGGGAAACGGGTTATCCCTAATCTTCGTGGTCTAGAAAGAAAGGAAGGGAAAAGGGTTAATGATATAGAAGAAACAAAGAAGATAATGGACTTGAAAATGGTAAAAGGTGTAGATTATAATGATAGATTCAGCTGATGTACAAACATGGGAGTGCCGAACAATGACGGTATGTTTCTTCATTTGTGCATTTATTTTAGCGTGTTTTTTCATATCAAAATATCGCTCACACCTTTCCTTAACATAACAGCCCGTCATACACCCCTTCAGAGCCTCAGCTGCAGCAACAAGGCCCTCCTGAACTGCCAAGTTTTAGCATGTTGCTTTTGTTGTGTTATAGCAGGTTGTATATCTTGCTTCTCAAACAACTTGTAAGTTGGTTCCTAATTAATATTCATAGCGAGTTGTACATTTTTAATGACTTTGAATGTGATAGACGTCAATCAGTGAGTACTTAAGGCCAACAATAACTGTTTTTTTGTTAATTAAAAATGTAGCTTTTGCAAGATCTTTCTTTGTGTTGCTCGTACCCAATTATATTTGTCGTTGTTTCGTTCTCGGTATCTTCTCGAATTGATCACGGTTCAGAGTGGAATTGTTGTAATTGGTGACTAAAAGGGGGAGCTTTTGATCTATATCTACTTAAAAGATAAGTGAGAGAAGTAATAAAATTAAACTAAAAGCAATTACTGAAAATAAAACTTGAATTAAAATTAAACAGTAAAAGACCTTCTTAGAAAAACAGCTGATTCAGAATGATTCTTTTGATCCGGAATATATTAGCTCATGCGGAATAATCTAGAAATTGCTTCATTCGGAAAGTTCAACCAAACTTCCCTCATTCGGAATATAACCTTTATTCGGAATATCTTGCTTCATTCGGAATGTTACTCTTGATCCAAAATAATTAACTCAGAATGCTCATTCGGAATGTTTGCTTCATGCGGAATATACCTTCATCCGGAATAACTGTTGATCTGGAATATTTACTTGATCCGGAATATATTTCCTTCACTCGGAAAAACCTTTATTCGGAATGTCTTAAAACAGAATGGTTCATTCGGAATATTATGTTGATTCGGAATAATCAAAACAAATCGTTCATTCGGAATAATTAAAAGAAAACTGATTCGGAATAATCTAAGAAAAATGCTGGTTCGGAATATATGCTCATCCGGAATAAAACTGTTTATTCGGAATAATGGCTTGACTCGGAATACAACCCTTTATCCGGAATAACTTTTGATTCGGAATATTTTAAGCAAAAATGCTCATTCGGAATACCTGCTTTATCCAGAATAAAATGAACAGAAACCCTTCATCTGGAATGATTAGCTCATCCGGAATAATCTTAGTAATACCTTGATTCAGAATCTGGGTTGATGAACAGTCCGAAGAACAGGGGAGTAACTTGATCACGAATTTAACCAAAATCCACCAAGTTTTTAACCAAAACTTAAACCAATTTAACCACTAATCATCTACTAATGATAAACATCAAACCAAAACAACAAAAACTCAAAACCCACTTACTTTTGAAGATCAAACTCAATAAAATAAAAACTTAGAACTTTGAATCAACCAGAAAAGAAAGAAAGATTAAATGGAAACTTGTATTAAGGATTAAGTTTCAAACAAACAAAAGGCAAGATTAAACTTACAATATTATGGAGGAATCAAAGAAAAATAAAAATCACCAAACTCCTTAATGGAGTTGGTGTTCCTACGAACTAGGAGAAAAGAAACAGAAAATGAACTAGTCTTGAAAATGTGAAGGGAGTCTTTATTTATAGGCCTTGGCTTGGTTTGGTGAGTGGACTTTCTCCCTTTCTTTTTGTCTTCTCGTCTTTTCAGAAAAGTTGACGTTTTCGATTTCGATTCCGGATTTTTCGACGAATAAATTTAACTCGTCTTTTAATTTCTTCATTTAATAGACTTGAGTTCTCCTCCGGTCTCCTTTTCATAAAAGTACCACCGGCGGCAGCGTTGATCGTGTCACGATCACGAAAAGGGAGACCATTGTAGAAAGTATCAATGAGAGTGACGGGGAGCATGTTGTGATTTGGACAACGGTCGATCAAATCATTGTATCGTTCCCAAGCATCAAAGAGCGATTCATCATTGTTTGCATGAATCCACTAATTTGGTTACGAAGGATTGTGACCATGGATGGTGGAAAGTAGTGCGACAAAAAGCGTTGAGTCATGTCGTCCCAAGTATGAATAGAATTCTTTGGGAGACGGTCAAACCATTTTTCGGCATGGTGAGAAAGCATGTGGGGAAATAGTTGAAGGCGAAGTACATCCATAGAAACACCGGGCATCTTCATGCTTTGAGTCATGGTAATGAATTTGTCGAGGTGCTTGTTGGCATCATCATCCGGCAATCCGCGAAATGGATTAGTTTGCACTTGTTGAATCATGTGATGCCACAACGAAAACTCCTGAGCCGTGATTTGCATCGGCGCAATCGGGCCTCCACGTCCGTTCATCGTAGGTTGGCATAGCTCCTCCATGGTTCGTAGGTCGGGTAGGGGTGGATTATTCATGTTGGGTTGAGGTGGATTATTATTGTTGTTGTGTACACCGGCCATGTCTAAATTATCGAGAGTCTCGGGCTCGGGATAAGACGTTGATCGAGTACGCATACACTAAAAAGAAAATGCAAGAGAAAATATTTTTGGTTTTTATAGATTTTTTAATGTTTTTGTATTTTTGAAAAGTTTATATTTTTATGGGTTTTAGAAAATATTTGTGCTTGAAAATAACGTTCCCGAAAGAACGGATCCCAAAATCCAATTTTTCTCACAAAAAACCGTTGATCCTTACGAAAAGAGCCGGCAGCGGCGCCATTTTAATAAATGTTTTTTTTGTTAATTAAAAATGTATCTTTTGCAAGATCTTTCTTTGTGTTGCTCGTACCCAATTATATTTGTCGTTGTTTCGTTCTCGGTATCTTCTCGAATTGATCACGGTTCAAAGTGGAATTGTTGTAATTGGTGACTAAAAGGGGGAGCTTTTTATCTATATCTACTTAAAAGATAAGTGCAAGAAGTAATAAAATTAAACTAAAAGCAATTACTGAAAATAAAACTTGAATTAAAATTAAACAGTAAAAGACCTTCTTAGAAAAACAGCTGATTCGGAATGATTCTTTTGATCCGGAATAAGTGCTTGATCCGGAATATATTAGCTCATGCGGAATAATCTAGAAATTGCTTCATTCGGAATGTTCAACCAAACTTCCCTCATTCAGAATATAACCTTTATTCGGAATATCTTGCTTCATTCGGAATGTTACTCTTGATCCGGAATAATTAACTCAGAATGCTCATTCGGAATGTTTGCTTCATGCGGAATATACCTTCATCCGGAATAACTGTTGATCCAGAATATATTTCCTTCACTTGGAAAAACCTTTATTCGGAATGTCTTAAACAAAATGGTTCATTCGGAATATTATGTTGATTCGGAATAATCAAAACAAATCGTTCATTCGGAATAATTAAAAGAAAACTGATTCGGAATAATCTAAGAAAAATGCTGGTTCGGAATATATGCTCATCCGGAATAAAACTGTTTATTCGGAATAATGGCTTGACTCGGAATACAACCCTTTATCCGGAATAACTTTTGATTCGGAATATTTTAAGCAAAAATTCTCATTCGGAATACCTGCTTTATCCGGAATAAAATGAACAGAAACCCTTCATCCAGAATGATTAGCTCTCCGGAATAATCTTAGTAATCCCTTGATTTGGAATCTGGGTTGATGAACAGTCCGAAGAACAGGGGAGTAACTTGATCACGAATTTAACCAAAATCCACCAAGTTTTTAACCAAAACTTAAACCAATTTAACCACTAATCATCTACTAATGATAAACATCAAACCAAAACAACAAAAACTCAAAACCCACTTACTTTTGAAGATCAAACTCAATAAAATAAAAACTTAGAACTTTGAATCAACAAGAAAAGAAAGAAAGATTAAATGGAAACTTGTATTAAGGATTAAGATTCAAACAAACAAAAGGCAAGATTAAACTTACAATATTATGGAGGAATCAAAGAAAAATAAAAATCACCAAAGTCCTTAATGGAGTTGGTGTTCCTACGAACTAGGAGAAAAGAAACAGAAAATGAACTAGTCTTGAAAATGTGAAGGGAGTCTCTATTTATAGGTCTTGGCTTGGTTTGGTGAGTGGGCTTTCTCCCTTTCTTTTTTTTTTATCGTTTTTTCAGAAAAGTTGACGTTTTCGATTTCGATTCGGGATTTGTCGACGAATAAATTTAACTCGTCTTTTAATTTCTTCATTTAATAGACTTGAGTTCTTCGACATATACAAATCTTCCATCTTTGGTCCTTTTCTTCGATAAATCTTCAAATAGGCCCATTGACTTCAAATCTTTTGCATCTCTTGGACTATAGACTTCGTCTTTTTCTTCGATAAAACCCGTGCAATCCCATGTTTTCTTTAATATTTCCGGTTGGCTCTGAAAACACAACAAACACACAAACCACGCATAATTCCAAACAAATGACATTAAATACGCGTTTTGGTCTCGTTTTAGCAAGCAATAAG
Organism: Glebionis coronaria; assembly: GCA_025667525.1. Lineage (NCBI taxonomy): Eukaryota > Viridiplantae > Streptophyta > Magnoliopsida > Asterales > Asteraceae > Glebionis > Glebionis coronaria. Next base: position 15,389,399 of record CM046874.1, on the reverse strand, counting down.
TGGTAAAAGGATGAGTGTTTTCATACCTATTAGCCAACCATTTTTATATTTTATCCACTGTTATGTTGTCATTTTATACTCAATTAATCTTTGTGCAGTTAGTGTAAGTGAAGTCGAAGCGCTATTTGAGTTATTCAAGCGTATAAGGAGTCTGTGATATAAGATCGGCTAATTAGCAAGGTATTTTATGTCAGCATGTCTAGTTAAGAATCATTCCTCATATGTCCATATTACTTTGTTAAATATTATCTATTAGCCATGATTTTCGTTCAACTTGGTATTGGCATCTATTTCTTTATAGCAATATCTAAACACACACATGCTATATATGCAGGAAGAATTCTTACTAGCATTGTTCGCGGAGTTAAGAGAGCCGAGTATAGATCTAGATCACCGGTTACAATAAGTGTTTGTAAATTTTTGTAAGTTTCAGATGTAACTTGTTTTACTTTGTAGTTTACGCTTACATATATGAAATTATGAATGGTGTATTTTGGTTGTCTAGTACTCGATTATACTCAAATGCATGATTGTTTTGGATTGTTAAGCCATTGGATTGCGCATTGAATACACTAATAAAGGCTGTTTGGGATTGCTTATGAATAAGAAATCTCAAACAGCCCGAATTTTTTTATTCCCAAAATTAAGATAAAGACCGGTTTTTATTCACCATAACCGGTTCATATTATGTTTTCAAGACGTATTTATAGTCTTCAAACCGGTCCAGATTATCTTTTTCGGATGTGTTCTTAACCATCAAACCGGTCTCGAAAACTAAACATAGACCGGTTTATAAACCGGTCTCGGCTTGATTTCACATGGAGAGCCCCCCTTGGATAGACCGGATGAATAACAGGAAATCTATAAATTCGATCTCTTCACGAACCTTAATTTCATTGTATTTGCTTCACTCGATTTCACTGGAGAGCAATTGCAGCCTCCACCACCGTCACCTCAGCCGCATCCATCGTAATTATTATGCAAAAACAATTTACGAGGTGTTGGCACGTTAGACACAGGCTGCTTCTGAGCTTAGTTCAGGATTAGTATTCACCAACGACGTATGAACTTATCTTTTAGAAATCAGTTTTTTTTTATCTAAATACTCATCTTGGAAACACTATACAATATGCTACTTTATTATGCATAACAAAACACATGCAAATAAATGGAAAGTTTAGAACATGTACAAATTACTGGGAATCCAAATCCTTCACGTTTATTTGAGAGATCCTACGTAAGATCTGGATTGTTTTTGCTTTGCAATATGGTAAAATCGTAACAATTATAAGATCATAGCTCTCGGAGAACTTGGGGAAAAGTTTGATAAAAAAGTTGATATGTACAAAGAAATAACATCATTAACCTTATTGTAGGAGCAGATCACGATTAGATGCCAGAGAATTTTTTTAAGGTTCTTTAATCTTTTGGCCCAAGCAATGGCCGAGATTCGTGGGATTTACACTTATCACATTCGTAAATAAATTATGTATATCTTATGCTATTATCAAGTCTATCTCGTCTTTATCTGGACTACCGGATTTTTAACATTAACCGCGTGCGGATTTTCGTAGTTTTTGAAAACCGTGTGCGGCTTACATTCAGGTCGAGCTTGTCAAATCGGTCGCGGTAATTGAGCCCATCTCTAACGGAACGAACCTGAATACTATTAATGGGTTGGGTCAGAAAGCCCGACACTATACGCCATCAATAGGTGTTGGCATGGTTATCAAAATCCTTGTAGTAGATCATGAATTTTAGATTTTTTTATAAATGACAATAAAAAAGTTAGAGTTTTAAATCATAAACTAAAAAAGTTGAATACGTGGACATATTATTAGCTTGCAAACAGGTACCATTTATATGTACATATATAAACCGAACCTATTTGAAAGCTAACAACATGGTCTTGTTCTCAACTTGATGTTTTTTAATCACGTTAAATATATAAGAGAAATAAATGTTTTTCTTTTAACCGATGTGGGACACTCTTTGCTCTTCTCATGCATCAAATCTGAAAAGATTTTATGAATAACTAGAAATAAAACTCTGAATTTTAATTCAAAGATATAACAATGACATTAGAGCCACAACAATCCCGTTACCACAATTACTTTATTGTAACCCCTTTGACTAATTATCAATAGTACTATTACAATCAATACCAAGATCAAAGTCATCTTAATCGGTAAAAGTTATGTAAATGCGCAAATGTGACGTAACAACTCTTGCTTATAAATCACAATATAGCTAGGCTTTTAACTAGCTTATTATAGTTAAAGCCTTTAAACAAATTTATGTTTTCTTTTGCAGGTCATATTTTGCATACGAACTCACGCTTCGACTATTATAAGCACTAAGCTTCAACTCTAACCAATTACTCCCCTAGGTGTTGGCATGGTCGTCAAGATCCGTATAGTAGTTCGTGAAGTATGGCTTGTTTATAAATCATAGCTTCAACTCTAACTAGTTACTCCTATAGGTGTTGGCATGGTCGTCAAGATCCGTATAGTAGATCGTGAAGTATGGCTTGTTTATAAATCATAGCTTCAACTCTAACTAGTTACTCCTATAGGTGTTCGCATGGTCGTCAAGATCCTTGTAATAGATCGTGAAGTCTAAATTTCTGTACAAAATCACAAGAAAAAGTTAAGAACATGTACAAATCAGTAGCTCGCAAGAGATAATTCTTTATATAATATAACATGTATATTTACATTATTCTTTTGGAAGCTACCAACATAGCCGTGAGGGCTGAGTATCAGTTTAAAACCAAACCGAATAGAATAAAATGAACCCAACTGAAAATTGATTTTGAAAAAATCACGAAACGAAAACCAAACCGAATTAACCGAACAAAACGGAAATCGAACCGAACCCATAAAACCGAACCAAATATATGGTTTAGGCATATTTTTCCTTTTTTTAACTCAAAAACAAACTGAACTAAACGGAGCCAAACAAAACTGACATAAATATACAAAATCCAAAACCGAATTTTATAAATAAGTTTCACAACAAACAGGGCGACCTATGTGTTAGTTCTGGGATGGCGGCGCCCCTATAGCTTGACCAAAAAGACGTGATTACAGTGTATTTCTTCTTCGATTTTGACAGTTTTTTATAAATGCCCCCCATTTGAAACGAAAATTGCCCCCACTTACACATTACTATCACATGACTATTAAATAAAAGTCCATAAACTTACAGATGAGAGTTGGAGTCACATGTATCGAACCACATAGAATCTTATCATAAAAAATGCACCAAACATACGACCTAATAAATGTTACGGATTTGTAATAGTTTACGTCATCCCAAAACCCAAAATCTGGTATGTTTGAGCTTATAAAATTCTGGCAGTAGATGATGTGGAGTTTGGATTTGTTTATAAATCACAACAAAAAAAGTAGCCAAGTTTGGATTTATTTATAAATAACAACAAGAAGAAGTCGAGGCTTTTGGATTGGTTTCATAAATCACAACGTAAAAAGCCGTAAAGTTTGGTTTATAAATCACAATATGATTTGGAATGTATTATTGGAAGAAGTGAGTTAAAAAAATAAGAGAGAATCGAGTAAAATGATTTTTATTAGTAGAAATTTATTTGTGAAAGTTTCTTTGTAAATTTTTTATGGATGTGACATTTCTTATTATAAAAAAGTGAAGTATTTGGTGTATAAATCACAATAAAAAAAGTCACGAAGTTTCTCAATCTTTTAATAAATGCCAATGCCGCTGTTAAAAATAAGCCGCCAAGTTTGGATTTGTTTACGACTAAATAAAAAGTTTAGAACATGTACAAATTACTGCGAATCCAAATCCTTCACGTTTATATGGAAATGAACGTAATAAACTCAGAATGAGCAAGAATATAGTCTTAATTCCAAATTAAACATCTTATGCACCAAAAATATATTAGTCATTATTCCTTTATCCGATGTGGGACAGGAACTTTTGATACAATATGCTTGAAATCACTACTTCCTAAGAAAGTACTTGTATTACAATAATTTAGTTAATCGTAAATGTTTAAAAACACAAATCCATAATAACTAGATGTATAAACTTAATATTTTAATATTTTCACGTTTAAGATGCCTCATGTACTTTATAATATAAGTAGACATAAAGACTAATCCCAATGAAAAAATATACAAAATATCTACTATTAAAAAAAATTGAAAGCGCATACAAGTTTATGGCTGAACTAACATTAAATAGTGTTTGTTTTAGCTTATATAGTGGGCTTATAAGCTTATTAGCTTATATAAACTTATAAGCCAAAACCAAGTGTTTGGTTAAGCTTATATAAGTAAGCTTATAAGCTTATATAAGAGGGTTTTATTAAGTCAAACATTTGAGGCTTTTATAACAAAATGTGGGCTTATATAACTATTACATATTAAAAGAATTTTATACCCCTATTTAATAACTACATAATTTAACATTCATATGTTTTTTTGTCAGTTTACTTTATTAATTTTAATAAACATAACCAAACACTTAACATAAACTTATATGCTTATGATATATAAGCCATAAATAGTTTATAGAATATAAGCCTAAGCCCCACTCATAAGCTTAACCAAACACCCCTTAATCCCAATTTAGACATTTTGTGCATGTCACAATATATAAATGAATGAAACAATTTTCCTCTAACCGATGTGGGACTCGAACTTTTGATAGTGTTTCATACATGAAATCAGTACTACTTAATTCCATCTAATCAAAATCACAAACTTTATTTATGTCGTATTGGCATAAGTTGTTTTCACCGGAGATTACCCGTCAATTTCATCACTGTCACCTCACCCGCATCCACAATAGTTATCATGCCATAATGATTTTCGAGGTGGCAGCACATGAGACCCTTGCTACTCACAACAAGAAGTGAGAACGGACGACCATATTTTCCTTGGGACATATGTCGATGGGAAACTCTCTAAATGACAAAAATGATCCGACGTGGCACTTTTTTTAGTTGAATACTTTTTGTCAAAAATTGTCTAAAGTTTCCCCAAATACATGTCACCGAGATTGTCTAAGTATATTTTGATCAAATTATGCACAAAAAACTTGGCGGCAAACTTTCCCGCTTCGTTTCCACTGACGACATGCCTCTAGAAAAAATTTGGGCATAAGTTTGAAGAGTGTTGATAGTGGTTAATTAACAACACTCATTAGTGTTAACTATTGTATGGGTGATGTGACCCAAACGTCTCTTTTGATGTCCGTGGGAAAAAAGTGTGGCCATTTTTTACCAATACGTTGACTAAAATTATTTGTATTGGGTATATCCCGCCAAGGTTTTTCAAACTTTCACCGTGAACATAGCTCTCGGCAAACTTGGGCAAAAGTTTGATCAAAAAGTTGATATGTACAAGGAAATAACATCATTAACCTTTATTGTAGGAGCAGATCACGATTAGATGCCAGAGATTTTTTTTAAGGTTCTTTAGTCTTTTGGCCCAAGTAATGGCCGAGATTCGCGGGTTTTACACTTATCGCATTCGTAAATAAATTATGTATATCCTATGCTATTTTCAAGTGTATCTCGTCTTTATCTAGACTACCGGATGTTTAATATTAACCGCGTGCGGATTTTCGTAGTTTTTGAAAGCCGTGTGCGGCTTACATTCAGGTCGAGCTTGTCAAATCAGTCGCGGTAATTGAGCCCATCTCTAACAGAACGAACCTAAATAGTATTAATGGATCGAGTCAAAAAGCTCGACGAGACACTATACACCATCACTAACAACATGGTCATGTTCTCAACTTAGATGTTTTATGCACGTCAATAAATTTAAGTGAATGAAATGTTTTTCTTTTAACCGATGTGGGGCGATTTTTGCTCTTCCCATGCATCAAATCTAAAAAGATTTTTATGAATAATAGAAAATAAAACTTTGAATTTTAATTCAAAGATATAACAACACCACCAGAGTTACAACAATTTCCAAACCGTCACCACAATTACTTTATTCTAAACCTATTGACTAATTATCAATAGAACTATTACAATCAATAACAAGATCAATGTAAACTTAATCAGCAGAAGTTATGTAAATGCATCAAATGTGACGTAACAACTAGATGTGACAAATCTTGGCCATTTTGATAAATATGAACATTTTTTTGCCAATTTTCAAAAAAAAAAAATAAGGAACTTTTTGCCCATTCTTTATTATTAATGGGTTAAACGGGCGCATATGTAAGAAAATTATTGCCTTAATGGACGCAAATGTAAAACACTAATTAGGCTACTCCGCGGATATTTTATATTTAGTTTTTATCTCCGGCGTTTAAACAAGTATTTTTATTTTTTAATTCTACGTTTTTATATGTCTTCTTTCTCATTTTAGCTTGCGCCCGTTTAGCCCGTCCGTTTCACCCGTGCCCGTCCGCTCGCCCGTTTTGCCACCTCTACTAACAACTAATGCTTATAAATAACAATAAGAACCTTCTTGAAGTTGCTTTTTAGAGGAAGTTAGGCTTTTAAACTAGCTTATTATAGATAAATAAAGCCTTTAAGCAAATTTATGTTTTCCTTTGCAGGTCATTTTTATGCCACCTCACGCTTCGACTATTATATGCACTAAGTTTCAACTCTAACCAGTTACTTCCCTAGGTGCTGGTATGGTCGTCAAGATCCATCTACTGAAGTGTAGATTTGTTTATAAAGCATAGCTTCAACTCTAACAAGTTACTCATATAGGTGTTGGCATGGTCGTCAAGATCCTTATAGTAGATCGTGAAGTCTAAATTTGTTTATAAATCACAAAAAAGTTGAGAATATGTACAAATCATTAGCTCGCAAAAAAGAACTATTTATGTTTATAAATTGCGATTAAAAAAGTTAAGAAGATGTAAAAATGATTAGCTCGCTAGACAGAATAGTTTTATATAATATCATATCATTTGATATTTCTATAAACATTACTCTCCTTACAACATAGTCTTGTTTCCAACTTGGATGTTTTATGTACTTCAAAATATATAAATGAATGAAATGTTTTTTCTTTAACCGATGTGGGACGGGCATCTCTACGTTCTAATTCGATCCAATCACAAACCTTAAATTTATCGTATTCACATCACTTGATTTCACCGGAGACTAATCGCTGCCTCCCACCTGTCACGTCAGCTCATCCGCATCCACCGTAGTTATCATGCAAAAATGATTCATGAGGTGTTGGCACGTTAGACACTAGCTACTTGTGAGCTTAGTTCAAGTTTGGTATTCACTGATGTATAAACTTATGTTTTATAAATCAGTTTCACAACAAACATCGAAATACTCAAGGAAACACTATCTAGTATGCTAAGAGAGCTGTAAGCGGTTGGCACCAGAAAGTGGTGCTAAAGCCGCCACGTAGGATTTTGGGGCTTTGGTATCACATTATAAGGTAATGGTTGGCACGAGAAAAAATGGTGTCAAAAAGTTATAATGGACCCACAAATACCCACTTTATAACTAAAAAAATCCAAAAATTCTAACGCCACCTGGTGGTTTTAGCGCGAGACAAGGAGTGGTGCGCCAAAGGAATGTGACCCCAAAGGGCTAACAACCCACTTACCAGCTCCCGTTCCCCTTTCTAATGTACTCATCTATTCAACAGCAGGATATAACTAATACTACTATGTTTAAATCAACGTGTCATTGTTTTATTGGTTTGTAGAACAACTATTCACATAGCTAAAGTTAAGTAACATGTTTATACACAAAATTAGTTTTACTGGGAATATACATTTATAGAGTTTCGACAACCAAATACATATCTTATCAAAAGATATCTTATCAAAAGATCCGGATAGTGTGGTGTATTGTTCTATTGTGTGTGACGGAATACTTCTTGATTGTTTAGTGTGCTTTGTGAATTGTAGATGTGATTGGTACTTGCATTGAGTTTTGTTGTAGATGCATTTGACATGATTATCACATTATGGTCCATTGCTTTAGCTTGTTTTCTTCAACTTATTTACAACGGTTGACAAGGTTACTTAAGATGTTTTGATAAGTTAAACCTATGTTCTCACCAACTTTATGTTGACAGATTTTAGTGTCATTTTCAGGTGCGATAATTGAGAAGGATGGTGTTAGAAGTGGCTAGAGTTTAGAGACTGATAGAACTGCATTAGGAGGAATCCATTTCCTCTTTGTTTTTATTTAATGTTTAGATATAAACGATATGGCTCGAAATTACAAGGTTAACGATTAAGAAGATAGTATGATAATTCCAAAGAAACAAACTTTTCTATCTTCAGTTAATTCTTCTATCACTAAGAGTTGTGCTAATCGGTTAAGATAATAGAGTATCTATACACAAAAAACACGCACGCGCACACACAACTTGGACGTCAAGATTATCTATCAGCTTCGATCCCTTTGGATTCTTCCAGATTTTCTCCTCTTGGCTGCGTTGATGAACTCCATTATCGCTTCCATTTCACTTACTTTCCGTGAGAAGGAAAACATAACCATTAGTAGCAGTCGTAGGGGCAACCCAGAAAGTAAAAAACAACACAAATCATACCATTTTTATCAGCAAAATTCCTCTTCAGTGAAAAAAAATGTGAATGAGGAAACGAACAACAAGAACACTAGTAATCTTGTATGCAACCGACTCATGAAACTTATCAGAACACTTGCATATGATCATGAATGAGCCCTTCCAGAACAACTGCTGCTAAAATCGCTATATCTCGCTCTTAGACTCTTAGTAACAAAGGAGGTCCTTTCTGTTTACGGTTTAATTAAATTAAAAGAAAGTACATGGCAACATAGTCTCTGCTGTAGCACAATTGCTAAATTATGAATTTGCCAAGTTTCGGCTCCTACTCTCGTTAGGTGTCCCATGTTCGAGTCCTGGCAGCAGACTTCTTTTTTTTTTTTTTTTTTAGAAAATACAACTTGGTTCGCGTTATTAGCACGACGATCTAACTAGATGAGCTAATAGGGCTTTTTTTTGTTTTGGCTTTTTGCTGTCCGATACTTAAATTGTAACTGGTGACTTAATAGTGTTATTTCTAAAAACATTAACAACACAAAGAACAATAAATTCGATTGTACTAGAAAGATTTTTGTGGTTAAACTTATTGAATGGAATTTAAACAAGACTGAATAATGAATCGACTTACAACTACCAGAAAGAATGAAAATAAGATTGCATTAAATATTAAATAACACTTCAATGTGCACAGTACGTTAAAAGTTGATTTTATCAAACTAATTGAAATGAAAAATGGCAAATGGAGTTTATTTGTTATATTAAGAAGTAAAGGATTGATAACAGGCACATGCAAAACACATTCTAGCTTATGTTGTTGGCTCTCGAAGATGCGTCTTATGGTGTTGTTTGGGAGGACTGGATCACAAGTGATCACCAAAGAGCACAAGGTTGGTTTCATGGATGCTTCCTTACCTGGTTCCAATGTTGCAAGACTTGTACATGAGAAATTCCCAAAACGCAACACAGACAAGACGGCAATGGAAAGCCTGTTGAGAGTTGGGATGGATGGAGTTGTACTAAAAGCTATTTCATTGGAGAAGATGAGGGTTGCTCTATCTGAGCTTTTAGAGCATAAAAAGGTACTACATGAAGCGTAATAGTACCTTAATAACCATGAATTTCAGAATTGTACACTTTTTTAGTAACCGTCTGTTATTACTACTATATGATAGAAGATCGTAATGTTGTTCAGAAACACTCGACTCTGGATTTACGGAGTTTTCTAGTGATTCAGAGTTTAAGCTTCGATTTATGCTACAATTATCGGTTTTTGTTTTTCTTAGTTGCTTCGTTTCATATATAGTGTTTATGAAAATAGTGTAGTTGGTTAACCATCTTGTAGAATTTCTATATAATATGTAAATGCATCAAATGTGTCGTGAAAATAATCGTAACAGCTCGCGCTTATAAGACAATATATTTAGATTTGTTAATAAATCACAATAAAAAAAGGTAAGAACATGTACAAATGATTAAACCCCCCAAAAAAATGCCTGTTTATGTTAGAACGCCTAACAACTTGCCTTGATCACAACCTGGAAATTTTATTCATGAACGGACGTGGGTATTGTTTCTAATGCGATCCAATCACAATCACAAAATAGCCGCATCCATCATCGTCACCTCATCCGCATCCACCATAGTATCATGCAAAATATGTGAATGAGAAAAGTGCACGAGAGATAAACCTGAGACGCAAAATGTTCGTGAACCGCATTGACTAGTTGTTCCTTTGTTGAAGTAGAGTGAATGTTTCCCTATAAAGATAAGAATCACAAGTTAAACCATGTACGCAAAAGTTGAGAACGTGTACAAAAATCAACGACTGTTATGTTTATAAATTATATATAAACGTATAAACATAACACCTCCCAAAGGTAACGAAATGTTTTTCCCTTGACCGATGTGGGACTTGAATCTTTGATACTGTCTTTTCTCTTCCCATGTATCAAATCACTACTTTCTAATTCGATCAAATCACAGTCACAAACCTTAATTTTATCATATTCGCATCACTTGATTTCACCCGTAACTAATCGCCACCTCCACCACCATGCATCACCTCAACCGCATCCACCATAGTATCATGAAAAAAAAAATTACGAGTTTTTGGCACACTAGCCGGTTGTGACTTTTTAAGCTAATAGTTCAAGTTGAGTATTCACTAATGATGCATAAACATGTTTTACAACCCTATACCAAGAGTGTGAAGCAGTTGAACTACTGAGCGAAACTAAGTGAACATTAGAAATAGGTACACATAGGTCGGGATACGTAGTACATGCATGTATACCTATGGAACGATTAAGGCTCAAAACGTTTAAAGAAAAGAGAAAGTTGGAACAAAAAAGCAAACTACAGATTCAGGTTAAATATAAGCATAACCTTAAAACTGAAATTACGCTTGAAATAAACAAACCCTTGTGTTAGTTTTATCATACTCTATGATTTGTTTCCCCATCGATTTGGGACAAAAAAACCATCTATTTCTAAATTCTTCTTGTCTCGAAATATAAGAGCGTCTCTACCAAGCGGGAAATGTGTAACTAGAAACGATTAGTTACCGTTAGTCCCTTATTTAAAATCAAATACCACAATCGTAATTTATTTAAAATGTTAGACCGCGCGCGGTATTTGAGTTTTGTCAATTGTGAAGGATATGCGTACATGACTAAATTCTGATCTAAATTGTAGTAAAGCTCGTTAAGTTATAGTAAAGCTAAAAAAATGTGCTAATATATACGTAGTACTTCATAACAAAATTTCGCGAAAGAAATATTTAAACGTTTTGTTTTTTTACAACGACATTTCGGAAAACGACAATTTGAAGTTTGCGTGATTCTATCTAATTGGCTAGATGAACCGATAGTGATTTCGGTTCCCGACTGAACCGATAGTCACTTCGGTTCTCACCGGTTTATTTATAGGGCTAATTCTTGAAATGGCTCATGGTGTTATCATGTTTCCCTTTTTGCACCCACCAAATGAGATTTTCCTTAAATGTCCTATGCAACATATGCAACTTATGCGACTTGGATTAAAATACAAAAAGTGTACTTTTAACTTTATGACACATGTCAGAATGTGTCATAAAAAGTACATATGTGTAAGAACTTGTCTCTTATGCAACTTACTTTGTTTTTTATGCGACTTGTATTAAAAAATATTATTTTAATAAAAAGTAAATTTTTAAAAAATCTTTTAAATTACTTATTTTATATTTTATTTTTATGCAACTTGTACTTTTATGTAGACAATGAAGTGACATATGAGTAACCTACTTTTTGATAAAATCTATAAAGTCTTTTAATGCAACTTGTATGTATTAAAAAATAATATAAAGTATCATGTAAATATGTGTAAAAGTAGGTATGGTGTGTAAGTCTTTTCTTATACAACTTTTATTTAAATTTTTATGCAACTTTTAATTAATTATTTTAAAAAATAAAAAAATAAAAAATTTAATTAATATTTTTTAAAAACTAAAAAACTTAAATAATATTTTTAAAAAAAAAATTGAATAAAATTTATAAATTAAAATTTTTTAATATTTAAAAAAATATAAAAAATTTAAATAAAATTTTTAAAAAATTAAATTGAATATAATTTATAAATTAATTTTTTTAAAAAATTAAAGTTTTTAAAAAATTAAATTTATAAAAATTAAACTTTTTTAAAAACTTTTAAAAAAATTTAATACTAAAATAAATATTAAAATTTTTAATATAATTTAAAAATTAAATTTTGTAAAAAAAATAAATAATATAACTTAATATAAAATTTAATTGTTTTTAAAAGTTTTATTTATGCAACTTTTTTAGAGTAAATCAAACTTTTATTTGAAACCAAAAAAAACATAGCCCATTAAAGTACATTAAACTATTAAATATTTGAAACCAAAAAAAAAAGGTCCAACAAAAACACACACACAAACACCTGTTTCAATTAGTCGATCATAACAATTTATCATTTTTCAAACTATAGTTTTCGATTAAACCCAGTGAGCTTTGGTGTTGATGGTGGATTAGGAATTCGGTGTTATTGCGGTGGATTAGGCATCTTACATAATTCAATCATGTCCTTGATGTTGGCTAAGGTAAATTATTCTTCAATCTTATTCTTTTAATCTCATAACTTTTTTTCATGATTGATTGTTTTGAAATACTATATGCTGCACTTTGGTGGAAGTTTATTATATGTTGCACTTTCTTTAGTCGTGATATTGCACTTTAGTTGGGTTTTAGGGGGTGTTTGGGGTTCCGTTTGCAGCCGAGTTATCTGCTTATTACCACTTCAAAACTGAAAAAACCAAAAGCTGGTGTTTGGATATCAAAGTCTGAAAAGTGCTTTTCTCCATTCGCATAGCTTGAAAACGTAGTTTTGAAAAAGCACCAGAGGACCTACAGCTGCAAAATCACCAAATTACCAAATTACAAAACGTTAATTACTAAAAAGCAAAGGCTTAAAAAATAATGTATGTTGATGTAACAAATTAATAAAAAGCAAAGGCTTAAAAAATTATATTACATAGTTATAATTATCTGGAAAACGTATGTTTGTGTATGAGCTTTCAATTCATAGTTTGTTTCATATTATTCGAATGTCTATTTTAGTCTTTTTACCTTTTTGATCGATTAAATAAATTAGTTTGCCAAACACTAGAAAACTAATTATCTGATTATCACGATATGAAACAACATAATCCTACCCAAACACTATATTTGATTATTCGTTCTCAAAACGGATAATTAATTTTGGATAAGCAATCCCAAACACCCCCTTAGTTAATTATATGCTGCACTTTGTTTAGTCGTGATATTGCACTTTTAATTTGGATAGAGTGAAAGTCGTGTTTGGTTTAAAAATGAACCTGGTTGTGGTTTATGTCAGTTATGTCGTTTATGTTAGCAAACATTGATGAGTTGTTTAATTTCTTTTAGGAATACGAGGGCAAAGTTATTATAAGAAGCAAATTGAACTACTTGAGGTTGATCAAAGACAAACTGGATGACAAAAGAAGGACGTTGTTTAGGAAAACTTGTTTTGGCAGTTGGTTAGATCTTATTTATTTTGATCATGAACCACACTTGATTGATTATATGCTAAAAAAACAATGTCGTGTAAATGATTCTCGCTATGATACGCCGTTAACATATTATGTCAATGGGCGCGGGCTACATTTTGGCCGGCGGGAGTTTTCTCTTATCACTGGTTTTAGGTTTGGCACAGTAAATTTTTCTTTGTATGATTCGGGTGAAATGGAATTTAGAAACAGGGTGTTCCCGAATAAGGTTGGCGTTCCAATTACAAGTTTAGATCTGTTTGGGGTAATTGAGAATGAAGAGTACTTTAACAAACTAATTGACTTAGACGCTGTTAGACTCAGCCTATTATTGTGTTTAGAGGTTGTATTTATGGGTCAGTTGTTGGTTAAAGAAATTGACGACCCCCTTATGAGGCTGGTTGATTGTTTAGAATCATGGAATGCCTTTCCATGGGGAGAGCATATTTGGATGCATTTGTACGCTGAAATTATGAACGTAGTATCTAAGCATAAGGATGAACAACTTGAAGGATTGCATAAATCGCGCCACTATGTTCCTACGTATACAATCTCTGGTTTTGTTTGGGCATTCAAGGTAAGTGTTATGTTCATTATATTCATATAATGATGGTAACTATTATGAAGGTTCTTTTTAATTAATCATTTGACTTAATCAAAGGTTTGGATTCTTGAGTCGTTTGAGAGGAGCAACGAATGGTGGAATAAAGATACCGGAGTTATACCCAGAGGTATACGATAGTCTAGGAAGGCATTATTTAAAAGATCAGATTATTCCAGCCTATTTGCCAAGGTAACGTGTATTGCAATAACTTAATTTATATTTAATTTATACTCATGTTAGGTATAGTTTTATCAAATACTTTATATTCATATATTACCATGTTGCAGGATTCGAAGATAATTTTAAATCTTATACCAACATTAGACGAGTACCATACTGACTGGTGGACGAGTAACATAGATTTTATTCAGCAATACGTGCCAAGGATTCCTACTAGACAGCCGGATATTTATGATGCTTATCTACAAAAGCTTTCTGCTAGGCGCACACGTAATACGTTTTGTGAAATACTGAGTACTCTGACTAATAACGTTGTTAGGAGCAGGATAAGCACGGTTAAAGATCGCGTTATTAAAGAGTTAAATTCTCGTACATTCAAACTTGAGGCAATTATTCAGGTAAGTATTTTTTTTATGTATAACTACTAATTATATCTTTTTAAAAAATACCAATATAACATACGAGGATATCAACTTTGCAGGTTATCGATCGAGAAAGAAATGTTGGTATAGATTTTCAAAAACTTGAGTTCAGTGAGGCATTTCGTCATCTTGGGGATGATTTTTATGAAGAACTTAATCAAATATACATGGAGTTGTTTGAATCCCCAGTAGGTTATACCTTAGGTACCCCGTTAGATGTTAATATCGAAGACAAGATTGATGAGGTAACTCATACATACTATACTATTCCTAGTTATGTGAATCAATTCGTAGGTTTATAAATTCTTTTGCGTTCCTCAGGAGTATCTTCTTTTAGAGGAATTTAGGATGCGGGTGGAAGATGATGAAAGATTATTGTTAGAAGAGGAAAGAAGAATTATTGAGGAGAAAAGGTTTCGGACTGAACAGGAAAAAAATTAAAGATAGAAGAAGAAAGGGCGCGTGAACATTAGAAAAGGTTTGACGCTGATAGAAGGAAAAGGTCATACGCCCTTATGAACTCAGATCATATGAAACTAGCTATGTCTTGTTGCTTACCTAAAAAGAGATCACAAATGTCAGTTGTTAGAACCGGTAGTTGGTTGCAAGTATGTGATAAGTTTCAAAAGAAACAAGGCGCATTCTGTTTGGGTGATCCGGATATGACAGAATTCCTAAAAAATGTTACACCTTGGTCTGAGGTATAAATCTTTTTCTCATTACCAAAAATATTTATTCTTTCCTAAAAACCTATATTTCTAATACTGTTTCACCTTTAATTAGGATCTTACCAAAATCAACAGATCCATAGATCATATTTGGATATGTGATGAATTGGATGAGTTTCTTGGTCGTCCCGGTAATCTTTGATGTAGATTTCCTTGGTCTAAAGTTGTTAGTGTGGATCGTCGGTTTTGGGAGTCTTTAGTTTGTTTAGACCCTCCAAGACAGGGATATCTATTGGATGAAGTAAGTTAATCAGTTATAATCAAAAAAATTAAGTTCATTTAAAAATTTTCTGGTTATTAAAAATGTCTTTGTTTTTTGGTCTTTTGTAGCACATTGACTTGTGGGTAGAGTACATGTGGCATGTGCGTCCACAGGATGCTAATTGGGCAATGGTTAGCGCTTATTTTGTTCAACTCCTGCTACAAAATACAATGACATAATGGTACGCTAATGGAGAGAGCTATCCTATTACATGGACTGAAGTTGATAAGGTAGACATTAAAACACGTAAATGATTTATACGTAAATGATTGGCATTAAACATGGTAGTATATATAGAGGTTTTCTATATATAAGCTGCTTGTTTGATTAATTTTTTTCCAATGCAGGTATTTATGCCTATCAATGAACCTGGAGCACATTGGTGTCTCGCAGTTTTTGATATCATGTCTGGTGTGGTTACTTTCTATGATAGTGGGAACAGTTATGAGGTTGAATGTCGCCCTTGGTATATCGGGATGAGGACTTGCTTAAAGGTTAGATTTTCTTAACCATTGTTTTTAATTTTCAGTTAATACTTTTTAGGGATAATCTGTTAAGACTTTTGACCACCATATGTTTAGGATCGACTGCCTGAAGTTTTAGAGCTACTAGATGTATTTGATAAGAAAGGGATTGACAAAACTGCTTACAACATTACATTTGAAATTGCCGAAAACGTGCCAAAGCAGGAGGTGTTTGGTGACTGTGGTGTTTGGGTGTGTATTTTTCTGTATCATTTGGCGCACGACATATCATTGGATGTGGAGGATCCTATCCAGACTGCCCTTGCTTATCGTGAGCGTATGTCACGCTTTTATTTTAATCACAAGTATTAGAATTAGTTTCTAGCTCATCAGTAGACTTAATGCGTGTAATAATTGAATACTTGTTGTTTAGCACTTAAAATTTTGGAATGAAATCATGGAATTATACTAATCCATCAAGTTTACTGGTTACATAAAATTCCAAAGACATTGCATAGTTAAAAGGAAAGGAAATATTACATGCTAATATCATCTAAATGCATCCTGTGTGAAGCGAATGGTTTTTCCCCATAAACTTGTTCTTGTTTGCTGGAATTAACATCATCTTCTTGAGTATTTTCCTGCAAAGTTTAAGCAAGTTATCTACATTTGTTATAATATAAATCAAATAATCTTCATAATGCGTATAAAAACGTACACCAAATTGTGATTGCAATGGTACATGACAAGCGTCCCGATTGTGTCCCTTTGTACCACACCTAGAACAACGGTTTTACTTGGGCTCCTCTCCTTGTGCTCTTATTCTATCGTTAGCTTTTGGCCTACCAGATTGTGGTTTCACCAACGCAGGTGGTAAAACAACTTGTAAATCGTTAGGAATTTCCCACACGGACTGATTAGGTATAGGATTCACCAAATCTTGGTATATACCTTTAAGAGTTCTTTTAGAAAACCATGCTTTTGCCCATCTGTTACAACTACTCAGACCTATAAACTTAGACATTGCACATACGTGTCCGCAAGGTAATCCCGAAAGTTGCCATTTTAAACAAGTGCATTCACCCTTGACCAAGTCAACAGTGTGTACTATTTTGTTATCTTTCACTTGGTAAACCTTGAACCGTTCAACACTGAAGACGGTACATGTTGCACTTTTTAGCATTCTGGTGTTTACCTTTGCTGTTGCCCATCTTGATAATTCATGAGCTTCTGGTTCATCTAAAACAAAAGATTTAATAATGTATCAGTAAAACATAATGGATCAAATGGCTTTACAGTTACGAAAAGATAACATAATGGATCAAATGGCTTTACATTTACGAAAAGTTACTGATACATTAATTCATCTTCTTAACGATGCAATATTGTGTTTAAAAAGGAATAGCCTGCTTCTGGTTCATCTTTAAAACAAAAGATAAACTAAAAACCATTAAATATAATATATTTATAAATAATTACCTTCACCAACGTATCGACGCTCATAATACCACTTTTGTAGTAGGTCTCTATACCAGTCCATTAGCATTGTGATTGGAAGTTTCCTCACTGTCTTCGTTAAAGCATTTATAGATTCCACGCAATTTGAGGTCATGTAGTTATATCTCTTAGCAGGGCAATGTGCTCTTGACCATTTATCAAACCCGGTTTCCTCTAGTTTTTTGTATGTTTCAGGTTTGACCGCTCTTATATCAGCTATTGCTTTTTCAAAGTCTGAAACCAAATAAGCTTTGCATGTTTTCCAAAAAAAGCGTTATGCTTTTTTGATTTCAGTTTGCAGTTCATCAACAGATGAAGGTAACAAAAACCATGAAAAGCATTGGGGAAAACATTTTTACATGCAACGCCTATAGAGTAGTGTCTATCGGATATGATTGCCATGTTACGTGGCTCACCGATGCACTCTTTCAACTTTGTCAAGAACCATGTCCACGTTTCAACTGTCTCACCCTGCGAAACACCCGTAGCTATTGGTATTATTTGATTGTTACCATCCATGGCAACTGCAACCAAATTAGTACCAAGGTAGGTGCCTTTTAGATGTGCTCCGTCATTTTTTATTAACGGCCGCATGAATGACAAGAAACTACGAACCTGTACATTTAATTTAATTTAAATTATCTATCTCTTTCATAGATACAAATAAAAACTTAAATGAATGGAAATTTACTTACAGCTACACCAAATGCTACAAAGCACATCTTAAAACATCCCGCGTCATCTGTCTCTTTATGCGTAACTGTCCCCTCGTTTGCCAGCTTTAAGTTATGGAAGTAGAATGGTAGTTGCTGGAACGAACTCTCTTGGGTCCCGTTCAACAAAGTTAGGGCTACGTTTTTACCCCCCCCCCCCCCCCCCCCCAAGCTCGTTTGTAAGAAATGTCTATTTTCCAATTCATGTTGAAATCTTTTTGTATGTCATGTGGTTTATAAACCCTTTTATGATCTCTGATTTTTTATACAATCATTTGACGAATTACATTTTTTGTAGCATTACGATGAATTGGTATTATTTTTGTTTGGGAACATGTGTGATTGTTATCGAAGTTAGAAATGGCGAATGATGCATTGTTTTTAATCCTGCGTGCATAAACACACAGAGTACACCCTTCTTGTACACAACGGACACTATACCTTATAGGACAAGACTTGATTACCTGAAACTCAAACCCTTCCATTATTGCTTTTAAGGCAATTGCATACATACATGCGTGCTTATCATCAAATTTTTGCCCCTCATTAAACGTAAATCGAACTAAATCGTTGTGTCTAGGTGTGTCTTTGATTAAAAGTTCTGGTGCAGGTGGTGGACTAGGCATGTTTGTAAATGTGTCGTTTTTCCAGTAATGTAAATGAATGTTGTTTTCAAGTTTTTGTTTTTTAAAATAAGTTGGAACATTGAGATCAAAATCAGGAACTTTTTTAAACAAAGCAGCGGTGTTTACCTCGGTGTAACCAATGAACAATTTAGGCACAACCACGTTTCCAGTAACCACATCATTCACAAAGCATTCTACATCATCATCATCCTCTACGTCTATATTTTCTGAACTATCTTCATACCACAAACAAATGTTGTCCTCTCTAGGGATCGAAAACTTCTTCTTGCAATACTTGACTAGGTTTTTGTATTTGATTTGTCTAGGAAGTAAAACTGATCGAGTTGATGTTTGAAAGACAAGGCGAGTTTTAAATTTTGACGAGTTGCTCATGTTATTTTGTAATGGATACACAAGCATGGATACACAAGCCTTTATATAGATAAGTATTACGTACGATCAGGTTCCATAAAGATACATGTTGTATAAAACAGTACTAATTCATAAATGAAATACGTATTCAATACTACACCTATGATTTAACTAAACATAAAAAGGTAGAGGTTGCATAAGAAAGTACAAAATGCTTAATGTTTTCACAGTTCACAATACAAAAGTGAAACACCATTTAACACGCATAGGTAAGAGTTGCATAAAAAAGTACACTATAATAAATCAACCTTTATACATGTATAATAATGCAGTTTATAAAGCCATGACTAATGAAGCAAATGAGGTACGCCATAGTATTATTAGGATGATTTCAGCTTTTGGTTTTTGGGATTTCCAAATTACAAGAAAACTCTAAGATATCTCTCCATCAGACAATGAGCTCAGCATGCTTAAGCTTCTGATATCAAACAACATTCTTAATTCCATGTAAATTTCAAATTAAAACACGATTCTTTGACAATACAACTTTTAGATAATTAAAAACTAAAACTATCATAAAACACTCCGACAGTACAACATACTATTTTGATAAGACTATTAATTAATTAAATCATCAGGAAGTTCCCGCTGCGATGTTAGGCTCTGCCGAGAAATCATTCTTCTTTGATATTCTGCAATTCTTCTTTCAATAGGCTCAGGCATTGGTTCTTGTAAAACCACGGGTTCGGGTCTTTCAGCGTGAATCCTACAATCTTCTGGTGTAATATCTAGAGGCCAAGCTGGTCTAGGTAACCCCATAGTATTCTGCTATTTGTAATTGATTAATAACAAGTATGAAACAAATACATGATATACAAGATTAGTGATGTAGAAAACTTACTCCTAACATGACCTCTCCGTCAACCGGGTCCCAAGATACACCAAATCCTATGGGTCTAATTCCAAATGGATATCTATAAGATCTTGAACCGTCTCCTTTGCCTCTCATTCTAACTACTTTACCATTGATCGTCCGGAGTCTAGTACTACTAGTGCTTCCAGATTCATTCAGAACACTTGCCCCCCTCCCAGTTCCACCCACGCGCCTCATCATGCCGGCATTCGTCTCTATAACATCAGCTTCATTCTCAACACTTTCCGTTGACTCAAACACTAATTTACGTTTAACTTTTAACAGATTATTCATTCTAGTTGTATGCTACACCATCAGAACAGATCTATATATAGTAGATCCTATTATAACTAGAAGTCGCATAAAAGGACTGGAAGTTTACTTTGCTTTCTGGAGTGGGTTGAAGTCGCATAAAAGGTACGTAATAATAAATACACACTAAACAACCAAAATTAATAGGTGACATAAAGTCCTTCAAATTTATATATATATAGTCCTATACATCTATTTTGTTTTTCACATAAAACTAAAGTATGTCTTCCTCGAGACGATACTATAGGAGCTGTGACCAAGACATTGCCACAAAAACACATTGTAACTGTAAACCCCCACATCCCTTGTTTGTCCAAGTATCATGGACAAGAAAAAATCCAGGTAGAAGGTTTAAAGGTTGCCCAGTTTACGTAAGTATATACAGATATCTAAAATGCTTTTTGGTTGGAGATTTGTTTTTAAGATCTTTCACTTAATAATTTTCAGGATAAGGATGCACAATGCGGAGTTTATGGTTTTCTAGATCACGAACTACCTAACCAATACTACAAGGAATTGCTTTACAAGATGTATGTTTAGAATAGAAGTTTGAAGCAGATTTTGAGGAACATACCACATATTGAAGATTCAGCGCCTAATCCAGCTTGCTTTGGAACCGCCTTAAAACTTTTCACAGTGTTTGTACTATTAGGTTCATTCGCAATTGTGATATCGTTAATGTAATAGTTACCTTGAAACAGCTAATAAATTGTTTTCCTAAAAATAGAATATATTACAATACCACAGGTCTGTCTTACAATACAATAGCATACAAATAACTAAACATAAATAGAAGTAGTACGGTTATAGTTTACAAAAGCATACAAATAAATAACTAAACAACCATATTATCCTGGTCATTGGAACTGGTGTCATTGGAACTGGTGTCATCATCACAGGAGCTTAAAGCGAAAGTTACCTTGTATTTCCAAAAGAACAAAGCCATTTGTTCACGGTAAGCTAGCGCTACCTGAAGTAGGTTACCAAATACCAAGGGAATGTTGTTAACCAAACGATGGAGCAATAGAAAGACCCATATGCCACAGTCTCCGTAGTTCTCTCCTTGGTGTGGGACTTTCTCGCAGAACTCAAAGGTAATCTTATAATCTTCAACATTTAAACCTCTTTTCTTTAACAATTCTAAAGTATCTAGGAATTTAGGTAACTGCTGCGACAATATTTCACGCATCTGGCGCCACCACAACCTATTCTCTGCAATTGGCTCATTTTTTGTCTTTTGCATGGGGTCATAGAATCATACACTGTTATAACACCAGATTGGAAATGAAGTTCTACAAGAGCCCAATGAGTGTCTGGTTCGTTCAAAGGAAAAAATACCTAGAAATCAATTTTAATAGAGAGAGTTAGTATAAAGTTTATTAAACGGGTTTCTGACTTAAGTTTATTAACTTAACCTTTCCACATTAAGCCAAGCGGCACTGTATTTTTTTCTATCGCATACTGACAAGGCATGCTACCGCCAAGGATAGTAGGACATAAATAAGGGCCTGCTACTGACCAATCTGCATCCTCTGGCCTAAATAGCCACAACAACTCGACCCAAAGCTCCAAATGCTGTTCAGTAAGTGTACATAACAACAAATCAATGGAAATAATTATCAACTTATAATCAATGCATGGGATCTTGTTACCAATCAGAGTAACGTACTTTCTGTCTTAACTAAGTAGTTTAAGGTTCCTACGATTTCCATCTCCATCTACCACTTTTACAAATTCCGGTTCTAGCAACATTTACATTTACGTAAACATACATACATACTAATTTTTCCTACCAATCTGTTACTAAAATCAACCTGGAAAATCACGTATGTACAGCTCAAGAATCTGATTATTTCTTTATGTAACATATAGCAATAATAATCAAACTTAAGAAACTTACACTGGAAGATAACCATCCCCTCCTTTCAAAACTCAAACCCAACAATGCAATAAAGAAACGGTCGTCAACCACAATACCGTATGGATCCCATAAAAATGTGAACATCTTCTCACTAGTAGTACGACTTTTAACTTTTTGCAACCAATCTTTAATAGGGGGAGGTACTGTTACTCTACTGCCTTTTTTGGGACGCCTTAGATCCTGAAAAGGCAAACAAAATTATTGATCATACCGAAAACTATCTTTATAAATAAAAACCTATTTAAAAAAACTGATAATATACCTCTACAAACAGTAAAACTAGTTTCCGTCTTAATGCGATATCATTCAAGTTGTTTTCATCTACACCATCAAAACAGGTTGTCAACGGCGGGAATTGAACAAGATTCAAATCTTGAGTTAAAGTCCTCTGTTTTTTTGGTAGGAAGCGGTGTTGTTGGATCTTGTTCAACATAAGGTGACTGTTTCTGGGGACCAGGTTTCTTCTTTCTACAACCAACTAGTTTTTGGAATGACGCTTAATTCTCACCCCTCTGCTTTGTGACGAAATTTTTTTATCAACCTACAAAAGACAGATTAATGATTTCAAACCACAAGCATCGATTTATTCTAACAAGATATGTAAAGACGCATACCAATTCTTGTAACTCAGCATGAATGGGACAATCCATCATTCCGTCAATCTCCAAATCACCAATGAAAACGTCAAGATCCACAATTGTATTCTACAGAAAAATTTATGGATATAAAATCAAGTTAACAAACGCGTTTTTCAAATAAAAATGTTGATAACAGAAATAAAGATGTGAAAGATAACCATACCGATTTAACAGGTGTAATAACTTCATCCGCAACAATGGTTGGATCTTCTTGACCGTTGAACTTATCTTCATCCGCAACAATGACAGGCTCTTCTTGACCGTTGATCTTATCTTCATCCGGTACAATTATTGGTTCTTCCCCCAGAGATATAACAGATGTAGTAACTTCGACCGGTTCAAAGTTTGTATCGGGAAAATCTAGATTCTCTTCTTCATGAAGACTAACATTTATATCCCCATTGAACTTATCTTCTTCATAATCAACTGTAATATCATCTAAACAATAATTGACTTGATTCTCATAATCCATGAGGTCTTCCATCACATCATTTTCCTGACAACAGTGTTTGGAATCTCAGGTTAGTTATAAGTATATCACCAAGGCCCCCTTTTGAATCAGTAACTAAATCAAACCATTTATAAAATCATAACTTGACCCTGTTTGACTTATTGAATTGCTCAAACACTTGGATTTATGACTTGTATGATGACTCTACTTATTACTACACTTGCACCTACGAATTACAACCATCCTGATTCAAAACAGCCACTGAATTCATGAAGATAAACTACTGCCAAACACTAGATATCTATATATCAGAAACCATGAAGAGCTTACTTAGCCAAAACAGATAGTAGTTAACATGTAACAATGCAAACTAAACATACAATGTAGATTGTACTTACTTTAACTTCATCCAGATTATCCATATGTCCCTCTGTTTCGGTTTGCAGGCTGTTTAAATCAACATTCTCCTATACATTTTGAAACACATGTATTACTTTTTTCGGCGTAAACGTTGAAACAAAATAAATCAAAGACTACATGTGTATTTTGGCCTTAGTTTATTTGTAGTCGTGAAATCATGTTGTTCCTCTCTATCGCTTTGAATGCAAGAAATCTCAAGTGTAAACTCAGGTTCCAAGATTTTAACCAAATCTTGCAATGAGCCTTGTGTGTCATGATAACCATTCTCTGTAACAAATTATTCATAATTTGTTTGCCTAGATGTCTGTAAAAAACAGATCAGAAATATTTTAGCAACTTAATAATTCATAAAATGTAATTTATAAGTTTTTAAATAGGAACTTACGCTATCTCCATCTATCTTTTGAGTGCTCGGTTGTACACAAATCTCTTCCACAAGTCTATTTCTCAAATCCACGACCCTACCAGTAAAATCTGGCCGTACTAAAACAATTTCTTTAAAAAGAGAATCGTAAGCATTCAATATGTCACGTGATCTGCTTGAGCGTACATTAGGCCTGGGGCTAACTGGTATTGAGTTTATATCTACCACCGGCCTAGCTTCTTGGATAAACGGGGCTTCCTCTCCTTTAATATATATAAAGCTACGCCTAAACCATGGTTCCTTCAATTCTTTTTCTGTTGGTTGTAGTTCAAGTATTGGAATGGAAGCCTGTGACATAAATGTTTCACTTATGTATACTTTCAAGTCAGACCACATGGCCACGTATCGTTAAAAAGACCATTTCATAAAGTAATGGGGTTTTCCTATTTTAAAGTCAGGACCACATGGCCACATATCCTAAAAAATAAAAAGTTGAGCATAACAATTTGTTTTCATTAAAGGATTTAACACAATTTCTTCATACATCAGTTGCGGCTAAATAATTATGCATAATGAACAAACAATAAAATTTATACCTGCCCAAACAAAAGTGGGTAATCACTTTTTCTTAAAGTTATAGTGTTTTTCCAAGATTGACTTCGAGGAATAATGTCCCGTTCCTTGGTCCACCAAGAAGTGCTGTTTGGGTAGCTTTCTAAAATCCACGTCTACATTTAAAAAATAAAAATTTAGCGGACTAACCAATAAATTTAGGCAGACAAACTTTATACAAAATAAGGACTAACCTTTAATGCCAACACAAAACCATTCAGATTGTATGTCCTCATGTTTTTTACTTCCGGACCATTTTCAGCAATGTGGGCTTTCACATGATTGGGGACATGATTAACTGTTCTTTTATAAAAATTGACCCACATCAATTCTCCCCAGGCATATGTATTCCATAAATACAGATCCTCAACTAGGGTCAATATCTGAGAAGGTATATTTAAAAAGTCTTCCCGACCCATAAATACAACCTCTTCCACAAACAATAAGCATACCCTAACAACGTCTAAATCATCTAATTTTGCCCAAATCTTCTCATTGAGAATCACAACATATAGCTCTTTGCTTTTGATATGATTATTGTTTTCAGAGGGAATACACGCTTACAGAAGGGGCTAACTTTTTTATCTTCGGTTTTTAAACTGCCAAATCTAAATCCAGTAACTAAACAAAACTCATAACGACCAAACTGTAACTCGTGATCACCTATTTTGAACCGCAATGGAGGACAATCAGGACTAGGGTTATCAACAACAACTTGATGTTGAAGAACAAAATTTAACACATGATTATCATTTGGGCTGTTTTCATAATCTAACCACCTACCAAACACACTATTCCTAAATAATGGTAAATGATTGGGAAAAGGAATCAACTTATCTTTAATCGTCTTTAACATTTTAATCTTACACGTTAGACTAACCTTGACATCATATATCATTTGGGGATTCTCCATTTTTTGGGTTTTTAGTTTTGATTGGGGGTTTTGGTTTAAAAAATATAAAGATTAAAGAAGATCAAGATTAGCTTCACATCATGAATCAAATGGGCATTCTGAATTGGGGTTTTTGGTTTCAATTGATGTTTTGGGTATTAAAAAGATATTGGGTTAAACAACATCACGATTGATATAAGATTGGGGTTAGGGGTAAAGATGTAAGTTATGAGGGTTAGTTGCATGAACTAGGGGTACAAGTTGCATAACATATAATGTTATGAATATCAAATCAAAGCGTACAGGGAATAAAAGGTAAAGCCTGATTTTAAAAAAGTAAACAGTAAAAGTAGGACACAAAACAGTGTACAAAAGTCAAAGTTGGAAAACCAAAGCTTAAAAAAGTTTTTTTATTTTTTTAAATTTATTTTTTAAACAAATCTTAAAAAAGTTTTTTTATTTTATTTTTAATTTATTGTTAAAACAAATCTCTAAAAAAAGGTGCATAAATGAAACTCTTTAAAAAAATAAATTTTTTACAATATTAAATTATACTAAAATTTTAAATTATATTAAAATTATATTAAAATTTTAATTATTAAAATTTTAATATTAGATTAAAATTTTAAAATTTTAATTATATTAAAATTTTAATTATTTATTTTAATATTAAATTTTTTATAATTAAACTTTAAAAAAAAAAAATTTATAAATTTAATTTTTTACAAAATAAAACTTTAAAAAAAATTAATTTTTTTAAAAGTTTTATTTCTTTTACAAAATAAAACTTTTAAATTATATTAAAATTTAAATTATTTATTTTAATATTAAATTTTTTTAAAATTAAATTTTAAAAAAATTAATTTTTATAAATTTAATTTTTTATAAACTTTACTTTTTAAAAAAATTTAGTTTTTAAATTATATTCAATTTAATTTTTAACAAATATTATTTAAATTTTTAATTTTTTTAAATTATATCTTTTGTTTTTTTATTTTTTAAATAATTAATTAAAAGTTGCATAAAAATTTAAATAAAAGTTGCATAAGAAAAGACTTACACACCATACCTACTTTTACACATATTTACATGGTACTTTATATTATTTTTTAATACATACAAGTCGCATAAAAAGACTTTATATATTTTATCAAAAAAACTAAGTTACTCATATGTCACTTCATTGTCTACATAAAGGTACAAGTTGCATAAAAATAAAATATAAAATAAGTAATTTAAAAGATTTTGTTAAAATTTACTTTTTATTAAAATAATATTTTTTAATACAAGTCGAATAAAAAATAAAGTAAGTTGCATAAGAGACAAGTTCTTACACATATGTACTTTTTATGACACATTCTGACATGTGTCATAAAGTTAAAAGTACACTTTTTGTATTTTAATCCAAGTCGCATATGTTGCATAGGAAATTTAGGGAAAATCTTATTTGGTGTGTGCAAAAAAAGAAACATAATAACACCATGGGGCATTTCAAGAATTAGCCCTTATTTATAACTATATGTTATATTTCAGTGTACTATCAAACTTTTTGAGGGTATTTTTTAGTGTTATTGAATTTAAGATTGCAAATTAATATACGTTGAATACAAAGTCAAAGTAACCTCTTTTTAGTGCATGTTTCTTATTAACTAAAAGTGGCCGAAGTCATTCCAAAACTTACAGCATTACGACTAACAAATCTCACGGATGGAGATGGATCCCACGGTTTGTAACTCTAGGCTTGTTAAGTTTACACAGTTTAAATAAACCGTTTAGATTTTGGGGCGCACATCTCGAGAGGAGGCTTCCGCTCAACCCTCACCCCTCTAGCAAGGGACTTTGCCCCTTGACCTTTACATCTTTGTCGTGATGGTATCAAGTTAACAGTGACGAGTATGCATTTATCCTAACTAGTCTTGAGTTAAATTTATGTAAGGCTGTCAAAATCGTGGTTGTCGATTTTAAAGTTTAAACTTTTTTTAAAATCACAATTAAAAATTTTGAGATCATGAAGTTTGCATTTGATAAAAGATCAAAATAAAAAAAAAATGTTTGAGAATATGAACATGTCATCATGCATCGGAAGAGTTTAAAGTAATTGGACAAATTGTTGGAAAGTGAGTTAAACTTTAGGGTTTGTTTAGTAAATTTGTTTGACTTGTCCTACAAGCTTTGTTATTTTTAGTATGTTTTTGTTTGGTAAGTTTTAGGACATTGGTTCCCTATAAATAAAGGCCAATGTCATTAGTTTTCTTTGTAGCTTTGAATTGTAACTTTGAGTATCTAATAAAAGCTTCCGTTTCGTTTGTTTGATCTTGTTTGTTCGTTTGAATTATCCAACAAGTGGTATCAGAGCGTGATCGATTCGACATTAAGATGAAGAAAAAGAAAAAGAAAAAAAAAGGAATTCGTCTACTTGGATCGACTTCGTCAGATTGGTAAATTGTTCGTTTGCGATCGTTGTTCGTCAAAGTGGAATTAAAGTGGATCGCTGTTTTGTTTTATCCTAGCTTTTCACGTTGGTTTTTTTTATCTTGGAATTGAGATTTGATTATGATTGGATTATTAGATGGGGAAAATTTGATTGGTTGTTCATTGGCAATGTGGGTCGGTGACCATTCATTAAGTTTTGGTTTGACTTTTGTCCATTGAATTTGGAGTACAGGTTTGTTAAATTTGTACCTAAATCGGAATTGGGCATGTTGGAATTTGCTTTTGTGTTGGAGGATGTTCATTGATTAAGAATTTGAAGATTTTGCATCGGTTCGGTATTTGGGTTTTGATTTGTTCAAATTTTTGGAATTTTTCGATTACGGTGGAGTAACTATTGGGATTTTTGTTCGTCGAGCTTTTGGAGTTGGTTGCTCGAATTTGATAGTCTTTGGTAAAAGATCGTTTGGGGTGATTTGTTTGTTTGAGTGACCATTTTCAGGTTCGGTCGTTAGTTTGGTTGATCGTTTGTAGATTCGATCATTTGTTTGGTTGACCGTTTTCAGGTTCGGTCATTTGTTTGGTTGACCGTTTTCAGGTTCGGTCGTTTGTTTGGTAGATCGTTTTCAGGTTCGATCCAAGATCGTTTTCAGGTTCGATCATTTGTTTGTTTGTTTGGATCGTTTTCAGGTTCGATCCAAGATCGTTTTCAGGTTCGATCATTTGTTTGTTTGTTTGGATCGCTTTCAGGTTTGATCCGAGATCGTTTTTAGGTTCGATCATTTGTTTGTTTGTTTGGATCGTTTTCAGGTTCGATCATTTGTTTGTTTGTTTGGATCGTTTTCAGGCTCGATCATTTGTTTGTTTGTTTGATCGTTTTCAGGCTCGATCATTTGTTTGTTTGTTTGATCGTTTTCAGGTTCGATCATTTGTTTGTTTGAGATCGTTTTCAGATTCAATCGTTTGTTTGTTTGTTTGTTTGTTTGTTTGAGTCGATCGTTTATTCGTTCGTTCGTTTGGAATTCCGAATTAAGAAGGAATGTTCGTTTGGTTTGAAGTTTCGAATTGAGTTGAAGTCACGGTGGAGATTGTTCGAAAAGTGACTTAAACTCTCAAGGGGCGTTTGGAATTTGGTATTTGGATACTTGAATTTGAAGACCAAGATTCGTTTGTTTTGAAGTTTCGTATGAAGTTGAACTCACGGTGGAGATTGTTGGAAAGTGAGTTAAACTTTAGGGTTTGTTTAGTAAATTTGTTTGACTTGTCCTACAAGCTTTGTTATTTTTAGTATGTTTTTGTTTGGTAAGTTTTAGGACATTGGTTCCCTATA
Source organism: Glebionis coronaria (assembly GCA_025667525.1). Taxonomy (NCBI): domain Eukaryota; kingdom Viridiplantae; phylum Streptophyta; class Magnoliopsida; order Asterales; family Asteraceae; genus Glebionis; species Glebionis coronaria. The sequence goes on along the minus strand of CM046874.1, from coordinate 15,359,670 downwards.
AATAGAGGCCAATGTCATTAGTTTTCTTTGTAGCTTTGAATTGTAACAAATACTTTAAAACCCCGCGTACATAACATCATAGTCTTGATTCCAAATTAGACATCATGTGCCCGACACCATATATGAAGGAATGGAACAAATTTCCTCGAACCGATGTGGGACTGAAATGTTGATAGTCAATACCTTTCACTCATAATATAAAAGAGTTGAGAATATATACAAAGACTTAAGTTTTATGCCTACTTCCTAAATCAATCTAATCAGTCAGAAAGCTTAATTTTGTCGTATTCGCATCGCTCAATTTCACATGAGAGTACTCGCAGGCTCCACCACCGTCACCTCATCTGTATCCACCATAGTTATCGTGACACTTTAGAAAATAGCTACTCACTGCAAGAAAAGCGAAAACGGATGACCACATTCTCCCGTATGAAAGTTTAGGCAAAAGTTTGACCAAAAATGTTGAGCAAGATTGAACATCTTTTTACAAGTGTGATTAACGGTAATAATCGGGCAACCTGGACTATATTTTGTTGTTAGACTACAAAAACCACTTGTCATTTCCGAAGTTTCCAGTTGATTAGGAAGCTTTCGAGCTGCTATTAAGGTATGTTACGCTTTCGAAATCACGTTGTGCGGACTTAAACTAAGGTAATTAACTTTCACTTCATCTGGTAACATTTCGCATATTTTGTTTAATATAAAAAGTACGTTAAAAGGTGATTTGATCAAATAATTCGAAATGAAAAATGGCAAATGGGGTTTATTTGTTACATTAAGAAATAAAGGATTGATATTATTAACTGTTAGCTACTTGTTAAATGGCAAACATTACGTAAGCTTAGACTAATTTCAATTTCTGCCATGATAAACTCTAAAAACTTTATAAACTCTTTCATAAATCTACTATTGTGGATGGCATGAGATTCAACTGTTAGCTACTTGTGAAGTGTGCTAATATACTTCGTTGATGCCAATAAGAAGCGATTAGATATAAACGATAACTAAATATGGCTCCAAATAAGATTGAGAAAGATAAATCCAAGATATAAACTTTGTCTATCTTCAGTTAATTCTTCTACGATTGAGAGTTGCGTTAATCGGTTAAGATAATAGTATCTATACACAAACAACAAGCACGCGCAAACACAACTTGGACGTCAAGATCACCTATCAGCTTTGATCCCTTTGTCTTCTTTCAGATTTTCTCCTCTTTGCTGCATCGATGAACTCCATTATCGCTTCCATGTCACTTACTTTGGGTGACAAGCAAAACATAACCATTAGTAGCAGTAGTAGGGGCAACCCAGAAAGTAAAAAACAACTAAAATCATACTATTTTTATCAGCAAATTGCTCATAAGTGATAAAAAAAATGTGAATGAGGAAAAGAGCACGGGAGATGAACCTGAGATGCAAAATTGTTCATTTGTTGGCGTATACTGAATGTTCACCGAAAAAAGTTGAATACGTGGACACATTATTAGTGTGGCACACATGTGTGGTTTATATGTCCATATATAAACCGAACATGTTTGAAAGCTAACAACATTGTCTTGTTCTCAACTTGAATATTTTATACACGTTAAATATATAAGTGAATGAAATGTTTTTCTTTTAACCAATGTGGGACACTCTTTGCTCTTCTCATGCATCAAATATGAAAAGATAATATAAAATTCACATTTTTCTTACAAAATTATCAATTAAATTCAAACTTAATTCCAAATTAATAAATAACATGTCTTATTCAGTTCCACACAATTTTGATCAAATCAAAACCATGATCGATAAACTAATTAAAGAAGACGACGTTCGACAAAAAGCGATGATCGATTTAGCACTCCAATATGAATCTGCATCCACTGCTAAATTTGACTTGCAGGAAGCATATGAAAAACGCACTGATATTCCTAAAGAAAGCCGTGATCCGATCATCAAATTTTTGAAACAAACAATAGACAAAGAGTATGAGATGCATAATGCTTTGTTTCGAAAAACAGTTAAAATAAAAAAAGAAATGGAAGCTAAGTCAGTCTGGGGGCTAAGTAATTTAATTTGATTATCTTATTTTCATTTGAATTTCTGTATTGTATTTTTATTTTCCGTGATGTAATTTTTACTTTTCGTAGTTTAATTTGAATTTCTAACGGTTATGTATTAATTTCATTTGGAAAACGGCTATGTATTAATTTCAATTTCTAACGGCTATATTTTCTCTATATATAGTACTTGCATTTTCTCATATGCAAAACACACTCTCAAACATGTCTAAAAAAACACTTCTGGAAACAAAAAACAAAACAAACGAAAAGCAACCGGAAGCAACCCCTTCACGCCGGAAAAGGTCCCTGAATCAATCCCCCCCCCCCAACCTTACCCACACCCGATAGATGGATAATCGGTTCCTACTATTGATGCTATACTTGACGAACCAGAGAGCCCTGTTGAAGAATGTGAGGTACCTGCTGAGTTTCGTCTTGCTGAGTTTCGTCTTACTGAGGAACAAGCACATCAGTTGCTTCTTCATGAAGAAGCATTACGTGAAACATTAGCAGAAGTAGAAAGGGAAGAAAAAGAGTTGGAGAAGCAGATCAAGAAAGAAAGAGCTGAGTATTTTATGTTGCGGTATTCTTTTTCAGCAGATACATCTGATTCAGATTTCGAAAAAAATGAGTAGATTAATTTGAATTTTCCAGTAACCGTATCTTTTTCGTATCGTATTGTAATTTGTATTTTATTTTAAGAAATGAATTAAATTTATTATAAAGGGGAAAATATAAAATAAGTAGTGGTGGGGCCAAAGTGAGGAAGAGTGGTATATCATGATAACATGGGTTTTTTGTAATTGAGAGTGTCAAGTGATGTGTCACCCCGTAAAACCCAAGTGAGTAGCAAATAGTGTATCATAGGGCTGAGCACGGCAGACCCAAAACCGACCCGGACCGGAAAAGCGGACCGGACCGGACCGAACCGAACCGGACCGAGCAATTTCGGTCCGGTCCTCGGTCTGGGGTTTTAGACGAATTCGGTCCTCGGTCCGGTCGGTCCGGTCCGGTTCGGTTCGGTCTTACAAAAATCTTGTCAAATATGTCTAATAGGACCGGACCGGACCGGACCGAGGACCGAACCGGACCGGACCGGACCGGACTATTTCGGTCCGGTCTCGGTCCGGGGTTTCGGTCCTCGGTCCGGTCCGGTCTTGGCCGGTCCGGTCCGGTTCCGGACCGATGCTAGCCCTAGTGTATCATGACACCTACCTCTCTTATAAGTGAATGAAATGAGAGTTTCCTTAAACCAATGTGGGGCAGGAAACTTATAATATCCCTACTTCTCATGCATCATATCCCTACTTTCCAATTCAATATAATTACCATAACAAACCTTAATTTTATCATATTTGCATCACTCGATTTCACCGGAGACTACTCGTAGCCTCCTTCACCCTCATCTCGTCAGCATTCACCTTAGTTATCATGCAAAAACGATTTACGAGGCGTTGGCCCGTTAGACACTAGCTGCATGTGGATTGTGGACCATTAACGCTAGTTAAAAGATAATGGGCATTTTCGTTGGAATAAATGTTTTGAACAAATGATTCAAAGTGGTATTGTTTCAATACTAGTTAAAAGATTTGAATAAGTGATTCAAAGTGATACTGTGTATTTTTTTGGATACAATGACCATTATTTAATCAATCCTTATGTTTTTTCTTTGAAACCTTTTAGAAGCAGCTTTTGAAAGGACGTCGAGCTTTTAAAATACTGTCTCCATCGCATAATTATTATTTATCGAAAAAACACTTTAATAAAAATATTATTTTATTTTCTTCTCCTTCTTACATTTTATAAAATGACAGTTTTACTTTTAATCAATTAATTTATAATCTTTCTAAAGTTTATAACATTACCATCAAATAAAAATGATATGATGAATTTAACTAAAGTTTTATCTATTTTTAAAAGTGAAATATGCTTATAAACTCAAACTCATACTGCCCTTCAAAACAGAAAAAACTCAAACTCATATTTATCAGAAACCCTAGCCCCTATAAGTCTATAACCTCTAACTGCCAACTATTTATTCTTCTATGTGTTAGCAATCGTCTTCAAAATCCTTATAGAGCATCTGGGAGTTTGGATTTAAATTTGTTTATACATCACAATATAAACTTTCTTGAAGCATTTTATCTTAAAGTCTTATAGAAGTAGCTTTTAAGAAGAAGTTGAGCTTTTAAAAATAACTTATTATAGTTAGAGAAGCTAAACATGTTGTGTTTTCCTTGTAATTTTTTTAAATAGCTTCGACTATTATAAACTGTAGCCCCCCACACAAACATCAACTTTAACTAGTTGCTCCCTTAGATGTTGGCTTGGTCGTCAAGATCCTTGTAGTAGATCATGAAGTGTAAATTTATTTATAAATCGCAATATAAAAAAGTTTCTTTTATTGTAAAATGAAAAAGAAAAAAAGTTGTGAACATGTACAAATTGTTGCTAATCGATAAGTGCTACGTTTATAAATTATATATAAACGTATAAAAGATTACACACAGTTAAGGTGAAAAGTGAAATGACTTTCATTATTGTAAAAGCGAATTACAGAATGAGAGATGCTGGATATTTATATACAGAAAACGCTAACTAACTAACTTCTAACAAACTTTTCACATGTGAAATAAACTATAACTAATACAAATGTTTCACATGTGAAAGTAACTACAACTTAATTCAAATGCTAAATTGGATCAATAGTTCTTGAGACTGTACAAACTTTTGTTGCTTTAGTAGAACCTTTACCCTCCCCACAAGTTGGCAGTGTGTATGGATCACATATGCCAAACTTGGATAAGCAGTAATATTGAGGTGCCTTTGATAGACCTTTAGTAAGAACATCAGCAGGTTGTTCCTTGGTGGAGATGAACTTTGGAATGACATTCCCTTCTCTAACTTTATCTCTGACAAAATGACAGTCAATCTCAATACGCTTTAATCTGGCATGTTGTATGGGATTTGAAGCCAGTAGGGATGGCACCCGTGGGTAAAGGGTACGGGTATATCAAACCCGTTACCCACCCACATAGATTTTTTAAAACTCATCACCCACCCGTCACCCACTAGTGGGTATACATTTCTACCCATACCTATAGCCGTGAGTGTTTGTTACCCGTGGGTAAACCCATGGGTTAATGCATTAAAACAAAATCATAAAACGTTGATATGTATATATATACTAGCTATTAAAATGAGTAATAAGACACCAATCGTTTTTTCCAAGTATCAAGTTTACAAAAGACTTAAACATGTGTCTCAAGTTCACCAAAAACTTAACAAGTATATGTGAATCGTGTATGGCTATGAAAGAATTGTTATTTCTTATCATAAAAGAGAAACTCGAAAGTGTGGATTAGACATAAATATATATTTGATTGTTATATCCTTCATATTCTCTTTTTAGTCTCGAGACACCAATAAACTTTTAGTTTCTTGTGTTTTTTATTGAAAATTGATAATTATTAAATATTCATTGATAACATCATAAATATTGTTTAATTTTAAATGGGTTAATAGCTACACATAGGCTATTTTAATGGGTATACCTACGGGTATTTTAATGGGTATACCCGTAGGTATTTTAAATGGGTATCATGGGTTTACCCGTGACACTACTACACAACATGGCTAATGTTACGGTAGGAATCAGTTGCAAATCCGTTGCAAATGACCATTTGCAACGGAATCCTACCGTAGCGTTAATGCTCCATAGAAATTTAAATTGCTACGGATTTCCAGCGGAGCCAAATAAATTGCAATGGATTTCCAACCAAGAAAATTTCGTTCTAAATTAGCAACCGTTTTTGCAACGGATATTATTCCAACAGATTTGCTACGATTTTGTTACGATACATAATGCAAGTTTTTGGTACGAGATTGCAACGGAATATATTTGCTACAAAATTGCAACGATATAAATTTTCAATGGAATTGCAACGGAAAAAAGTAGCAAGATATTTGCAACGGTATAAAATTTGCAATGGAAAAAAGTATCAATGGATTTTTGCAATTGTAACAGATTTGAAACAGATTAAAATATTGACAAGTTTTCAACGGACCGTCACCAAAATAATTTCGTTACAATTCTGTTATAAAAAACTGTTGTTTTAGAAGGAAAAAAATAGCATTTAGCTATTTTTCTGTAATATACAAATCTCTAAAACTAAATAATTCCGCACGCACAATTGAAACTCAAATTTAATGATTAGACAAACATCCAGAATATCATATTACATAGTGCGTCAAATCATACAAAATGTGCCACTCCTAAGCGATTATACAAGAAGTGTAACAAACTAAATCCTACCGAATGTACCACTTGTTAACAAAATGTCTAATCTTCCAAGTTTTACCAAATCCGCTGTAGTACTTCAAAACAAAATGTATATGAAACACGAAGTGTACCTTAATCAACAATGTCTATGCGGAATGAGGTACAGGAGCCATCTCCTTCAGTTGTGCTTATGCCTCGACGAGCTTGTCATTTGTTTCTTTCTTAAATGTCTCTAATTTTTCTTCGCTGAGCTTTCTTTCTTGTTGTATGGTTTCTTCAAAAAGCTCCTTGTCTTTCTCTCGCTCGCTCCAAGCCATTCACAGATTTTTCTAGCACTTCCAAACTAAAAAATACTTGCTAATTAGAAAGAGCCACAAAAGTCGAAACTGGTTTTCTTAAACACCACAAAACTGATTTGGCAAAATATTACTCATAAACTCATAATACTACTTTCTACTCCTAATATTGTTGTAACTATTGCTAATGCAACATGAATATGCCACTGAAAATGAGCAAATAATAAATTACCAAATATTATTTTAATCAAACATACAAGTTGATGGCTACTTAACAAGTGGTACAAACCTATAAGCTACTACTCTTATTAGGAAACACAAAATATGCTAAAATTATATACTCATATTTGTGTTTAGACAAATCAAAATTTAGGCCATTTTAAAGTGATATGTAAACTGATACGCGCTATTAGAGTACCATTTGAAATATTTCAAGAGCAACCATATGAAGAAAATTTTATAAATATAATATTGTAAGCCTTAGATTCCAAGTAAGTGATGACACTGACATGTATAAGCCTATAATGTAGTCGCGGTTTAGACCTTGCATTAACATAATGCTTTATGATTTGAGTAAACTATTACTAATAACGAACCTTACTGTTTTTCTCATACAAGCGTATGACTTTTTTTGCTAGCAGCATTCAACATACCATTCCAACGAGATGAAGCATGTTTCACAAAACGTTTTTGAATACCTTCATGAATTCTTGGATCCCTTGATATGACGATAAGTGTTAGTAACCGAATAAAAAGATAACTATCCTTGACCAGAAACACAACAGCTAACGAAATCCAAAATGTGTCAAAAAACCATAAAGACCAGACTAAATCATTGAAACTATTAAAGCTTGTTTTTCCAAAAGTAAAACCTCACAAGAATTATACACTAGACTTCTTAAAGTTATAAATGAAGGACTAGAAATACTCGTTAATACATTTATATGTTTATTAAGTTTGTAAATAAAGGCAAACCGTAAAACGAAGTCACAACTGGCTTTGCTTCCCTCGTGAAACAACAACCCCGTGTTGCCCAGGGTTCACTAAACCTAAACCGAAGAACAAAAGTGATGGAATGTCCAACAAACTCCCTGATCATCACACCTATAAATCAGAAAAAGATGAAAGATGAATATTAGGTATCACTTAAATACACTAGAAAACATAGTATGGATACAAAACAATAGTTTTTACTCGTATGCAGATATGTTAACTACTGGACGATTTACCGGTTCAGGTAATAGATTGGGGATATTTGACCCTCGCATGAAATGTGATGCTTCACCTGGATCAGTCGCATCTACAACCTCATCGTTATCATCATCAATGTGATGATTATCAAATAACCTTTTTCCAGCACCACCGTTGCCACTGATATCACCATGTGAAGGTTTAGGACTACTACGTCTCAGTCCATTTGACATGATAATCTACAACAAAAAATTGATAAATTAGCACATGTAAAATCATCTCCTAAAAAATAAGATAAAAATCCAGTAATACACTAATATACTAACTGTCTAACTAATATACTAACTGTCTAACTGTATCTATATTAACTGATTATATACATACTAAATATTTTTTTAAATGGCAACATGATATAACCAGAACCCTTTCTTGGGCAAACCTGATTTTTAAGGATTGTTTTTGCAACCTCTACATGGACACTTTATTCTAAGCTCTATCTTTTGAGTGGGCAAAGTCAAAAAAATAACTCCATATTTTGAACATAAGCCTGATTCGAGTACGCTTACAGTGTCGGTCATCTTATACATCCACACCTGATTACTAGTGGACTTCATACTAAATATAATACCAATTCTCAATCCTTATTAAGTAAACACCTAAAGTTAATTAGAAAGAAGTAGTCTTTTAGATTAAATCTAACTATATGAACTCCTTTAGTAATGCATCTACAATCTTCTTAAATATCAACTTTAAACAAACTACTTAGAAGTGAATGACACCTACCTCTCTTATAAGTGAATGAAATGAGAGTTTCCTTAAACCAATGTGGGGCAGGAAACTTATAATATCCCTACTTCTCATGCATCATATCCCTACTTTCCAATTCAATATAATTACCATAACAAACCTTAATTTTATCATATTTGCATCACTCGATTTCACCGGAGACTACTCGTAGCCTCCTTCACCCTCATCTCGTCAGCATTCACCTTAGTTATCATGCAAAAACGATTTACGAGGCGTTGGCCCGTTAGACACTAGCTGCATGTGGATTGTGGACCATTAACGCTAGTTAAAAGATAATGGGCATTTTCGTTGGAATAAATGTTTTGAACAAATGATTCAAAGTGGTATTGTTTCAATACTAGTTAAAAGATTTGAATAAGTGATTCAAAGTGATACTGTGTATTTTTTTGGATACAATGACCATTATTTAATCAATCCTTATGTTTTTTCTTTGAAACCTTTTAGAAGCAGCTTTTGAAAGGACGTCGAGCTTTTAAAATACTGTCTCCATCGCATAATTATTATTTATCGAAAAAACACTTTAATAAAAATATTATTTTATTTTCTTCTCCTTCTTACATTTTATAAAATGACAGTTTTACTTTTAATCAATTAATTTATAATCTTTCTAAAGTTTATAACATTACCATCAAATAAAAATGATATGATGAATTTAACTAAAGTTTTATCTATTTTTAAAAGTGAAATATGCTTATAAACTCAAACTCATACTGCCCTTCAAAACAGAAAAAACTCAAACTCATATTTATCAGAAACCCTAGCCCCTATAAGTCTATAACCTCTAACTGCCAACTATTTATTCTTCTATGTGTTAGCAATCGTCTTCAAAATCCTTATAGAGCATCTGGGAGTTTGGATTTAAATTTGTTTATACATCACAATATAAACTTTCTTGAAGCATTTTATCTTAAAGTCTTATAGAAGTAGCTTTTAAGAAGAAGTTGAGCTTTTAAAAATAACTTATTATAGTTAGAGAAGCTAAACATGTTGTGTTTTCCTTGTAATTTTTTTAAATAGCTTCGACTATTATAAACTGTAGCCCCCCACACAAACATCAACTTTAACTAGTTGCTCCCTTAGATGTTGGCTTGGTCGTCAAGATCCTTGTAGTAGATCATGAAGTGTAAATTTATTTATAAATCGCAATATAAAAAAGTTTCTTTTATTGTAAAATGAAAAAGAAAAAAAGTTGTGAACATGTACAAATTGTTGCTAATCGATAAGTGCTACGTTTATAAATTATATATAAACGTATAAAAGATTACACACAGTTAAGGTGAAAAGTGAAATGACTTTCATTATTGTAAAAGCGAATTACAGAATGAGAGATGCTGGATATTTATATACAGAAAACGCTAACTAACTAACTTCTAACAAACTTTTCACATGTGAAATAAACTATAACTAATACAAATGTTTCACATGTGAAAGTAACTACAACTTAATTCAAATGCTAAATTGGATCAATAGTTCTTGAGACTGTACAAACTTTTGTTGCTTTAGTAGAACCTTTACCCTCCCCACAAGTTGGCAGTGTGTATGGATCACATATGCCAAACTTGGATAAGCAGTAATATTGAGGTGCCTTTGATAGACCTTTAGTAAGAACATCAGCAGGTTGTTCCTTGGTGGAGATGAACTTTGGAATGACATTCCCTTCTCTAACTTTATCTCTGACAAAATGACAGTCAATCTCAATACGCTTTAATCTGGCATGTTGTATGGGATTTGAAGCCAGTAGGGATGGCACCCGTGGGTAAAGGGTACGGGTATATCAAACCCGTTACCCACCCACATAGATTTTTTAAAACTCATCACCCACCCGTCACCCACTAGTGGGTATACATTTCTACCCATACCTATAGCCGTGAGTGTTTGTTACCCGTGGGTAAACCCATGGGTTAATGCATTAAAACAAAATCATAAAACGTTGATATGTATATATATACTAGCTATTAAAATGAGTAATAAGACACCAATCGTTTTTTCCAAGTATCAAGTTTACAAAAGACTTAAACATGTGTCTCAAGTTCACCAAAAACTTAACAAGTATATGTGAATCGTGTATGGCTATGAAAGAATTGTTATTTCTTATCATAAAAGAGAAACTCGAAAGTGTGGATTAGACATAAATATATATTTGATTGTTATATCCTTCATATTCTCTTTTTAGTCTCGAGACACCAATAAACTTTTAGTTTCTTGTGTTTTTTATTGAAAATTGATAATTATTAAATATTCATTGATAACATCATAAATATTGTTTAATTTTAAATGGGTTAATAGCTACACATAGGCTATTTTAATGGGTATACCTACGGGTATTTTAATGGGTATACCCGTAGGTATTTTAAATGGGTATCATGGGTTTACCCGTGACACTACTACACAACATGGCTAATGTTACGGTAGGAATCAGTTGCAAATCCGTTGCAAATGACCATTTGCAACGGAATCCTACCGTAGCGTTAATGCTCCATAGAAATTTAAATTGCTACGGATTTCCAGCGGAGCCAAATAAATTGCAATGGATTTCCAACCAAGAAAATTTCGTTCTAAATTAGCAACCGTTTTTGCAACGGATATTATTCCAACAGATTTGCTACGATTTTGTTACGATACATAATGCAAGTTTTTGGTACGAGATTGCAACGGAATATATTTGCTACAAAATTGCAACGATATAAATTTTCAATGGAATTGCAACGGAAAAAAGTAGCAAGATATTTGCAACGGTATAAAATTTGCAATGGAAAAAAGTATCAATGGATTTTTGCAATTGTAACAGATTTGAAACAGATTAAAATATTGACAAGTTTTCAACGGACCGTCACCAAAATAATTTCGTTACAATTCTGTTATAAAAAACTGTTGTTTTAGAAGGAAAAAAATAGCATTTAGCTATTTTTCTGTAATATACAAATCTCTAAAACTAAATAATTCCGCACGCACAATTGAAACTCAAATTTAATGATTAGACAAACATCCAGAATATCATATTACATAGTGCGTCAAATCATACAAAATGTGCCACTCCTAAGCGATTATACAAGAAGTGTAACAAACTAAATCCTACCGAATGTACCACTTGTTAACAAAATGTCTAATCTTCCAAGTTTTACCAAATCCGCTGTAGTACTTCAAAACAAAATGTATATGAAACACGAAGTGTACCTTAATCAACAATGTCTATGCGGAATGAGGTACAGGAGCCATCTCCTTCAGTTGTGCTTATGCCTCGACGAGCTTGTCATTTGTTTCTTTCTTAAATGTCTCTAATTTTTCTTCGCTGAGCTTTCTTTCTTGTTGTATGGTTTCTTCAAAAAGCTCCTTGTCTTTCTCTCGCTCGCTCCAAGCCATTCACAGATTTTTCTAGCACTTCCAAACTAAAAAATACTTGCTAATTAGAAAGAGCCACAAAAGTCGAAACTGGTTTTCTTAAACACCACAAAACTGATTTGGCAAAATATTACTCATAAACTCATAATACTACTTTCTACTCCTAATATTGTTGTAACTATTGCTAATGCAACATGAATATGCCACTGAAAATGAGCAAATAATAAATTACCAAATATTATTTTAATCAAACATACAAGTTGATGGCTACTTAACAAGTGGTACAAACCTATAAGCTACTACTCTTATTAGGAAACACAAAATATGCTAAAATTATATACTCATATTTGTGTTTAGACAAATCAAAATTTAGGCCATTTTAAAGTGATATGTAAACTGATACGCGCTATTAGAGTACCATTTGAAATATTTCAAGAGCAACCATATGAAGAAAATTTTATAAATATAATATTGTAAGCCTTAGATTCCAAGTAAGTGATGACACTGACATGTATAAGCCTATAATGTAGTCGCAGTTTAGACCTTGCATTAACATAATGCTTTATGATTTGAGTAAACTATTACTAATAACGAACCTTACTGTTTTTCTCATACAAGCGTATGACTTTTTTTGCTAGCAGCATTCAACATACCATTCCAACGAGATGAAGCATGTTTCACAAAACGTTTTTGAATACCTTCATGAATTCTTGGATCCCTTGATATGACGATAAGTGTTAGTAACCGAATAAAAAGATAACTATCCTTGACCAGAAACACAACAGCTAACGAAATCCAAAATGTGTCAAAAAACCATAAAGACCAGACTAAATCATTGAAACTATTAAAGCTTGTTTTTCCAAAAGTAAAACCTCACAAGAATTATACACTAGACTTCTTAAAGTTATAAATGAAGGACTAGAAATACTCGTTAATACATTTATATGTTTATTAAGTTTGTAAATAAAGGCAAACCGTAAAACGAAGTCACAACTGGCTTTGCTTCCCTCGTGAAACAACAACCCCGTGTTGCCCAGGGTTCACTAAACCTAAACCGAAGAACAAAAGTGATGGAATGTCCAACAAACTCCCTGATCATCACACCTATAAATCAGAAAAAGATGAAAGATGAATATTAGGTATCACTTAAATACACTAGAAAACATAGTATGGATACAAAACAATAGTTTTTACTCGTATGCAGATATGTTAACTACTGGACGATTTACCGGTTCAGGTAATAGATTGGGGATATTTGACCCTCGCATGAAATGTGATGCTTCACCTGGATCAGTCGCATCTACAACCTCATCGTTATCATCATCAATGTGATGATTATCAAATAACCTTTTTCCAGCACCACCGTTGCCACTGATATCACCATGTGAAGGTTTAGGACTACTACGTCTCAGTCCATTTGACATGATAATCTACAACAAAAAATTGATAAATTAGCACATGTAAAATCATCTCCTAAAAAATAAGATAAAAATCCAGTAATACACTAATATACTAACTGTCTAACTAATATACTAACTGTCTAACTGTATCTATATTAACTGATTATATACATACTAAATATTTTTTTAAATGGCAACATGATATAACCAGAACCCTTTCTTGGGCAAACCTGATTTTTAAGGATTGTTTTTGCAACCTCTACATGGACACTTTATTCTAAGCTCTATCTTTTGAGTGGGCAAAGTCAAAAAAATAACTCCATATTTTGAACATAAGCCTGATTCGAGTACGCTTACAGTGTCGGTCATCTTATACATCCACACCTGATTACTAGTGGACTTCATACTAAATATAATACCAATTCTCAATCCTTATTAAGTAAACACCTAAAGTTAATTAGAAAGAAGTAGTCTTTTAGATTAAATCTAACTATATGAACTCCTTTAGTAATGCATCTACAATCTTCTTAAATATCAACTTTAAACAAACTACTTAGAAATTTAACTCATACAGACTTTCATAAAACTCATCAAAAAAATACTATGTTTTTTCTTTCTGAAACAGCTATCAAAACCTTAATTGAACATCATCTCAAAGGACAACCCACAATCTTTTTCTTTGTAAAGCAAAACCCAAAGTAGGGACTTTTTTAGGAGATTCTTTCCTTAGTAGGAAATAATCGTTTTATTTATTCCTTTAAAAAGTATAATTGTTCCTTAATTTAGTAAGAAATGTCAAATTTTCGTTTTTTTTATAAAAGAAAGTAAAAAACTGGGTAAAAAATATACGTGTGAAAAACAAAAAGAGAAAAACTATAGGAAAAGCGGGTAGAATAATATAAAACTTTCGGGTTGAAAATAAAAAATTTAAAAAACGTGGTTAATTAAAACAAAGTCTAAGGATTAAAACAAAAAATTGCAACAAATAAAACCTATCCTTTTGACACAGAGCTTCCAAAAAGGAGGTCAGTTCAATGAATCAATTACAAACCTTAATTAAGATTAAATTTTAACTTTGATTGTGGGCTTTTGTTGGGATGTACCCGTTTGATTTAAAGGTATTGTTAATTTTGTAGTTTTTCATTTATGTCACATCAATTAATCAACTACAAACATTAGGGTTTTTGTTGGATGTGTGAGTTTGTTTTCAAAGGTGTGGTTTATTTCATGTGTTACCAATGTTTGTGCTACTGAACCCAATTTTGTTTTTTTTTTCTAAACATATATCAGTATTTGTATTATGCACTTTGAAATATATTTATATGTTTCTTAATTCTTTTCATTTTTGTTTATGGAATTCATTAAGTCCCTAAATTTAATGGATGTAATGTTAATAAGAAATTGATAAACGATGTTGTGACTCCTTTTGCAGGGAGATTTATTTTTGCATAGCGATATTGGAACGTCTTCTTCACATAACTAAAAGGAAAGGTGTATGCTTGAGTTTATTGTTGTAGTAAATGGAACTCATAGATGGCCTGATGTGGGTTAGTTTGTGCTGCCAATGTTGATAATGCGGTTATGTGAATTATGATCATTCGAGTTACGGGCCGGTCGCGCCAAGAAACAATGATGGTTACGGCAGCTATACTAGTTTTGGTCCCGCTGTTCCGTCAAGTGAATACGGGGGATATGGGCTGTATGCGAGTAAGTGGGTGGATAGGTCGGGTGGGGTTGGGAGTTCAGTGGGGCCGGAGGTTTCGGTTGTGGAAGTTGTGCAGAGTGTGGCGAGGGTACCCGGGAGGACGGGTAGGAATGAGATTCCTACTGCTATGATTGAGGTTAGTCAAGATGAGTTGATGAACAATCGGTCACATGAGAATCCGGTTAAAGCGACTGGGATTACTTTTGGGCCTGCGTATCACTATCAGGTAATGTTAATTTCTTGATTTATATATAATATATATAGATGTTAAATTTAGTGGTATCTGTAAAAAATACCCAAACCAAGACTGCATGGGAAATTTTATATGCTTATTATACTGCAAAATTATGATGATTAATAGATTAAGACTTTCAAGAGTATATGATGAAGTTATCTACTAACGAAGTATGCTTTGGATAAGAGAATTTAGGTTTTTCACTTAGATAATAATGAGGATTAGTAGCTTGCATACAATATGAATCCTTGACATGAAAGGGATGCAGATAAACTGGTTTTATAATTAATTTAGTTATATACAAATGCGTGAGTTAGGGAATTTCACCATTATAGATGCATTTTTTTTTCATTTCTCCCGTGATAAAGTTATGCTGGCAGTTGAGTTGTGGAGACAAGGTACCCTCTAGACATATTATGATCATTAATTAAGTCATGATTCCCAGTGTAGTACTATGTAGTGTTTGTAAATTTATTTCCTATGTAAGGACTATGATATTTCATTTCTAACATGAAGAAAGAGTTTATTACATCATCATACGTTAACATAATTTGGGTAGCAAGACCAGCAAAAGGAGTTCTGCCTAAAAGTCGAACTAATTGTGCTGAGGGCGCACCCATAAGTCCATAACAGCAACATAGCTAAAATGTCTGGAGGATTGGTTGAGGTGCTTGTGATGTGTTGGGTAAGGGTACTTTTCGATGTCATATTAGGCAATACTTGAAGACGACTTCTGTTATGGTGAAGTGGTTGAAGGAGTTAGGTGCTGGAAAAAAGAGTTTGAACATCAGAAGGAGGTTGCTGTAAGTGTTTAACATGAGAATGTGGTTGAGTTAAGGAAGTATTATAACTTGAAATATTAGATTAGAAGCTTGCGGTTTGTGAGTTTTGTAGTCATGGGTCATGTGGCTTCAATGTTAATGGTATGTGTCTCTTAACTCAACTACCGATGTTGTTTTTACCTGTTTGCTTACAAAGAAAAATAAATTAATAAGAAAAATAATATGTTTATTAATATTAGTTGGGTCCACATTAGAAAAGAACAATTCGTTGGATGGGTTATTCCAGGATGACCCTTGATCAGCCGACCCACAACAATATTGATATATTACATTTCAAAAGAGGAAATAATATGTTGCTAAGCCGTAAAATGAGGCACTTTAGTATCCGCAATAGCACCATTGTGAGTGTCACGTCATCTCTTAACTTTCAAAAGTTGATTTTATGTCGATTATAAGAAAATTGACCTGCTTAATGGGTACATTTTAATGAAGAAAAGGAACTGCAAACCCTACAGTTAAGAGACATACCCTTTTATAGTGTACAGTAGGTAATTCAGTATAGTATATCATGAAGTGAGAGGTATCTCTCAAGTCGTTAAGGTCATGTTTTCATGTGTTAAAACAGGTAGGATCAAATTTTAATGGTGACATATAGAACACTTCTGGAAGCAACTATCTGTCCACGATTCTGTTATAATGAAAATGTCTCTTTCGCTACGAAAGGAGATTGGAGATTCTAATTTTATTTTCGGTAGGATTGAAATTTAATGGTGACTTATAGAACACTTTTGGAAGAAATCTATTAGTCCACCATTCTTATATTGTGAAAATGTCGCTTTGGCTACGAAAGGAGACCGGGATTTTTCGTTTTACTATTGGTCAAATGTCTGATATGTTTTCAGCATGCATGAAGTAGCAGTATCACGTTTAGACTCAAACTAATGAACCATGTGTAATGATGATAACGAAATTTTGATGTAATAGTGAATGTCACAACGTTGATGTGTCATTAGTAAATGAATGCGTTTTCAATTGTCAATAGATGTTATGAGTAGTTTTTATGTTATTTGACTTCTACTATTTCATTGAAATACATGATAAGATTATTTTATCCTCTATGAGGATGTTCTGAAGCATGCTAATGAAGCAGGTTCATCTGGATCTCACAATTCAGAAATGCCATTCTGTGACAATGATGAAAATGATGCTTATGATGATGATTGCTTTGATTGATGACAAAGATGTTGTTGATCAAATGTTTGACAAAGAAGATGATGATGACGCTTCTCATTATTTGAACATGCAAGCCCAATTTGATAATGTTGATCCACCTCGTGGTGTCGAATAAATTTTTTCCTTTTTGGGAAAGGTTCCGTCAAATCCTAACTCAACCCCCGAGACTGTAGACACCCATGATCAAGAAGTTACTAAGGACGTTGATTCTAACAGTTCATCAAAAATAGTGCCTGCCGTCAAGCTCTGAAGCTGAAAAGAATTAAAGATGTGAAGAAACAATATTAAAATTATAAATTGTTTGATATTGTTGATGATTTTTCTGATCATTACTACACTAATTTGGTTCGAAAGGACAACAAGTAATTTCTCTGACTTTAGCTTTTGATATCCTCATTTTTATTTCTACTTTTTGTTTAAAATGTGACACCCTCCAATCTTATTACTACTTTTTGTTTAAAATGTGGCACCCTCCAATCTTATTTCTACTTTTTGGTTAGAATGTTAGCTGTGACAGCCTCCAAGGGAGTGGACGAAGAAAATTCAAGTTGAGTGGGAAATACTAGAGAAGGACTTACCAGGTGAGTAATATTCTCAGACTTTTAAGCATATGAAGTTAGCTATGATAAGCTGGGTAGGTTGGCCTCCGTAGGAAGTCGATAAATTGACAAGTCAAAAAAACTGGTTGGGTTGACTTAGAAACACCTTTTTCGTCCAACCTTATTTCTAGAATTTATATAAATATTTCATATGTTACTTGATTACGAGATTTTGAAAATAATAGTATCGCTAGGTTGAAAGCAATTTTGGGTTGTACGCATTAGATATAAACTTGGTAGTTTTAAACTGTTTAACCCATTCGACCAAAAAATGGTCTTGCTCTATATCCTCTGGACCCAACTCTCTATATTGCCACCTTTAAATGTTGTCTTCAATACCATTGCTGTTGCAAGCCTCCAACCATATGTGCATAATTAAACGAATGTTTTGATTCACATGCTTACATGTTACTACTAACGTTTCGTCTTACAAAAATCATTGATAATCTTTCAAGTAGGCAAGTAGCTGATAATCTTAAGTTTAATTGTGTTTAAAGAATATGTTTGCTACATTTGTTTTCTTTAACTTGAGGAAAAAAAATGTGAAACAACATTAGTTATTCAATTATTTGTACATCTTATATGTCAAAAGTTAATGATGTTTTTGAGATTATGCATGTATTTCACACAAAATGAACTTGATTCCGCTTATTGAGATTTCGACTATGCTTATTTTTGTTTTATTGAAGAAAAAATGGACTTATGTAATTTATGGTATTTTACAGAAAATAGTGTTGTGTAGCTAATACATTATTGCAGGACCAAACCAAAAACTCTTTCAAGCATGCAGTATGAGAAGAGAGGTGTTACTTAGTCATTTTGGATGCCAAAAAGATTTGAGAGATCAATGGAGTCGTGGCAAGACTTGAAGTGCCTAAAATTCTTGAATTTGTCCTATTGGATTTCATGGCTTGGGCAGATGGAGATTTGAAAATGTAGACTAAATATTTACTTTTTATCATGTTAAAGAACCATTGTTATGTTGCTTAGTTATGTACATTTGATTTTTAATACCGCCAGCCTTCAACACTAACTAAACAATTAAAACAATAATTACAACTTATAAACAATGTAAAATTAACAAATTAAAAGAAAACCCGTGCGTGCACGGGTATTAAAACTAGTAGCATATTATAACAAAATCATAGAATAAGCATAGCAAAATATACAATTCACTAAGAAAAAAAAATCTTTTGTCAATTTTTCCCTTACATGTGCTAATGGTATGAACTATCATTACATTTAGCTCACAAATAAACAACTTTAACAATTCTATAAACTTTAACTGAACCCAAACACACAATATCAGTCTACCTATTTTCATAAATCTAAAATTCGAAACCAAATAAGTATTAAATCACAATTATAACTAAAAAAATGAAAAATTAACACTTATAGTCAATAACCGATCCCTAAATCACAATTAGGAGTAAAAGAAAACAAAAATCCCTAAATCAAAATTATGATAAAAAAATCAATCTTACAATCAATTATTGGTAATTAAAACCAATGACATGTATTTTTACCATAAATCAGTGACATATATAATTACATAATTTAGATAGAAATATACATAATAGACATATAAGATTAGATATATAAGAGTATTACCTGGAATAGGGTCAATGGTATTCTCGGTTAGGTGTGGTGAAGTTTCAATGAAAAGTGAGATATGAGGTGTGGACAAGCTTATTGAATCAAACATGGAAAATTGGAAAGTGATATCTCTGAGTTATATGAATGCATATTGGATAAAAGGTAGCCTTTAATTTCTAGATCAGATCTAAAAAAGATGTGGACAAAAAATAAGCGGGTAATAAAAGTTAACTTGAGCGGCAAATGAAAATGTTAATGAAAAATTTAAGAGTTAGGTGCTAAATTTAAGCGGGAATAGAAATGCGAGTTGTAAAAATAAGCGGCAAGTTGATAAGGTTGACTTAATGGTCGATTCTGTGAGTAGGGGTGTCGAAAATATCGAACCGAACCGAACCCGAATAAGTTAATTCGGGTCAGGTCATTCGGGTGAAAAAATTTATTCAGGTCAATTCGGGTTAACCCGAATTGACCCGAGTTTTAAATAAGTCGGGTTCGGGTTTATATTTTTTAACCTTGACCCGTCTTGACCCGATCCGAGTTGACCCGACCCGAATTGACCTGAACCCGAGTGACCCAAGTTCTAATTCGGCTAGGGTTCGGGTATAATTTTTCTAGTCTCAATCCGACTTGACCCGACCCGAGTTGACTCGAGCCCGACCAAGTCAACCTGAATCACACCCCTATCTGTGAGTTGATGACTCGATCAACTTAATTTGGTGGTCGAATTAGTGAATCAGTGACTCGACCAGGTTGACTTAGTGACTCGACTAGGTTGATCCAGTGACGCGATCGGATCGGCCCGTAACTCGGCGACTCGATCGATCAGCCTGATGGTAATCTCTTGATCCAATGACTCGATCGAGTTGACCTGGTGGTTAAATTAGTGAACTAGTGACTCGACCAGATTGACTTGGTGGTCAAACCCGTGATCCGATAACTCGGCCAAGTTAACCCGGTGACTCAACCTGTACGATCCCATGACCCAGCGACCCGACTGAGTTGATCGAATGGTCAAACCCGTGACTCAATAATACTCAACACTTAAGAAGCGTATAATAAGAAATGTTAAAAATTTACCTTCAACAAATGGTGATACACCCTTTATATATATTAGAGATACTAAAATACGAAGAAATAAAATAAGCAAAAGAATCAAAAGTAAAAATTTGACCAGCTTGACTCGTTGGATAATTGTTATATAACAACTAGAATCGTTTATAATATTTAGAAAGTGTAGAAACCAGAAGAGGGGTAAACAATTTCCCTAATTTAAAAATCTAACTATCATTTGATATGATTATCAATCGAAAGTTTGTTTCATAATAGTTAGACCAATTTATAGTGTTTCAAAAATATTTAGTATATCAATTGATCTTGACTACGATTGACTAAAGCTAAAGACAATGATTAGTAAAGAGTAAGGAAAGAAACAACTTAAAGGAAGACATCAAAGATTTATACTGGTTCGGCAACGAAGCTCTATCTTCGTTCCTACTCCGCTCCTCGAGTACTCATACTCGAGATTTTCACTATATCGACAAGCTCCCTTCTTGGTGGAGTAAACCTTACATCATCGCTTACAACAATACCGACACTAAGCTAAATGTGGAGAACTCATCTTAGATATATCCAATTTACACTCGTCGCCTATTTTCGTTTGCCAACACAAGGCTAGATGTCGAGTTATAATCTTAGCAAGGAACAATTTACTCTTGTCGCCTATTTCCGTTTACCGACACAAGGCTAGATGTTGAGTTCTAATCTTAGCTAGAACCAATCTACTCTCATCACTCACAATCACATCACTTTTAATACATGATACGTTAATCAGATGTGTTGAATGATATCATTATATATTGGATGTTAAACTGATGCTTTATTATTAGTTGATTGTATTATGATATCGTGATGAATTTTAACTAGTTAGGATGAATGTTAACTAATCATGATGAATGTTAACTAATCGTGATGAATGTCAACTCGTCGTGACGAATGTTAACTCATCGGGGTGAATGTTAACTAACAATAATCGTTATAAATGAGAATAAATATTCATATCATCCGAGATATATGTGTGGTAAAGATGAGTGAGAAAATCGTACCTCCTTTAGAGTGCAAATAGGTATTATTTATAGGAGAAAGTACTGGGTCATTCCCCGTTTCTCGGAAAGTATTAGTGAGTGGGCCTTTGTGGTCCAAAGGCACGTTTGTCTGTTTGTTGTCTAATCGGGACCTGTGGATTGGTTCTATGGGAATTTTTCCACAGGTTCCTCGGACGTGCTTCACTGGGAGCGCGTCTCCGGCAAGTGTTGAGGCTCCGCTTGCTGAGAGCGGACCCGTCTAGGTTTTCTGCCACTGTGATGGGCTTTCATGTACTTGGGTTTGGGCCCAAGGTTTGGTGTATGGTTTTAGGCCTAATGGGCCGTATCCATGCTATACGCCATCAGTTATACATGATACGTTAATCGGATGTGTTTAATGATATCATTATACATAGGGGTGATCTTGTGGAAGGTCTCATAAAAGAACTTGCATTCGAAGAAGCAGTTGGAGGTGGTGAAGGTCTCATAAAAGAACTCGTATTTCTAAAAGTGAGCTCATCCTTCCATTTAAAATATCCACATCCATGATAATATGATAATGTTGTGAACTTGTGATGGCTATTATGGAATACGAAAATCATAAGAAATAATTTTAAAAACAAAAATGTTTATTTTTATATTAATAAATAACTTCTGATTGTTTACCTTTGAACTACAACATGCATAGGTTTACTTTCAGATGGTCCCTAGTTATTGAGGTACAATGTCATAAGTTTACCTTCAACAATGAAACATCATAGGTTTACTTTCAGATGGTCACAATGAACCGTTAACCAAAGTAGTTGAACACCCTTGGAGAGCCACACCAAGTACTACTCTGGGCATGCTATCTTCAGAGCTCAGCATTTGAAGGACCTGGTCACTCAAGAATTATTTCCTCGCACCAAGATAAATAAAGAAGATACCTATACCAAAAACAAAGTCCAGCAATGAATCATGTCATCTTCACATAGCCTGAATCTTCATTTAGGACTTGGTCAATCAGGTACATGTTATTACCTCAAACCAAGGCAAAGAAAGGAGACGATATTTGGGCTATTTGTATATCCAAGCAGGGGGAGATCCACACTGTACCTCTTTACCTCCAGCCGTCATAAACAACCATCAGCACCTATCCTCTTTCACCCGTAGAGGTCTGTACCTTACACCACCAGAGGTTTGCACCACTAGAGGTCTCCATCAGAGCTCGTACCCATCAGAGGTCTCCTCCAGAGCTCACACCAACAAAGGTGTAATCAGAGACCTCTGGACCTTAGGACCTCAGGTATCCATTTGTTGCTAAAAAATTTCTGTATCCAGAGCTCACGCCATCAGATGTGTAACCACTAATCTTGTACACATATCGAATCTAAAAGACTTAGGCTATATTTCTATTTAAATATGGGGAGATTATTGGGCCAATTTAGAGCCTAAATTGTCCATGTACTGATTTGAATGAAATATACCCGAAGTATTTTATAAGTCGGTAAACTTAAGTAAGTTTACCGAGTCATCCTCAAGATGTTCTTAGAAGTCTATAGAGACTCCTTCACTGCTTCAGCAGATCTGAGCCAGTGAAGACGAGAACGAAGATCAGGATGATGGAGTTAGTGAGTAATGACAATGACGCACTAACTCCCGAAGACCATCTCTGATATGAAGACCTCTGAAGTATTTACTGAAGAGATAGTGGGAACTTCCTTGGGTGAAAAAGAAAGAATATAAATTGCAAGGTGGTTACTTGACTTTATTGAACTTCCAAAGGAAGCTTCACTTTCCCACTATATATAGTGGTCTCATTGGTTAGAGATGGTTAGAGATTTCCACCACCAAAATACACATAGTGTTAGTGTTAGAATTTCCTCCTCCCATTAGTTCTTCCTTTCTTGTAACAATGGGAGTTTAGTTTGTCATCATCGCGTGGTTGTTATTCCGCAAACAACCGGGCAACATTTGTATATTTGTTGATTCATTATTAATAAGATTTACAAACGATGAAAAGTACAAGCTTGTGTTATTAGTTAGTCAATTGGTTAATTGTGCACATTGTTCTTCGTAGATCTTCATAGATTCGATGTGCACAAGATTAGTGGACCAACAATTAATATCTTCATAATTTTGGAATGTAATTAGGTGTCGTTCGGTAGAAACGTGTATAGATTCGGAATGTATTGTACCTACGACTAAATATTACAAATCGTTAGAAATGATTAAACATTATAATATAATATACGAATTTACAAATAACATAATATACAAATTTACATCAAATAGTTAGAAATGATTAAACATCCAGAACATGCTGCAAATCTATAACAAAGTATTTAAAAATTTCTAGCGGAATTAAATATAGAAACTAATAATATTACATGATGCATAATCATAACAATTATTTCAAAATTTATAGCAAAAGTACCAATAAAATATTGAAAAGAAATAAAATAAATTATTGACTACCGTTGCAAATCCGTAACAATAATTTTATAAATCATAAAAGGGTTGAAATAAAATATTTAGAATAAATAAATATTGAATCATGATCATGTTTAGTTGCAAAATCTGTTTTTATATGTACTTCAAATTTTTGTTTCAAATTCATTGATGATTTTGCAATGGGTGTGCAACGGGCAACAAAATATAAACTAATAGGAAACAATTATAGTCAAATTCATTAACGATTTTGCAACGAATTTGCAACGGGTAATTAAAAATAAATTAAAAGTATATTATAGTTATTTCGTTGTAAAACCGTTAAATTTATTAAAAATTTGCAACGAGTTTGCAATGGAAGCTATTAATATTTTATTTTGAATACTCCGTTGCAAATCCGTTACAAATTTCAAATAATTTTAACGGATTTGCAACGGAATATGTTAAAATAAGTAAAAATAAAATTATTTTAATTTTTGCAATGGATTTGCAACGGTTTTCTGTGCCATTGCTAATACATTGCAAATATGTTGCAACCCCGTTGCAAATTTGCTACGGAAAACTTCCGTAAGAAATTTTCGTAGCATTTGCCCTGTTGTGTAGTAGTGTGATGGGTATACTTTACCCGTCACCCACCCGCCACCCACTAATGGGTATAAGTTTTCACTCATACCCATACCCGTTGATAGGTGTGAAAACACCCATCCTGTTACCACTTACTTATAAGAATAACCAAGCAAAAACGTGTATTTTATGTCGTAAATGTTGGAATTATGCGTGGTTTGTGTTTTTATTATGTTTTAGGACCAAAAGATGAAAAAGGAAGAAAACACGGGCTTTCACGGGCTTTTATCGATGAAAACGAGAAAAGATGAAGTCAAAAGATCAAGAGTGCAAATAGAACGGAAGTCCAAGGCCTATTCTAAAGATTTATCGAAGAAAAAGTCTAAAGACGGAAGTTTAATGAAGTCGGAGAACCAAGTCTAATTAAAGAAGAAAATCATAAGACGAGTTCAATTTATATCGACAAGTCCCGAGACGACGTCGAGAAAGACAAAGAATTAAAAGACGAGAAAGAGAAAGAAAGAAGGAAGCAACACATGCACTCCCCACCTCCTATATATACCCTCCTAATGACACATTAGGAGGGTGTTAGTTGGTTAAGTTAGCTAGTTTATTTTTCTTTCTTTAGTTTTATTTTTAGAGAGAGAAAGTGTTTAACTTTCTCTCACTAGAACTTCATCTTTTCTTTCCTTTCATGTTTAAGCTTTGATTTAATCTTGTATTTTGGAATCATTAATCTACAAAGTTCAAGTTTAATCTTTCCATCATTAATCTCTTTCTACCTTTCTTGATTTTAGTTTGTTTTTGATCCGAAATTTTAATGTTTCTTGTTTAATTTTGATGTTTGTGTGATTAAAAAGTTTAACTTTTTATTCATATCCAAGTTTTTATACGATTTTAGCTTTGAGCTTATCATGCTTATTGGCTTATTTTGTATTTAGCTTATTTACTTTCAAGTTTTCTTAAAAATTTCGTCTTTTTAAAGTTTGTTTTATAAAGTTCTCTTATTTAGTGTTTTATAAGTTGTTAAATTTGTGCTTGTTTAGTTTTGATTAAGTCTTGGTATTTGCTTATTTGAGTAAGTGCTTATTCGGTTTTTGATTTCCATCGTATCATGCTTAAGGGTTTTATCAGTTCCGATCAAGTAAGTGTGATCGCATAAACCCCTAGGGTTTCTACTTGCGATCCATTACTTCGATCACCAAGTACGGTCATCACTACGATCATACTCCATAATCCACACCACGATCACTTGTTGCGATCGTGGGTGCGGCCATTGAGTGCAATCCATGGCTGCGATTGCCTGGCTACGATTGCCTTGGGTGCGGTCACTTGTTACGATCGCATTGAGTGTGATCCCTTATACTACGGTCACTAGGCTGCGACCGAGTGCTACGATCGTAGGCTACGATCTAGGTTGCGATCGGTGGTCACGATCCAATAGTGCGATCAACCACTGCGACCCACATTGAGTTACGATCGTGTTGCGATCTGACTTATGTTTTTGTTTTATTTATCTTAGTTTTCAAATTTAACTTTTCCCGCATTTTTACTTAGTATTATTTTAAACGAGTTTTGTCTTAGTTTATTTTTACAAAGTTTTAAGTTTTAAATTAACTTTAAGTTTTTAACCATTTATTTTTGACTAGTCATTTTTAGTTTAATTCTTAAAGCTTTTATTTTACTCAACGACACTTTCATTTTACTATTAGTTTAAAATAGATAACCACCTCTCTTTATTTTTCCACCAAGAAAGACTGAGTCGCAATAATAGCTAGTAATCAATTCGAAAAGACTGGAACAACGAACTTTCATACGAGGTAATCTTTTGTATTAAATGGCGCCGCTGCCGGCTCTTTTCGTAAAGATTAACGGTTTTCTATGAGAGACGCGTTGGATTTTGGGATCCGTTCACTCTTGAACGTTATTTTTCTTGTCTAATTTTCAAAATTTTTCAAAAATCCTAAAAAATAAAATTTTCAAAAATCCAAAAAAATAGAAAACTATAAAAAACCAAAAATATTTCTTGTCTATCTTTCTTTTCCTTTTGTAGGTGTGTATGCGTACCCGTGCTCGTAAGAAGAAAGCAACTCAAGTCGAAGTCGTAACTCAACCTAGTGTCACCATGGACAATCGACCAATGATCGAGCTTTTGCAATCGCACGTAGAGGGCAACACCGATGCTATTGTCATACCCGAGATTGGATCCAACAACTTTGAGCTCAAATCTGGCTTCATTCAAATGGTCTCTGCTCAACCATTCTTGGGGCATACACTTGATGATCCTCATGACCATATCAAAAGGTTTCTTCAACTCACTAATACGGTCAAGTTTAATGGGGTTTCACAAGAGGTAATTCGCTTGCAACTTTTTCCTTTCTCCTTAGAGGGACAAGCCCGGCATTGGCTTGATAAGGAACCGCCACAAAGTATTCTTACGTGGTCAGATTTAGAGACCAAATTCATCAACTACTTTTTCCCACCCGCACGTACTACCGCATTGCGGAATGAAATCATTAACTTTGAACAAAAGTACGGTGAGACATTTAGTGAATCTTGGGACCGTTTTAAGGAACTTTTAAGAAAGTGTCCACAACATGGTTTTACAAAAGTGCATCAAATTAATACTTTTTACAATGGTTTAAGCATGAATGACCAAGATTCACTACATATTGCCTCGGGGGGTAACATTTTGGTTAAGTCTTATAATGCCGCATGGGATATTATTGAGAATAAAT
Source organism: Glebionis coronaria (assembly GCA_025667525.1). Classification (NCBI taxonomy): domain Eukaryota; kingdom Viridiplantae; phylum Streptophyta; class Magnoliopsida; order Asterales; family Asteraceae; genus Glebionis; species Glebionis coronaria. Next base: position 15,332,348 of record CM046874.1, on the reverse strand, counting down.
CTAAAGTGCAAACCAAAAGTGTTCGGGCTAATGTGGCTAGTGCTAGCACTAGTGACACCGAAAGGAGACTTGATAAGATTACTACGGTTGTTGAAGCACTTGCTTTACAAGCCGTTAACAATGCCAAAAACAACAATGCTATTAATATAACTTGTGAAACTTGTGGTGGGCCACACTCTTAAGCTAATTGTGATAAAGCTTATGATCAATCTCACGGGGAGGTGTATGCTTACAACAACACCTAGAGAGCTCATTTCAAGCCTAATGTCGATGTTAATCACTTGTCTTACAACTCGACAAATTATTTGGCTCCACCTGGTTTTCAACAAAGACCACCACAACCTAACCAAAACAACCAAGGGCCGCCAAGAGCTAATTTTCAATGTAATGCAAATGTGAGGGGCTTAAATGCAAATCAGGGAAATTACCAAATGCAAAATCAAGGCTTTCCAAACCAATGTTTTAATCCTCAAGGTTTTCCACCTTATAACCAATATCCAAACCAAGGTTTTCAACAACAAGGGTTCAATTTACCTCATCCGCCAATGGACTTGGTTTTGCAAAAGTTGAATGAACATGAGAAAATCATGCAAGCAATGCAAGAATCTACTAGACAAATTCAAGAGTCCACGGATAGGAAATTCGTTCAAATATTACAAACCCTTCGCCCTAAGGTGCTCTTCCTTATACCATCGAAACAAACCCTAGAGCGAATGTGAGTGCTATTACTACTCGAAGTGGAGCAACTTTAGTAGGACCTTCTACTACCTCCATTTATTCCTCCTACTATCACACCTAGTACTTGTTCTCCATTACCGTCTCCACCTCTTAATGAAGAAGTACCCAAGCAAAACCCTCCACCAACCACACCTACCACCTCTAAACCTTTTACTTCTTAACCTTCAACATCTCAACCTTTACCTGCTACACCCACACCACCTAAACCCAACATCCCTTATCCTTCTCGGTTAGACAAGTGCAAATTGCTTACTAAAGAGGATGCTCAAGTCACTTCTTTTATGAAGATGATCTCTCAAATGAATTTCAACATTAGCCTCGTTGAAGCACTTGTCCAAGTGCTGAAATTTGTCAAAGCATTCTAGGAATTGCTTAGCAAAAAGGAAAAGATGGTTGAGTTTGTCAACACACGCTTAAATGAAAACTGTTCTGCAGTCATTCTTAAAGAACTTACGAAAAAACTTGGAGACCCCGGTCGTTTTGTGTTGCCTTGCATTTTCAAAAAAATCGAAGAATTTACTGCCTTAGCTGATCTCGGGGCAAGTATAAATCTGATGCCATTAAGTGTTTGGAAAACACTATCATTACCCGACCTTACACCGACAAAGATGACTCTTGAGCTAGCAAATCGTACTCTCGCTTACCCCGTTGGTATTGTTGAAGATGTATTTATTAAAATTGGTACCTTCACTTTTTCGGTCGATTTTGTTGTTGTTGATTATGAAATGGACCCTCGTATTCCGTTAATACTTGGTCGGCCATTCTTGAGAACCGGAAAAGCATTAGTCGATGTTGCCGAAGGTAAACTCATTTTAAGAGTCGGGAGTGATGCACACGTGTTTAAAATGGAGAAGATCACAACCAAACCCAATGGAAGAGAATCAGCGAATATGATTAATGTGCTTGATGATTTTGTCATCTACAACAATCCTCTTTTTGAGTCTTCCTCTGATAATCTATTTTTCCAAGACGATGTGGATGATTTTGATGATTCTCTCTCCAAATTGGATCCCCCACCAATTTATGATCGTCCACCGATCTATGATGATTATGATAAAGATTCTAGTTCCGATGGGGATGATTATGCTGCTTTTGTTTCAGAGTATAAAGACATACCAATATATGATGATTTTGATGATGTTGATACTCTCTCGAGTGATTCTTCTCATGATGACCTTACTCCTATTTTTGATGAAGATCCTCCACCAAACACTCTTGATACTTTGGATGACTACTCATTTGAGGAAGATTTTGCTACTTTTCTCAACACTTACTTACCAAATGAGAATGATTCTCCTCCTTTGGACTTTGATTTTGGTCTTTATCCTCCTTCGGATATTAAGAAACCCGTTCCAAAGGAGAAGAAACCGGAAGACACCAACATCCGCATTACTTATGTTTTAACACCTCTCTATCCATCTTCTGAGGATGAGATTGTGCGATTTATGAGCGAATCTTTTTCAAATTCTACTGAGCCTGAGTGTTATTTTCCCCTAAAGGAAAAGGTGTTCGATCCCGGTATTGCAATTTTTAACCAATCTCAGTATCCATCTGATGAAATTAAAGGAACGATTTTTGGAACTTATGGAGATAGGCTTGCACCTCTTCACCCTTGCTACCACCGTGCTCAACAACTGCTTAAGGTAACCTTGCCTACTCTTCTTTGGCTTGCCTTGTTCGCCTTAAGCTTGTGCTACTTGATGGATGAAAACATGTCTTTGATCCCGGTGAATGTTCTTCACACTTCTTACCATGCTAATCAAGGTCGAGTCAGGCTCACGACTCGGTTAACAAAAATAAGCGCTTCTCGGGAGGCAACCCACAGTATCTATCCTTTTTCTTTGTTTTTATAATAAGTGTAGGGGGAGACCCTTCTATGTGTTTATTGTTTTCTTTCTTATCATGTGCAGGGATTCGAGCTTTCAAAGATCCATTTTTGATGACTTTTGACGACCCGTGATTCCGTGTACCCGTCTTCCCGGTTCTATCCTAAACTCTTTTGATTCTCTATTTTATATTATTCAATATTAAAATAGGAATCACTTTAGTTGTCTCTTCCTTAGCAAGATTTAAACAAAGTGCATAATGTCCTAAGTGTAGGGGTTTTCAACGAATTTATGTGAGTTGATTATAAGCTTTTTTCCCATCGCTTGTTAATAAATATATTTGCAATAAATAAGGTTGTACGATTTGAAAAGTTACTTAGCTTCTAGCACAAGATCGTTTAAAAGTTGCTCGGTATTAATTAGAGTTCATAGCCAAGGGGTAACTTTTTGAAGCGGGATGCGAAGATTGGCGAGTCCGAAAAGGCCCTAACAAGGCACGAGGGCTACATTTTGTTGATAAAGATCCCAAGTGATGTGAAGAATCATTAATCAAAAATCAATATGAAGGATCGAGACACACGACGAAAAGCAAATACTCCCCAAAAGATCATGGAGAAGTCTATCCAAAAAGGCCCTAACAAGGTATGAGGATAAATAGATCCAAGTCCTAAAAGGAGGCGGATCGTTGTATATCAAAGTATAAAATAAAGATTGGAGAAAAATGAAGAAGTCGTGGTCCATATATGAAGAATCTCTCAAAAACTTCAAGTGAAGAAATTCCTATTATGAAGAGAAGACCATAATTTCAAGAACGTCTCTCAAGATTCGAAGTATGACGTCGCTGCCAAATATCGGTCCGAGAAAGGTCTCAAATCGTGAAGCGAGTTATGCCAAGATATGAAGTCCAAGAGGTCCCGAGAAGCAGTTTTAAAAGATTTTGTCCTTTAGCTAACTATGGATTAAATCGTTCCACTTTATTTTCGGCCTAAATAAACTATCAAAATAAGTCAAACAATGCATCCTCGTGATCATTCATGACATCAATAAAATATAAGATATACACCTAGGAATAAGGGAGTCTAAGTGAATAATTGGGACACATGAGTTTGTGTTAGTTTGCTAACTTATAATAACAATGATCTCGTTTTTAAGCTTGGTATGGGGAACGTAAAACTTGAGGGTGATAAACATTCATGACATTTCAAAACCCTAAGGTAAGTCTTTGATCTTTTTTAATTGTCTTCTCCCTTTGAATATTTTATAAATTTCTATCTTAATGTCTTATGTATAATAAAGGCCAAGGTAAGTTAATTATGATGGAAAATGTAAAACCTGCTTTGTAATTAATGCATTGCATGAGGGTATTGCAATGGTCAAGTGTAGGGGATTTGATAGGTGTGAAAACACCCATCCTGTTACCACTTAATTATAATAATAACCAAGCCAAAACGTGTATTTTATGTCGTAAATGTCATAATTATACGTGGTTTGTGTTTTTATTGTGTTTTAGGACCAAAAGATGAAAAAGGAAGAAAACACGGGCTTTCACGGGCTTTTATCGATGAAAACGAGAAAAGACGAAGTCAAAAGATCAAGAGTGCAAAAAGAACGGAAGTCCAAGGCCTATTATAAAGATTTATCGAAGAAAAAGTCTAAAGACGGAAGTTTAATGAAGTCGAAGAACCAAGTCTAATTAAAGAAGAAAATTATAAGACGAGTTCAATTTATATCGACAAGTCCCGAGACGACGTCGAGAAAGACAAATAATTAAAAGACGAGAAAGAGAAAGAAAGAAGGAAGCAACACATGCACTCCCCACCTCCTATATATACCCTCCTAATGACACATTAGGAGGGTGTTAGTTAAGTTAAGTTAGCTAGCTTATTTTTCTTTCTTTAGTTTTATTTTTAGAGAGAGAAAGTGTTTAACTTTCTCTCACTAGAACTTCATCTTTTCTTTCCTTTCATGTTTAACCTTTGATTTAATCTTGTATTTTGGAATCATTAATCTACAAGTTCAAGTTTAAACTTTTCATCATTAATCTCTTTCTACCTTTATTGATTTTAGTTTGTTTTTTATCCGAAATTTTAATGCTTCTTGTTTAATTTTGATGTTTGTGTGATTAAAAAGTTTAACTTTTTATTCATATCCAAGTTTTTATACGATTTTAGCTTTGAGCTTATCATGCTTATTGGCTTATTTTGTATTTAGCTTATTTACTTTCAAGTTTTCTTAAAAATTTCGTCTTTTTAAATTTTGTTTTATAAAGTTCTCTTATTAGTGTTTTATAAGTTGTTAAATTTGTGCTTGTTTAGTTTTGATTAAGTTTTGGTATTTGCTTATTTGAGTAAGTGCTTATTTGGTTTGCTTATTCGGTTTTTGATTTCCATCGTATCATGCTTAAGGGTTTTAAAAAAGTTTTCTAAAAAAATTATATATACACACAATTTATATAAAATAAAAATAACAAAAGTTTAAAATTTTGTAAAAAGGTACGATTTTTTTTTGTATAAAAAAAAGAATTTAAAAAATCTCAGTTTTTTTTGTCAAAAAAGTACGACTTTTACTTTTGAAAAATTTAAATTAAAAAAATACTTTTGAAAATTTTAAATTTAAAACAAAATTCAGTTTTTTATATATACATACGTAAATTATATTCTTAAATTTTTTTATATATAGTAACATACTTTTTTTTTAAGGTTTTACATTTTATTTTTAAAAAAAATCAAATTTTAAGTGTTTATGTTAATGGCCGTGAATATATAAAGGACTAACGTTGTAATAAAAAGTTAAACTGTCGTTAAGGTAACCTGCTAACCAGTCAAGTAGGTCACCGGGTACACACAATATACGAAATCACAAAGTTTAATGATAATATAGGGAAAAAAAAGATGGTTACACAGAACGGTAAAAAATGTCAAGTTAGATGCATTTAAGTGATTAGCCCAAAAAAAAATTTGATATATGCGAAATCACATCTAGGAGCTTCCGAAATTCACAAGGTCTTATTTTGTAGTTATTAAACGACAGATTGCCCAAGTTCGGTTGTAAGCTTTGGGTCCGTTAAGGTTACTAGTTTTTATAGTAGGGTTCTATGTACCGTATCAATAATCAATAATACAATATCTTTTAAAGTAGCAAATTAAGGTGGCAGCATTTAAACGATCTTTACGTTTTTTCTTTGAAACCTTTTAGAAGTAGCTTTTGAGAGGACACTGAGCTTTTAAAATCGCTAATTGCAGTTAAACCATTTAGAAGTAGGTTTTGGAAGGACATTGAGCGTTCAAAAGTTGAGTTTAAATCACAAAATGAAAAAAAAATAGTTGAGAACATGTACAAAGACTTGTATTTATGCACGGCAAAATTTATATGTATAAACATAACACCTCCGAAAGCTAAATTTTTTCTGAAATTCTGATAATCCTTTACCCTTCGGTCATAATAAAACAAGAGAAATGCTGGAACCACAAAAAGATTTACACAAAAGAGTTTACAAAATGATGTGTCATGAAATTAGTGGTAATTTCAAATTTACTTTTCAATTCTCTCTCTTAGGTGCATCCACTAATTCTATGACACATCATTTTGTAAATTCTTTTGTGGAAATCTTTTTGTGGTTCTAGTATTTCTCATAAAACAAAGCTGAGAACATAACAAAGACATATTTTATACTTCTCATGCATGAAAACAGTTTCCTTTAGCCGATGTGGGATTGGAAACTTATGATCATATACTTCTCATGCATCATATCCCTACTTCCCAATTCAATCTAATAATCACAAACCTTATTCTGTCGTATTTGCATCACTCGAGCGCCGGAGACTACTCGCAGCCTACACCACCGTCACCTCATCTGCATCCACCGTAATTACCATGCAAAAACGATTTACGAGGTGTTGGCACGTTAGACGACACTAGCTGCGGGTGATTTATTTTTTATGAAAGGCTAGCTACTTGTTGGTTCAAGTTATTTACATATAAATCAGTTTCACAATGAACATCTAAATACTTTAAAGTAATCGGACAAATACTTTAAAATCTCCAATGCACAACAACATATAATCTTGACTCCAATGTAGACATCAAGTGCTCGACACGATATATAAATGAATGGAATAATTTTCCTTTGTGGGATAATTTTTTTGATAGTCGATCTTTACCCTTCACTCATAATATAAGAGTTGAGAACACGTATAAAGACTTAAATTTTATGCAATATTATTACTCGAGCTACAAGTGTGATTACCGGTAATAATCAGGCGACCTGGACTATATCTCGATGTTAAACTACAAAAACCACTTGTCGTTTCCGAAGTTTCAAGTTGGTTCTGAAGCTCTCAAAGCTGTTATTAAGTTTTGTTATGCTTTCGAGACCACGTTGTGCGGACTTAAACTAACTTTCACTTCTTCTGATAACGTTCCGAATATTTTGTTTAATGTACAAAGTACGTTAAAAGATGATTTGATCAAATAAATCGAACTGAAAAATGACAAATGGAGTTTATTTGTTATATTAACTGTTAGCTACTTGTTAAATGGCAAACATTACGTAAGCTTAGACTAATTTCAATTTCTGCCATGATAAACTCGATTTACAAACTCTATAAAATCTTTCATAAATCTACTATTTTGGATGGCATGAGATTTAACTATTAGCTACTTGTGAAATGTGGTAATATACTTTCGTTGATGCCAATAAGAAGCGATTAGATATAACCGATAACTAAATATGGCTCGACTTACAAGGTTAAAGATTAAGAAAGTATGATAAAGCTAAGATACATACTTTGTCTATCTTCAGTTAATTCTTCTACGATTAAGAGTTGCGCTAATCGGTTAGGATAATAGTATTTATACACGAACAACACGCACGCGCACACACAACTTGGACGTCAATACTATCTATCAGCTTCGATCCCTTTGGTTTCTTCTAGATTTTCTCCTCTTGGTTGCATTGATGAACTCCATTATGGCTTCCATTTCACTTACTTTCTGTGACGAGCAAAGCATACCATTTTTATCAGCAAATTGCTCATAAGTTATGTAGATCATTTATACAAACTTATGTTTTCCTTTGAATGCCAAAATAAATAAAAAAAGTTGAGAACAAGTACAAATCATTAGATCATCTTTCTCTCAAGATGATAGTGTTTATGTTATATTAAATGTATATAAACAAATATAGAAACTAATGACTTACATTGTTCTCTCTTTGGACATCTTATACACGTAAAATATATAAATAAATGAAATGTTTTTCTTTTAACCGATGTGGGACTAGAATCTTTGATACTCCATGCGTCAAATCAACTTTCTAATCCTTCTTGTATTCGCATCCACTGGCAAGACAAGGATTTACGAGTTTTTGGCACTTTAAACACTAGCTAGTTGTGACTTTGAGAGCTTAGTTCAAGATAGTATTCACTATTAAATGATGTATAAACTTATGAATCAGTTTCACAACAAACATCTAAATACTCATCTTACAAACACCCTATACGTACAGTATGCTACTCATCTTCAAGAAATGGCATTGGAACTGGTCTAGGTTGGATATGGGCACTCGTAACATACTGTAAAGGATTCTTGTGCTTAGACGTTGCACAATGAGGGTATTTTTACGATTAGTAGAGATCTCCATCTTATTGATTCTAATTTACTTCCTTTCATGATTCGGAAGACTATTTGGGAGAACGCTCTCCCGCAATAAGTGAACACATATTTATATGGAGATTGTCGCTGGATCGGTTGCCTCACCGGTTAAACCTTTCGGCTCGTGGTATTGACATTCCTTGTTCTTCGTGCAATGGTAATGTTGAATATGCTAATCACATTTTCTTTAAATGCGAGTTAGTTAAGGATATTTGGGCGATCGTTCGTAAGTGGTGTGGTATATCTTTTTCTCCGTTTATCTTTTTTCTTGGCATGCTCACTAGGGGTGAGCAAAAAAACCCGAAAAAACCGAAACCGAACCGAAAACCGAAAAAACCGACCGAATATAAAAACCGATGGTTCGGTTTTTACGTTTTCGAAAACCGAAAAGTCTCGGTTCGGTTTCGGTTTTCATCCAAAAACCGAACCGTAAAAACCGAACCGAACCGAACCATTCTATTATATAAAAAATATAAATATAAATATAATATATATATAAATAAGTAATATATAAAAATTATAAATAATATTCATTTTTTTAGGGAAATAGAACTAATATATTTATCTTATTGTTTATATGCGTGTGTGATATGTACATGTGCTTACTTCACAATATATCATTACATCGTTTATATGTATGTTTACTGTGTTTATCTTATTAATATGTGTATAGTTATAAAAATTTGAGATAAACATTATTATGCTTAGATTGTCAAAAAAAAAAAAAACTATTTTTTCACGCAAAACAAGTTTTTTAATCTAAATATGACGTACCCAAATATAAACGGTTCTAAAAACCGAAAAAACCGACAAACCGAACCGAAACCGATTACAAACCGAAAAAATCGAACCGCCCAAAACCGAACGGTTTCGGTTTTTGGTTTTTTGAAAACCGAATATGCCGGTTCGGTTTCGGTTTTAACCAAAAACCGACCCAAACCGAACCGTGCACACCCCTAGCGCTTTCGCGGCTTTCTTATGGCGGACGCGAAGATATGGATGTTTTTTTTTAAATTAACACTATTTCAAAAAACTTTTGTTGACCAAAATGTTTCATATATCCAATAAGAAAATGTTTCATATATCCAATAAATGACATTTGCATAAAAACCAAAACACATGATTGTAATTTCGTAACAACTTATTGATTATACCACCTCACTAGAAAATGTTTCTTATTAACACTACTACATAAATGGCCTTTAATAGAGTCTCTTTTTGATGAAAACCGGGACCTAAAAGAATTCCATCTTTTGTTCAAGTCATAGAGCCATGTTTTCTAGTAAAAACGGAGCTTTATTTGAGAAAACTTTAAAGCCATGTTTCCTGATTAAATACGGGGCTCTATTCCTCTCAATAAATTTGTCAAATTCAGGCGGTGAACCAAAATGTAATTGAAAAAAAAGGCGTTTTGTTTTTCTCCCCAATATTTCATTTCCAAATCAAAACCCCCCATCTACTTTAACAAACCCTAGATCGACTTTCACATTCACATCACTCCATTCATCACCTCCTGCTTATCCAATAAAAGAAAAAATCCTTTTCATGTCACACACCACAACTATCACAAGTGTCTTCATAGAAAAGCAGCAACATACGAATCAAATTAAGAGGTTCTTTTTTCAATTAACCTTTTTAATATCTCAATCTTGTTGTTATATTTTATTCTGAAATAAATCCTGTTTGATTATACGTTCTTTTTGTATTAGAATATATGGGCTTCTCTACAACCATTTCGACCAACAGAGATCTCACAGCTGGAGATGGACATAACGGTTTGGCATACCGAACTTTAGGCTTGTCAAGTTTATACCGTTTAGTATAAAACGTTTAGGTTTTGGGGCGGTGCCGTAAACTCCCCGAAAAGAGGCACTACAAGAAAACAAAGAACAGATGACGATGGGTTTCCCTGGCGACACAATGTCGCCAGGGATAACCCCTTTTCCCTGGCGACAACGCTGATGTGGCGTTAAAGCAGATTTACTTTTTGGTCAAAGTTTGACTAGGGTTTCCCTGGCGACATGTCGCCAGGGATACTCCGTCCAAAATCAGATACCAAGTGAAAGAGCGCGAAATTTTCCCTCCAAAGTTTCCCTGGCGACATGTTGCCAGGGATACTTTGTCCCAACTTATCCCTGGCGACATGTCGCCAGGAAAACCTCGTCCATCGTATTTAACAAAAACTAATTTTGCTAATTACATGTCAAAATTATCCCTGGCGACATGTCCCAACTTATCCCTGGATGATCCGGTTTGTTATGGTTATACGTTGAATGTTCAATGGACGACTCGACATGTGTTGGTTACACTTTAGATGTTCAATAAATGAGTCGGCATGTCTTGGTTACACGTTATATGTTCAATGGATGAGTCGGTATGCATTTGTTAAACGTTAGATGTTCAATGGTTGAGTCGGTATGTGTTGGTTACACGTTAGATGTTCAATGGATGACCCGATTTGTTATGGTTATACGTTTGATGTTCAATGGACGACTCGACATGTGTTGGTTACACGTTAGATGTTCAATAAATGAGTCGGCATGTCTTGGTTACACGTTAGATGTTCAATGAATGAGTCGGTATGCATTTGTTAAACGTTAGATGTTCAATGGATGAGTCGGTATGTTTTGGTTACACGTTAGATGTTCATTGGATGAGTCGGTATGCATTTGTTAAACATTATATGTTCAATGGATGAGTCGGTATGTTTTGGTTACACGTTAGATGTTCATTGGATGAGTCGGTATGCATTTGTTAAACGTTAGATGTTCAATGGATGAGTCGGTATGTTTTGGTTACACGTTAGATGTTCATTGTAATTTATTTAAAATGTTAGACCGCGCGCGGTATTTGAGTTTTGTCAATTGTGAAGGAAATGCGTACATGACTAAATTCTGATCTAAATTTTAGTAAAGCTCGTTAAGTTATAGTAAAGCTAAAAAATGTGCTAATATATACGTAGTACTTCATAACAAAATTTCGCGAAAGAAATATTTAAACGTTTTGTTTTTTTACAACGACATTTCGGAAAACGACAATTTAAAGTTTGCGTGATTCTATCTAATTGGCTAGATGAACCGATAGTGATTTCGGTTCCCGACTGAACTGATAGTCACTTCGGTTCTCACCGGTTTATTAATACCTATATGTTATATTTCAGTGTACTATCAAACTTTTTGAGAGTATTTTTTCGTATAATTGAATTTTAGATTGCAAATTAATATACGTTGACTACAAAGTCAAAGTAACCTTTTTTTGTGCATGTTTCTTATTAACTAAAAGTGGCTGAAGTCATTCCAAAACTTACGACATAACACACATTTGTATTCGATTGGGCTTCTCTACAACCATTACGACTAACAAATCTCACGGATGGAGATGGATCCCACGGTTTGGAACTCTAGGCTTCTTAAGTTTACACAGTTTAAATAAACCGTTTAGGTTTTGGGGCGCACCTCATGAAAGGAGGCTTCCCCTCGACCCTCACCCCTCTAGCAAGGGACTTTGCCCCTTGACCTTTGCATCTTTGTCGTGATGGTATCAAGTTAACAGCGACGAGTGTGCATTTCTCCTAACTAGTCTTGAGTTAAATTTATGTAAGGCTGTCAAAATCGTGGTTGTCGATTTTAAAGTTTGAGATCATGAAGTTTGCATTCGATAAAAGATCAAAATAAAAAAAAATGTTTGAGAATATGAACATGTCATCATGCATCGGAAGAGTTTAAAGTAATTGGACAAATACTTTAAAACCCCGCGTGCATAACATCATAGACATCATGTGCCCGACACGATATATGAAGGAATGGAACAAATTTCCTCGAACCGATGTGGGACTGAAATGTTGATAGCCAATACCTTTCACTCATAATATAAAAGAGTTGAGAATATATACAAAGACTTAAGTTTTATGCCTACTTCCTAAATCAATCTAATCAGTCAGAAAGCTTAATTTTGTCGTATTCGCATCGCTCAATTTCACATGAGAGTACTCGCAGGCTCCACCACCGTCACCTCATCCGTATCCACCATAGTGATCGTGCCTAAACGATTTACGAGGTGGCGACACTTTAGAAAATAGCTACTCACTACAAGAAAAGCGAAAACGGATGACCACATTCTCCCGTATGAAAGTTTAGGCAAAAGTTTGACCAAAAATGTTGACCAAGATTGAACATCTTTTTACAAGTGTGATTAACGGTAATAATCGGGCAACCTGGACTATATCTTATTGTTAGACTACAAAAAACACTTGTCATTTCCGAAGTTTCCAGTTGATTCGGAAGCTTTCGAGCTGCTATTAAGGTATGTTACGCTTTCGAAATCACGTTGTGCGGACTTAAACTAAGGTAATTAACTTTCACTTCATCTGGTAACATTTCACATATTTTGTTTAATATAAAAAGTACGTTAAAAGGTGATTTGATCAAATAATTCGAAATGAAAAATGGCAAATGGAGTTTATTTGTTACATTAAGAAATAAAGGATTGATATTATTAACTGTTAGCTACTTGTTAAATGGCAAACATTACGTAAGCTTAGACTAATTTCAATTTCTGCCATGATAAACTCTAAAAACTTTATAAACTCTTTCATAAATCTACTATTGTGGATGGCATGAGATTCAACTGTTAGCTACTTGTGAAGTGTGCTAATATACTTCGTTGATGCCAATAAGAAGCGATTAGATTGTTAAATTTATCAAACTTACTCTTTTATTCTTTGGTTACGATTATTTGGTATTCTCTTGTGTTGTTTGTTTGTGCAAGGACTTGGTTGTTTTTCCTTATCTTGGGCTTTTATGTTGGGCTAGCCGTTGAGGCCCATTTGGACTCTTGTGGTGCACTTGCTTACATAACCTAGCTCAGCTAGGGTTTCTCTCTCATTCACTCATATTGTTTCACACACACATTGTGTGAAACGCTCTCTCTTCTCAAACACAGACGTTTTCTTCCATGGGAGGATCTTCATCTTTGTTTCATCTTTTAGATTAGATTTATTGAGTGTTGAGTGAATCTGTAGTGAGGAAAACGGATCAACCTAGTTCGGACGTTTTCACCATTTATCTTGTATTGTACGATTAGCACCCATTTGGGGACTAATCCTTTATCTGTTGTTACTGATCTTGAATCTTGTTAATAAATCACCAAGGGGTGGCTGGTTGGGTGATTAATCTGTGTCTTTATCTCTTTTTCATGTTTTAACATGGTATCAGAGATTAAAGATCTTGGATTGTATCTCTAATCTTGCTCACTCTTGTTTATTTATTTTTACTCGAAAAAATTAATTAGGGTTTCCTGAAACCCTAATTTATTTTTTGGGGTTTCTTGATTCTGTTGCTCTTAATCGCTTCCCTGTGCGTTGCCGTTGATTATGCTGGTGTTGCCGTTGGTTTTCTTGCATTTAAAAGTTAGGGTTTTGTGAAACCCTAATCTTTTTTTGGGGATCTTGCTTGTTTGGTCCTCAGGAAGCTAATATTGGTGGTGCCGTTGATCGATTTGGTGGTGCCGTTGGTTGATTCACTCTTTTTGATTGAATCTTTATTAGGGTTTTGAAACCCTAACTTGGATTCTTGGTGGTGTTCTACCCATCCTCTAGACTAAGTGAATCTAGAGATTGGGTCCTTTATCTTGCTGTATTGCACTGTAAGGTTTTCTTTCCTCTCTTATCTCTCTATTCTTGGTTACTTGAGGGTTACTGTTGCCTGTTCTGTGGGTGCAAACGGATTGATTAACTCCTTGACCCTCCAGCCTTGACTGGTGTGGATACCTGCTCTGGTCAATCCCAGTCCACAACTAGCATTTCTGGTAACCCTATTCTGGGTGTTGGTTCTTTTTGGTACTTCTTATACTTGTTTATTTTTATTTCTTGTGCTTATTTGGTTGCTGGTTTCTGATTGGTTGATTGGTTTATATCTTTTTTGTTGCCTGCTCTTGTTGCTTTGTTATCATGAGTGCTGGCTCTAGTACTCCACCTCCTGTTAACACAGGTGGTGTTGTTACTGAACCTATTTTGATCAGCAGCCTTGATGCTGGTGATCCTTTGCATATTCAGAATAGTGATAGTAGTGCTACTTCTTTAATTCCTTTTAAACTTCTTGGTACTGCTAATTATCGTATGTGGAACAATGCCATGAAACTTGCTCTTCAATCTAGAAATAAAATTGGTTTTATTAATGGTACTTGTTTGAGAGAGACTTATGTTCACAGTCATGCTTTATCTGCTTAATGGGATAGATGTAATGCTATGGTCTTAACTTGGATTATGAATTCTGTGTCTCAAGATGTTTATATGGGATTGGTTTATTCTGAAAATGCTTCTGATGTGTGGAATGAGTTATCTGAAACTTATGATAAGGTAGATGGGTCTGTTGTGTATAACCTCCTTCAAAAAATTAATTCTGTGAAACAAGGAGGCACATCTGTTGCTGAATACTATCATAGACTTAACTCATTATGGAGGGAGTTTGATGCTTTAACTAAATTACCTAAATGTGTGTGTGCTATTAAGTGTTCTTGTCCTGCTAGTACTGAATCCATCCTGCATCAGCAGCTCATGAAGCTTATGCAGTTTCTAATGGGGCTTGATGAGTGTTATCAACCTGTTAGAACTGCCATTCTCACCAGGGACCCTCTCCCTGATGTGAAGGATGCTTATGTGATGGTTTCCAGGGAAGAGTCACATAGAGGTATCCCTGAACCTTCTAGTGTGATTGATCCCAAGCCCAATGCCACCTCTTTTGCTGCCAAGTCCTTTGGTCAGCAAAGGAGAGGAAATTCTTCTAATCCTAATAAGAATTCCTCAAAAGGTGGCAATCAATCTTCCCCTAATAGGGGCCCCAATCCTAATCTCAATTGCACTAATTGTGGGATGATTGGTCACACTGTGGATAGGTGCTATGAGATCATTGGGTATCCTCCTGGATACAAAAGGCCCTCTAATCCTAAGAATTATGTGTCTAAACCTAATTTCAATGCTAATTGTGATATTAAGCTGAATGATGTTAAGACTGTTGACAAATCTGCTACTTGTGATGTGCCTTCTTCCTTCACTTCTGATCAAATGAGGAAACTTCTGCTCTTGATTAATGATCCTTCCCCTGGCAACATTCATGCCAACATGGCAGGTAGTTGCTCCTTTAATAACTTTAATGTCTTGTTCAATATTAATTTTTCTAGATACTATTGTGGTCACTTGAAAGGGTTGGTTACCACTATCACCCTTGGATGGATCATTGATTCTGGGTGTAACCAACACTTGACTGTTTCCACTATTGGTATGTTCAATGTTGTTGATGTAGCCAATCTCAATCTCACTGTGGGGCATCCCAATGGGACCATTGCCACCATAAGTCATGTGGATAATTTGAGATTGTCTAACAATGTTATTCTCTATGATGTCCTTGTGGTTCCTGGGTATTGTGTTAGTCTTTTATCTGTTAATAAATTAATTAAAGAGGGTAAGTTGTATGTGGGTTTTGATGAGGATAAATGCTATATTCAGGATTTGACCAAGGGAATTACTCTGGCGACTGGTAGTGAGTCTGGGGGCCTCTACTTGTTTGACCTTGATAAAAACAAGAGTGTAGGTAATGTTAACATGATTATGTCCTTTAATGTGTCCAAAGACTTGTGGCATAGCAGACTTGGTCATCCTGCTGATCAAGTCCTCTCTGCTCTCAAGTCTGATCTTAACCTCTCAAAAAACACTTGTGTCCCTGTTTGTGATGTGTGCCATAGGGCCAAACAGACAAGAGAACCATTCCCTTTAAGTGAACACAAGTCCACTCATCTGGGTGAGCTTGTTCACCTTGACTTGTGGGGTCCCTACAGGATCTCTAGCAGAGAGGGGTACAAGTATTTTTTGACCATTGTTGATGACTATTCCAGGGCTGTTTGGACTTTTCTTTTAAAAAATAAAGATGAAGTGTTTGACACCTTTGTTAACTACATAAAACTGATTAAAAATCAATTTAACATAAATATCAAGGTTGTCAGATCTGACAATGGTACTGAATTTGTTAACAAGAAAATGCTCTCTTTGTTTTCTGACCTTGGAATGGTCCATCAAACCTCTTGCACTTACACCCCTCAACAAAATGGGATTGTTGAAAGGAAACATAGGCACTTGCTCAATGTTGCAAGGAGCCTTATGTTTCAGGGGGGGATTCCTCTTAGTTTTTGGTCTGATTGCATTCTAACTGTTGTGTACCTTATCAACAGGCTCCCCTCATCTGTCTTAAAAGGAAAATCACCCTATGAACTGGTTTATAACAAAAAACCTAATCTCTCTCACATTAGGTGTTTTGGGTGTCTTTGTTTTTCTACAAATTTAAACAACAGTGATAAACTCTCCCCTAGGTCTGAGAAATGTGTCTTGATAGGGTATTCTGCTGGTAAAAAAGCTTATAAACTTTTAAGTTTGGACACTAGGGGTGTCCTATACTCTAGGGATGTGAGATTTTATGAAACTGTGTTTCCTTTTAAAATGAAAAACAATAAGGATGGTGATTTGGCTGATGTGAAAACAAGTGATGCTGAACTCCTTTCT
The DNA here is from genome assembly GCA_025667525.1 of Glebionis coronaria. NCBI lineage: Eukaryota > Viridiplantae > Streptophyta > Magnoliopsida > Asterales > Asteraceae > Glebionis > Glebionis coronaria. The sequence continues at coordinate 15,315,584 of CM046874.1, read as the reverse complement.
TTCTTTGATTAATCCTACCCCTATAAGACCCAATGATGAAGAGAGAGCTACATCTACTGAGGATGGTAGAATCCCTCCAAGTGATGAGTCTAACACTCAACAATCACTTAGAGAGGATTCAACAACCCAAATAGATGATAACATTCTATCTGAGGGCAACATTCAAAACTCTTTGCCTATTTCTTCTGAACCAGTTCACAACATTGATAATCCTGTGACTAATGAGGTGCCTGTCCCCATTAGGAAGTCTGTGAGAAGTACTAAGGTTCCTGCTAAACTTAATGACTATGTTATTGATAGCAAACTTAGATATGGTATTGAAAAACATGTTAATTACTCCGGACTTAATTCTGTGAACCTTTGCTTTGCCACCATCCTCAACAAATCTGTTGAACCTTGCTCTTTCAATGAAGCTAAAAATGACCCTAATTGGATTGAGGCTATGAATAATGAAATTGAGGCCCTTATTAGAAACAACACTTGGACCATTACTGACCTGCCCTTGGGTAGAAAAGCTCTTGGTTGCAAATGGCTGTATAAAATTAAATATGGGTCCTCTGGGGTTATTGACAAATATAAAGCTAGGGTGGTTGCCAAAGGGTTTGGTCAAAAAGAGGGGATTGACTTTGATGAGACCTTTAGTCCTGTTGTCAAAATGGTCACTGTTAGATGTATTATGTGCATTGCCATGGCCAATGATTGGCCTTTGTTTCAAATGGATGTTAATAATGCCTTTCTCTATGGGGATTTGGAAGAGGATGTCTATATGACCCTTCCTCCTGGATTTGATAATCCAAATCCCTCTAAGGTTTGCAAGTTAAACAAGTCCCTTTATGGTCTAAAGCAAGCCCTAAGGCAGTGGAATGCTAAGCTTACCACTGACCTGGCTGAGCATGGCTTTGTTCAAAGTAAGTTTGATTATTCTCTCTAATTAAACATACTGGTAATGTTTTTATTATCATTCTTGTGTATGTTGATGACCTTGTTGTTACTGGCAATGATTTGTCTGAAATTGAGAAATTTAAAAGGTTTCTCAAAAACAAGTTTATGATTAAAGACCTTGGTTCCATGAAATATTTCCTTGGTATAGAGGTTCTTTAAAACAAGTCTGGTGTGTGTATGACTCAAAGAAAATATTGCCTTGACCTTATTCATGAGTTTGGTTTATTAGCTTCCAAACCTGTCACCACTCCCCTTCCTGAGAACTGTGTTCTTGCTGTGGAAGAGAGTGACTCTGATAAATTCCTCATGAATGTGTTTAACTATCAAAAACTTATTGGCAAACTTATTTACTTGACCCACGGGCCTAATATCTCTTATGTTGTCCAATGCTTAAGTCAGCACATGCATGCTCCCTTACAATCTCATCTTAAAATTGCATTGAGGGTTTTTAAATACCTTAAAAATGCTCCAGGGATTGGCATTCAAATTTACAAAGATAAGCAGCTCAAGTTGTCTTGTTTTACTGACTCTGATTGGGCTAAGTGTTTGAGAACCAGGAAATCTGTCTCTGGCTATTATGTGTTCCTTGGGAATACTCTTGTCTCATGGAAGAGTAAAAAACAACCTACTATTTCCAGATCCTCTGCTGAGGCAGAATATAGATGCATGGCCAGTGCTACATGTGAGGTCATTTGGATTTCTAACTTGCTTAGTAACCTGAGCATACCTAGATTGTTTCCTATAAACTTGTATAGTGATAGCTTTTCTGCTATCCAAATTGCTGCCAACCCTGTCTTTCATGAAAGGACCAAACATTTTGAGGTTGATGTTCATCTTGTGAGAGAAAAGGTGCAGTGTGGGATTATCAAAACAATCAAGGTTGCCTCTGCTGATCAAACAGCAGATCTGTTCACTAAGGGTCATGGTTCCCTCCAACATTCCAAATTGTGCAAGCAATTAGGAATGGTGGATATGTTCAAAAGGTAAACCTCCTTGCTGGTAAGTTTGAGGGAGGATGTTAAATTTATCAAACTTACTCTTTTATTCTTTGGTTACGATTATTTGGTATTCTCTTGTGTTGTTTGTTTGTGCAAGGACTTGGTTGTTTTTCCTTCTCTTTGGCTTTTATGTTGGGCTAGCCGTTGAGGCCCATTTGGACTCTTGTGGTGCACTTGCTTACATAACCTAGCTCAGCTAGGGTTTCTCTCTCATTCACTCATATTGTTTCACACACACATTGTGTGAAACGCTCTCTCTTCTCAAACACAGATGGTTTCCTTCATGGGAGGATCTTCATCTTTGTTTCATCTTTTAGATTAGATTTATTGAGTGTTGAGTGAATCTGTAGTGAGGAAAACGGATCAACCTAGTTGGGACGTTTTCACCATTTATCTTGTATTGTACGATTAGCACCCATTTGGGGACTAATCCTTTATCTGTTGTTACTGATCTTGAATCTTGTTAATAAATCACCAAGGGGTGGCTGGTTGGGTGATTAATCTGTGTCTTTATATCTTTTTCATGTTTTAACATAGATATAAACGATAACTAAATATGGCTCCAAATAAGATTGAGAAAGTATGATAAATCCAAGATATAAACTTTGTCTATCTTCAGTTAATTCTTCTACGATTGAGAGTTGCGTTAATCGGTTAGGATAATAGTATCTATACACAAACAACAAGCACGCGCAAACACAACTTGGACGTCAAGATCACCTATCAGCTTCGATCCCTTTGTCTTCTTTCAGATTTTCTCCTCTTTGCTGCATCGATGAACTCCATTATCGCTTCCATGTCACTTACTTTGGGTGACAAGCAAAACATAACCATTTGTAGCAGTAGTAGGGGCAACCCATAAAGTAAAAAACAACTAAAATCATACTATTTTTATCAGCAAATTGCTCATAAGTAATAAAAAATGTGAATGAGGAAAAGAGCACGGGAGATGAACCTGGGATGCAAAATTGTTCATGTGTTGGCGTATACTGAATGTTCACCCAAAAAAAGTTGAATACGTGGACACATCATTAGCATGGCACACATGTGTGGTTTATATGTCCATATATAAACCGAACATGTTTGAAAGCTAACAACATTGTCTTGTTCTCAGCTTGAATATTTTATACACGTTAAATATATAACTATATAAGTGAATGAAATGTTTTTCTTTTAACCAATGTGGGACACTCTTTGCTCTTCTCATGCATCAAATATGAAAAGATAATACAAATAACAGAAAATTAAACTTTGAATGTCAATTTTTAAGATATAACAAACACCAGAGTCGCAACAATTTTCAAACGGTTACCATAGCTACTTTGATGTAACCTATTGTTTAATTATCAATAGCACTATTATAACACTACTAGAAAAAGGAGCAACAGCGACAGAATTTCCGAGGGACGAAAATCTGTCGCTAATTACCGACGAAATTCCTACACGTTACTGACTGATATTCTTGTCAAACTTTTGCGAAGATTTTCAGACATATTTGTGACGGATTTCCGAGGGAAATGTTTTTGTCGGAAATCGATCGCTTTTTTGTTTATTTTGCGACGGATTTCCGACGGAGTACCGACAACTCTACTTATCCATCACAGTTGGAAAAATGTTAATATTTATGTTTTTTTAATTGATTTATAAAATACTAGGCGAGTACCCGCGCATAGCGGCGGAATTACCTGGAGGCAGAAAATTAACGATACAATATATCGTGATAAGATAAAATTGTAATTACAAAGTGTCGTAATACGCGATATCTCAAATTAAGATTACACACTCAGTAAGTTGTTCAACACATTTTGCTACCTCTACTTCAAACTCAGGAAAAAGAAACACATATAAGATTACAAACAAGCTGCATCTGCATGTACTCATCCATCTGATAAATTCATCATTTTGAATCACCAATACTTTAAAAAGCCATAAAACGACGTCACAAGTTGTATACGGTGCTAGTGCCATTTGCACAAAGCTACAGGAAGAATATGATTTATAAAACTATCTACTTTTATTGCTACAATCATCTCAGGGGTTAAAGAAGAATTGAGGTAGAGATGCTATCCGAGGGAGATTCGACAGCAATTCCCCAACAGAATCATTCCTGGGCATGCCAGGTGTCTTATCGTCGTCCTCGGGTATGGGAGAATCTTTTGGAACATTGTTCCCGCTAATTGATTCAACAAAATAGGTTGCTTCAAAAATACCCTTTCCTGCTATTGGTTTTCTGTTGCCAACATCAGTTGTCTTTTCGCCCTTTGAATCATGAAGTGTTGCAGGGTCCTTTTGCAAAAGACAGCAAAGAGAATCTACTCTTGACATTATGGATTTCTCATCAGACGTGGACGATCCATACTGAGCATCGTTGAATAAGCATCGGCTGATGTCTTCAAGAATTTTTAGGCTGTCTTGTTCTTCATGGGAAAGAGGATGGTCGTCACCAGATGTTCTGTTTTTTGTAATTCTGTTTTCAATGTGATTTACCAAATCACTCATTGACATAGATGGGTGCAACCCTGGAACTTGCTTCTGATCCCAAGAGCCTAGTCCCTTTAGCTCTTTCATCTCGGCAATTCTCATTTCTTCACTTGGTGATGTGTCCATCACTGGATAAACAGTCGATATGTTATTGCCCAGAGAAACATATATGAACAATTTACAGAAGAACGATAACCTGAATAAAAACGTTTTGACCCTTTTACGGTTTACTTGTGTCCTTTTGATCTCTTAACAGTTCAATGGATGACACCAGTAAATAATTAACTACTTATAGAGGAATTAGGTTACACGAGAATACGAGATTGATGGTCCAAAGGTGTTCAATGTGTGTTTTAAAGTATACAAGAACTTCAAGTCAAAGGGAAAACAGGTCTAACGGGATTGAGGGACAAAGAGGCATCTCAGGTGACCTCAATCCATCAATAAGGTTCAGCAGACTAAAAAAATAGCAGAAGTTGAAAAAAAATTCAACAAAATGTCGCGTTACTGTACTCAAAATTTCGCGTTAATATTCTTATATGAGCCCACCTACCCTTATATAAGCCACAAAATTTTGGCTTACCAAACTCCCCTTATATAAGCTTATAAGCCCACTTATATAAGCTTAACCAAACACTTGGTTTTGGCTTATAAGCTTATATAAGCTAATAAGCTTATATAAGCTAATAAGCTAATAAGCTTATAAGCTCACTATATAAGCTAAAACAAACACCCCTAGATCTTATAATGTGGTAAAGTTCAAGCGATTACTATAGTATCTCACATAATTCAGTAATTGAACATTTTAATCACAATAGATGAATATTAAAAATTCTGACAGGAAATGAAACACAATTAACTTTGTTTCATACTCCATCTTATAATTTATCGATCCTTCAAATGTTGTGGCCGCGTATTTTTGTTTTTTTAGTTTTGTTTCAAGAGAGTTCTCCATGTACTTTAAGAATCTTTAATCAGGTGCTAAGCTGCACTGTTATTTTCTACAAGGAAAGGCTAAAAGCTATAATAGACACCTATGTTACACCGAGTGTTGAACCACACTCATGCTTACAAACTTGGTCATGTGTTGAACCATACTCATGCTTACAAACTTTGTCATATCCAAGTGGCACATATACTATTGATGTCAGTTTTGTACAAGCGGAAGACTGTTAAAAGTCTCCAACTTTTCAAAATATCTTCAGTTTATAAGACACAATAGAACATCCCTAGTGATGCGATCAACTTATGCTTAAAGACGTCATATTCATTTGTATACAATATACCTTTTCCAATATTAAAGTAGTAGTAACCAGTATATATCTTTTCGTGTCGTCACTACTACTTTAGTTGTTCTTTATCTTCCCTATCCCAAGTCTAAGTGTGGTCGAAATTTGAAGAGTGGCAAACTTGTTAGCTACTTTTAAATGGTTACGGGTATAGAACTATAGATCACGGGTTTACATTTACGTTGCAAACCGAATCTTAAACGAAAAAACAATTACACGAATGATACAATATGTAGACACGTCGTAAAACTGAATCCCAAGGAACAGATGGACATTGTACCTGTGTAGGCTGGCTTGCCCACCTGTGAAGTCTGACGTAGCCTGCCATAGTGTGTGCTTTCTAGGCTGTGGATTTGTATCTCTAAAGAAGAGGCTGCCTAGTCAGCTGCAGAACAAGAGTCAACCCATTAAAATCACTGACTATTTGTATTTCTTATACGGTGATGAATTAAAAGCGACACAATTAATAGACAAGAATAGTGAAGATTTTACCACTATATCTAAAGTTCCGGGACCATCATCCGGATAAGTCGCCTTGAGAGCCATAATGTCCGACCACTGAATCTTAATCTTATTCTTGAGACCACCATCAAGAACTTCCCATACAAGCTTATGTTTCGCAAAGTAGCAATTTGCCACCAGGTCCCCTTCATGTTTAGACGTATACTAACAAAAATCATACATGTCGGTTAATCATAAACAGATATATTCAAGCAACTTATAAGAAATTCGACCAACAAAATGTACGTAAATATATTTGACATTGCGTTTTCAAAACAGATTATGTTTCTATCCAAAAGGGTATGCCAAACACAGTTTTCTCATTACTAACGCTTTCCGAACACATTAATTAGGTTACGTTTGTTTAAGCTTATCAGCTTATTTGACAAGGCTTATATTCAGAATCAATATTTTAGACTTGGTGTCCATTTTATGAGCTTATTTTTCATCTGTTAGTGAGTGTTTGTTTCAGATTATATATGGGCTAATGTGCTTATTTGATTTCAGCTATCATTTTTCGTTTCTTTGAAACAGTAAGTTGTTCAGCTGGAGCATCTTTAGTGTCCCCTTCAGCAAGTTGCGGCTTACCTTCCACCCCATATAGTTCCTTCTGATCCTGAACTTTCTGCTTCTTTTTCAACTTATTGATAGCTTTAAGTTTTGTTGAGTCGGGTGTCATAGTTGCAGTGTGAGTCAACACGTTCACCTTCATGTCATCAGAGATTTTATTAGAAGATAAAACATGTCAAATTAGCAAAATTAATCACTTCTCATGCAAATTGGAAGGCTGAAAATCAAGATACAAAATCTTAAGCTTCAACTACATTAAAAGACAACAAATCAGATTCAATCAAGTCCTAACACAGAACTCAAATGTTGGAAAATTTCAAAACTGCAAAAAATTCAGATTTTCAGAAAAGTAAGGTTTTTTTCGACACAAAACTCAAATTTATTCAAATAGCCTCACCAAGTTTCGACTCATCATATTACAAGAAATGGTACACTCTCAGCAACAACCCAACCGAGGCATATATAATCATTCATTGTCTATCATTCATCTTAAGTTTACAAGACACAAATCTAAATAAAGGTGATTATTATTCACAAAAGATGTAGCAAAATAAACATAAGATCCCGATACCCAAAAGCCATAAGTGAAAGGATAAATAGTTTTCCAAGTTAGAATAAGCATCAGGAGATACATCGTACTTTATGAAGAGCTTGGTACCCCGATATTGTCCTAACTTGCGCCACCACAAATGATGTCTGTCAAACTCATTCTCTAATTAAATTAATTACTTTCCAAGATTTAAAAAATATGAACCACTTTTTAGTCAAAATTCAACGAATTTAGCACACCTACGTCTATTAATGCTATAAAGTGACTATATCTATCGTAGTTACAAAATTATAGAATGGGTGGCGGGTAACATTCTGTCTGCTAAATATATCTTTTATCATAATCTATAACAGTCAGCTTCATACTTGAGGCATTTAAGGTTATATAACAGTAGTGTTCTTTATATTTACCTTATGGCAAACTTTTGGACTTCCATATTAGTAATGTGTTTTACTCTAAAAAAATCTCAGAAGGTTTTCTAGTCAATAGTAAGTATTAAAACCTGAGTCACACTCCTTATGTACAGCGTTAATAAAAATGTTCCAAATCAAGTTCATTTAACGCAAAACCTAGTTATTTTTTTTAAACTCTAATTCAACTATTTTCAATATTCAGAGTTAATAAAAAAGACATGTAACTATAAGAATGCAAGTGGAAGATAAACCTGGATATGTGAACCATCCGTGTTTCAATTCGAATCTATTGGTGGCACCTTAATCCTCACACTCCTTATGTGCAGCGTTTCTCAACTTTTCACTGCAATTTAAAGAAGCAACTTTAACATCATTGAGTGGTTAAATAAATACCAACCAATCAATAATTATCATTAAGATAATTGATTCATAGAACTAAAACCCGTAATTTTGCCACCAAAAAAGCTTATAAATATACAGATCTATAAAAAAACCTTTAAAGCTTAATTAATAGTCATAGATCTACAAAAAACTAAAAAAAAGTTTCACAAAACTTAACAAAAACCTTTTCGTGGGCGGTTTTCTTGATGGTCGTGGTTTGTGGTGGTTGGGCTTTCGACAAAGGTGTGGGTTTTGGTGAAGGATTTTGGTAGAGGGTGGTATTTGGTGGTGGTATGGTTTGATGGTGGTGGTATGGTGTAGAGTTTTGGTGGCGGCTGAAGGGGGGCAGGGATTTTGTTTAGAGAGAGAGAGGCGACCGAGAGATATGGGGTAAGGTTGTGGCATTTAATCGGTTGACAAATTAAAAACTTATTTCCAAAAATACAACCGATTAAAATCTTATTCCCAAATTCATTTCTCTCTATTCACCCATCGTCCCTTGTCACCCGTCGTCCGCTGTCATCGTCGTCATCCGTCTTCCGTCGTCATCCGCCGTCATCCAGCATCACCCATCGTCCGGTTGAAAAGGTTTATTTTGCCGTAATTTTTTTATTGTGCTTTGATTTGATGTGTTGATTTAAGATTCGAAGAAATCTTAGGCTCAAACTGAATTGATTTGATTTGATTTAATTTCATAATAATCAGGTTGTTAAGCTAACTTTGTTCTTGATTTGATTTGATTGAATTGGTTACGCTTATGACGTCATTGATTGTATAATAATCAGGTTATTATGTGATTACTTCATTCCTATTGAGGAGTTTGATATGGTGAAAGCTGATTATACATGAAAGAAGAAGGACGCGGAAAGAAGAGGCGACGAGGCTGCTGTGCATGTAAGATAATGATAAAGTTATAATACGTATGTATTTATACCTCATTTACTTGAGTAATTTCAACTAGTTTTCCAGAAGCATGCTTGTAACTGCTATACTTTTACAAGGTCTGCTCGAATGTGTAATTATCATTGTGTATGTAGTTGGTAATAATGTTGAATTATATGATTATTTGTAGCGTAGATAGGATTGGAAAATGTTACTTTTGCGTAGTTTGAGATCCTGGTAAAGTATATTGATAGGTTTTGTAGTAAAACCACTGAGTTGCTCTCCAACTAAGTGGTTGTGGCTCAACTCGTGTCTGGACAATGTGATATATTTGAAGATATTGGGTACTTATGAGGTCATGCTATATGGTTATCGTGTTATGAATCATGTAATGAAGTTGGTATTGTTGGATTCTAAGATTAATTGTAGTTTAGATAGGATTGATAAATGTTACTTCAAGTAAATTGAGATTTAATTTGCTGATGTGTTTATAAAATAAGTAACAATATACAGTAGTCCATAGGTTACTTATGAGGTATGAGACTGTTGAATGTTGATAATTATCAAATTATGTATCGCTTAATGAAGTTGGTATTGTTGAATTGTCTCATTTCTTGTAGATTTGAAATTATGAAAAAAGATTTTTGTTAGGGGAAATTGATATTTTTATTGATATATGTTTGTTAAATAGTAAGGTATATGGGACTGTTAAAAGTTGATAATTGTGAGTTACTGGTTGTTTGTAAAGTTGATAATGTGGTAGTGTCATTAGTTGTAGTAGATTTCAAGTTATAAAAAAGCCAAAAAGGTTTCCTTTAAGTATATTGAGATGTTACTGTAGGTTACTACTTATGATAGTTAGATGAAGTTGGCAATATTGAATAATGTGATTAGTTGAAGCTCAGATAGGAATATTGTTTTGGATATTATGAGATACTACAGTAATATGTAGTAGAAAAGTGTTACGTTTAAGGAAATTAAGAGGATATTGATATGGTACTGGTATGGATAATAATCTAGTTATCAAGGTTTAATAAAGTTGACACTGTTGAATTTTATGATTTTGTTGCGTGGACAGGACCATTGTTTTTTTATGATATTGTTGTCATTGCTTGAAGGCAAGGCTCTTGCTAAGCAACTTGCAACTTTAGGAGCAAAAATAATTATATCTGCAAGAAAGGAGGCATAACATGAAAGAGTTAAGAATCAGATTGCTGGTATGTTCTATCACAACCTTAGAGGATTTTACGTATGAATGTTTTGTAATTTTCGTACATTGTCTTAAAAGAGTTTCAGATTTGAATTTAGGAAAACATGGACCTGAAGGGTTTGAGTTCTGGTGAAGATGCAATCAAAGAGGTTGTTGAAAAAGCTGTATCCTTATTTGGTGGAGCAGGTGTAGATTACTGATTCATAATGCAGTTGTCGAGCGACCTGTAAGTTAGCATTATTATAGTACAAAAACGCACAATCTTTGTTGTCTTTTTGCTGGTATGAAACGTGCACACTGTTTACGAGATTAGACTTTCATTAAAGAGGTTGTAGTATTGCATTAATCATGTAACGCTCACTGCAGTCTTTTATATAGACTTGTACAATCAAAATGTAAACAAAACTAGACAGAAGCTCTGTAGTAATGGCATGAGTTGTATTTATGTTAGTATCTGAAATAAGTAAGTCACCTTGTATTACTTACAATTAGGTCGAATGGGGTTCTATTTATCTCCGTAGGGTAAATAAAAATATTAACTTAGAAGGAGACAAGTCAAATGCCTCGAAAATTGCTCAATGCGTATTTTTAATGTATAAAATATAACTAGTCATCTTATTTTTAGATTTTGAATCATAACAATTATCCATAAGATAGTTTAAAAACTCGTTAAAAGGTGCGCCTGATCAACAGAGGGGACCTGCCACCTAACTCACCCGGCCTTTCAGATTTCCATCCTGCCACTTATAACAAAGACTCGCGTCAAATGCTAATACACTGCTCCTTTTTGTGTCTGTTTTTTATTGTAGAAATCAACAGCACTTGATGTACCTGAATCAAGTCTAAAGGTATTTTCTTAGCATGGCATATGGGCAACTGATAGCTGGTGTTCTGTATTTTGTTCATATCGTTCTTTTGAAGTGAGCGAGCTTGAATCTAATATAGTTACTTTTTTTTTCGGAAACTAGGCTACACTTGATGTAAATGTTATGGGGCCCATATCTTTTACACGATTGCTGCTCCCTCACATGTTGAAGAGAGGTAGAGGACACTTTGTTGTGGTATGTTCTATTTTTCGTACATAGACAGATAGATTATTGCATCTTGTTGTTTGGGCTTACATGTCATAACCACCCCCATGCACTTTTGAAATTCTGTTATTTTGATATGCCGTTTGTACACTTCGCGTTATATGCCAATATTTCGCAACTTAACTTTAAACGATTCTATGGATGTTCTCATTTTCCTCGATATTTTGTATGTCCCCTACTATATGCAGATGAGTAGCGCTGCAGGTAAGGCTCCTACACCGGGCCAAGCAGTGTGTTCTGCTTCAAAATTTGCTTTAAATGGATACTTCCATTCCTTACGGTCCGAGGTATACTTAATATCTTCTCATGTTAGACTATTATATTGTCTTTAAAGGTTCTTTGCAATGTATAGTTTATGTTGGAAATCGGTAGGATAGCAAAACAGCCATACTATCATTGATATCTAAAAAGAAACAGATTAATCTGAATTCAGAATTACGATGGCCAGTACTTTCTTACTATGCATTTTCTTTTGATTCCAGTCTTATCGAAAGGAAATCATGGTAACAGTTGTTTGTCCTGGACCAATAGAGACATCAGTTGCACCTGATACAAGAACCTCGGGCCAAAAGGTAGTCAAGGAGGTTAGTTTCGAACCTTATATTGGTACCAAAAGTAAAATGATGATTCATGTACACTCGTTTGAAATCATGTGGGGTTAACCCGGAACATCTTTTGCCCTTTTTTGGTATATGTTTACGATGAATAATATTATTTTTGTAATAATCCATTAACCCCAAAAAAAAGTAATTGTTTTACGGGTAAATTTCGACCTGTTTTCTACTAAGCTATCTTTTGTTTTACCCGTTGAAGATAAATCATACCTAAATCCTCCCTCCATAAGTAGATGGTACGAAATCGTCATATGTAACTTGGTGTGTGTTCTTCATCAGAAACGAGTATCATCAGAGAGGTGTGCAGAGCTTACACTAGTTGCTGCAAGTCATGGTTAAAGGAAGCTTGGATATCATATCAGGTATTCTCAGTGTTTTAAATGCGTTAATTTTTCATTTATAAGTGTTTCATATTCGACTGTTATCATTTTTTTTGTATGAATATAGATTAATTATTTATTTCTTCTCGCAGCCTGTGCTTACTGTTATGTACCTGGTGCAATACATGCCGTCTGTTGGATATGAATGGACAAGGTACTCTTCATACCAAATTATCAAACCTTTTGGACAAGTTTTATGGGTCAACCCAAGCCCCTTTTCTAACCATAAAAAAATAGTATACCTGAACCCGATCCACTAATTTTGCCACCTCTAGAACATTTGGTCACCATTTATTTATCCAGTCTTGGCGATATAGTCCTTAAAAACGTAAAACCTCTAACTATGTTATGTCAATTATGTGAAATAACTTCAGATTGGGGCAAAACGAGTAGAAGCAGCTGGACAAAAGGGCAAATACATACTCGATAAACCTACTATTTGGTCGAAAGAAGAAGGAATAGCTCTTTTCTCACCCACAGGCTCATAGCGATTCTCAATGAGTTCTTATGTACGGAATTTCCTATTCTCACCTCCGTTTTCACCGCCTCCACCCTTTATGCAACCACCCCCAATCCCCGCCCCAGGTAACTACCTCATATATTTATTGCTAGCATTATTTGTATTTTAAACAACGTTTTGTATACTAGTATGGTACCTTGGTACTTGACACAGTTGTGATATGTTTTAGAAGTTAGAAGTGCCAATGGTGCCATAGCTAGTGGAGTTGCTGTTGGGGCTGAGTTGTTATTTGCAGCCCCTGCCATTGCATTTGCATGATGGTGACGTCGAAAGCCTCAAGAATTTTCCTTTGATGTGTCAGGTTAGGAATTCTCTCTACGTATGCATTTATTTACGTTTTGGAACTCGTTACCTTGTACAGTAATCAGTTTATTTGTGCTTATGATTATTTGGGTCAAACAATCCGATAAATTACCTTTTTTCTCGAAAAGTAACCTTTTGCTACTGATGGTTATTCTCATTATTGCATATCATAATTCATAACATCACTTTCAAGTGGCAACATATAGTTTCAGCAATAAAAACATAAAGCAATATAGTTTAAACACCCTCGTTGGATACATTGACCTGGACTTTTGCTCACACTGCTAAAGTCAGGTCTGAAAATGATATAAACATTTTATCTATTTATTTATATGATAAATAAGTGTTTAAGGTTCATGTTTAGGATTTGCTCCACTTTACTGTTGCCCTTGATGACCTAAATAATTTTTGTATTCTGGAATAACTAAGCCCTTTCACACGTTTGCAGATGTATGTCTGATATGTGGAGACGTAGATCAGATCATAATGATAAGATGATGCGTGAACGTAGAACCCCTATTGATTTCCCATACCCTGAGGTGCCTCATTATTCTAGTTTTCCTTCTTCACAATCCTCTTGTTACTATTATTTTCATTGTCAAGTATTAATCTCAACTTAATTATTTTTTAGTTTTAATAAGGGCTTGTTGCCTTTTTTCAGTTTTCCGGAGAACAATAATCATCACACGGAATCAACTACCACTGTATTAATCTTTCCTTAGAAATCTGATGACGTGAAGCAATTTAAAAGAACCAACTCAAGTTGCTGGCTGCGATACACCTACAAGTTACACAAGCTACACATGCCCGATCAGCTGAACACACCCTTTCCCTTGATTTCATTTGTTAAATTTTGTTTTGCTTAGGGATAACAATAATCAATTGAGCCTCATTATGAATTATCAATTTGAGTTTATGTTATTTGGCTTTTATGTTAAAGTTTGTTTGAGTTTTATTAGAATTACATAAATTCTAGCTTTATTATGTCCAGTTGTTTGGCCTCTTTTTAGGATATCGAAGCAACAAATAGTGACAGAAGTGTGACGCTTTGTTGAATATTTTCCGACTGATCTCCGAGGAATTTTTTTACCGACGAGTTCCCGACAGAAACTTGCTAAAAACAATTACCGACAGATTTCCGAGTGCAATTTACCGACAGAATTTTTCTGTCGCTGTTTGCGAGAGAATTCCGACAGATACCAATTTCCTACAAGGCATTTAGCGACACACTTATTCTATCACAAATCCGTCGGAAAAGACTTTCACCGACGGATTTCCGACAGATATTGCCGTCGCTGTTGCTCCTTTTTGTAGTAGTGTAAGTGAATGAAATGAGAGTTTCCTTTAACCAATGTGAGGTTAGAAACTTATGATATCCCTACTTCTCACGCATCATATCCCTACTTTCCAATTCAATAGCTAATCACCATAACAAACCTTAATTTTATCGTATTTGCATCACTCGTTTTCACTGGAGAGTACTCGCAGCTCCTTCACCCTCACCTCATCTGCATTCACCTTAGTTATCATGCAAAAACGATTTACGAGGCGTTGGCCCGTTAGACACTAGCCGCATGTGGATTGTGGACCATCAACGCTAGTTAAAAGATAATGGGCATTTTCGTTGGAATAAATGTTTTGAACAAATGATTCAAAGTGGTATTGTTTCAACCCTAGTTAAAAGATTTGAATAAATGATTCAAAGAGCGTTAATGATTCAAAGTGGTATTGTGTAGTTTTTTTTATACAATACCCATTTAATCAATACTTATGTTTTTCTTTGAAACTTTTAAAAAGTAGCTTATGAAAGGACGTAGATCTTTTATAAAATTGTCGCCATCTTATAATTATTGTTTATAAAACATGTAATTTAATAAAAACATTATGTTTATTGTCTCCTATTTTACATGTTATAAAATAACAGTTTTACTTCACTACTAGAAAATGGA
The DNA here is from genome assembly GCA_025667525.1 of Glebionis coronaria. Taxonomy (NCBI): domain Eukaryota; kingdom Viridiplantae; phylum Streptophyta; class Magnoliopsida; order Asterales; family Asteraceae; genus Glebionis; species Glebionis coronaria. Next base: position 15,300,510 of record CM046874.1, on the reverse strand, counting down.
GCAACAGCGACGGTCGTTTCCGTCGGAAATCCGTCAGTATAGGTCTTTTCCGACGGATTTGCGACAAAAACGTGATGTCGGTAAATGCCTTGTAGCTAATCATATCAGTCGGAACTCTGTCAGAAATACCGACGAAAAACGAGTGTCGGAAGTCTGTTGGTATTTCTCTCCGTAATCTGTCGGTAAAATAATGCAAATAAATATAATATATCTGTCAGAAACTCGTCGGTAAAATGTCTCTCAGAAATCTGTCAGAAAATTTCTGTCGGTAATCAGTCACAAATATGTCGCAGAGATGAAAATTAATTTACAGCTTGATACTCAAATTTATGTAATCCGGTATCTAAAATTGCTAGAAAGAAATGGATAATTCACGATTAAATAGTTCAATTACCAAATCTCAATCTACAAAGAACAAAGATTACACATTAACTAGAAATTGATGATTCAAGATTAAACATTCGTTTAACATTCAAATAACAAGTTATAGTCGAATTGAACGAGTCAAATAAACATATAAGGATGAAACTAGAAATCTAAGTATTCAAATGCTATAATGTTATCAAGCTGTGGAGGAAGGGAATCCGTAAAAAAATATTAAGACAAAGTTAATGTCATTCATTTTCTGTTGACATTCTCTCTCTTTCGAGCTTGTTCACGAGCATCTGCCTCTAGTTCTCCTTGTCACATGTGCTCTATTACTTGATGCTCCACTTGGTGTTGTACCTCAATCTGCATCTCTTTTGGATTGTGCTCTTATTTGTGCGTTTTCCTCTTGCAATCTTCCTATTGTCACTTCTAAAGTTTGTACCTACATTGTATCAAGTCCTATCAGAAACCTTAAAACACATCTCACATCTCCCTGCGAAAATAAGAAAATATGGATAAAAGATCCCATGTTTTGGATTGTGTATACTAATCTTGATCTCTACCTATACACATAACACTCATTTAATACGACTTGACCAAGACCAAAAAATTGTAACTATCAGTATCCCCTAGACCCAAACACCCCTTAATTATCAGAACCTCCATTACAAAAATGGGAATCACTCAAAAAGACTACACCAGAACTATTTTATGCAAACATGTTTTAGAAAACATTATTTGGAAGGTTAACAACCATTAAACTCAAGGCAAACCGATAACGACTAAGAGGCAAAAGTTACAACAAGAAAAACAGAAGCTAAACTATGAAATACAGAGAGGTACTTGACAGATAGCAATTAAAAATGAGGAATCTGTATCACATTTCAAGCTATTAGATTTTTGTCAAAAGAGCAAATCTACATTGAACTACCATTCACTTTGTAAACACTAACTTAACTATTTTAGCTTAAATAAGTTCTGATGACAACTTATTACACTGGTATGAATGATTCATAAAGCTTATAAGCAAGAATTTCATTTTAGTGGAAATAAGCACTAGCAGATATGAGATCTAAGCATTCAGACAGTCAGCTAAACTAATTAAGAAGAAACAATAGAGAAAGAAAGGTGCCAGTGTCCATTTAGCTACGAGAAGGTGAATCAACAAACTAAATAGACACAACTTATAACAAATAAGCTACTACAAACCCATTCAGCTTCCAAACCATATCTCACCTCAAAATCTCTTTGACCCCAACGCTTGTTGTTTGGGTCCAGGGGATAGTGACAGTTACTCTTAGATCATATGCTCTTTGAACAATTAAAGTTTCATAATCAGTAAGAAAAGATATATGTACATATGCTATAACAATCTATCAGTTCCTATCAGTAAGAAAAAGAGGATTGGATGAAAACTTACCAAGCAAAAGGTTTGTACCTACATTGTATCCAGAATATTAAACTCGATATGATAAATGTTTAAGCAAACTGGCAGGTGTATGTAATCGGATTTGTTATGGAGATCTATCTGACTTATATAGTTCAGTTTTAACTATTGTACTCTAATGTATGCAATCACATAATTACACCTAAAACTCAACAGGTAGCAGTCAAGACCAATTAACCAACCCATCCATATTCCAACATAAATATATCAACAACATGAAGGCAACACTCGATACACTTGCAGAAAAGTTGTTCATTTCGACTAACACTTGTTCTTACATATATCACATGCACTGAGTGCATCCATAACAGCAGTCGAAAGGCTACAAACTTAATGTGTCCTTACATATATCAAAGAAGACGTTTCTAGTCTTTTATAATCCGACAGAAACTATTGAGATATATATACATGGTCTAAATTTACCGATTTGGACAGTCTGGTAACTTCGATTCTATGAGTAAAATAATCTGCCAACTCGGGATCGTAGATACTTGTAGAAGACTAAGAAGCAATTCGTTTGGATTTTCTTATAACTTGCAGATAAATAGTAAGAGTATCCAATGAGCATCAAAACGATACCTGGTGAAGCAGAGCAAGTGCATGAAACTGTACAAGGCTACAAGCAAAGACCTTGACTGAACCGCTTCTTGTACCTCATTGTTCCATCTTTTCACAAGCTACAGGGTTGTCTACAGTAAAACAATACCAGATAATTAAAATTTCCCCTGAATATCACTAAACAAAGTCACAACATATTGCAAAGTTCCTAAACGTTTGGTTGTACATATAGCAAATGAATACCACTGACTAGTGTCGCACTCGCAATTACAAGATTTTTGTCAACAATAGCTTGCTTCAGGTACCTCTCGATTTGTGTAAGAATCGTTCCATCTATAATGCGGCACAGAACACGGATAACATTTCCTCGATACACGTCAGTCTTGTTATTCATATCCTTCAGACAATAATAACCTTTTGTATATAGAAATAATAAAAATATGTCACTAAAACCCAATAAAGACTCGAGAAGCAAACAAAGGAATATGTCATTTTATACAAACCTCGTCTGAAGCGGGAGAAAGCTCCAATGAGAATTTGTAACCAAACATTGCACAACAATTGTAATTCACTGAACCTAAGAAATCACTTGAGAAGCGTACTCTTTTGGTGAGAAATTCTTATATGGCCCCCACGAAGTATTTAGTAATCTATCATTCTCTACAATATGATTCACATAATATGATTCACCTAGCTGTGTGTGGTTGCACAAGTGTTTGGACATTGTTACGTAACTTACGTTCACGCTAAAAATCATGTAAAAACACATCAAATATGAGAATTGGAAGACAAGATTCCACAAGACTTAATCACGCGAAACTAAGAGATTACCTCAGCAGCATACTCTTCAGCCGACAAATTAGCATTGAATGGCCCCCATGAACAGTTTAGTAATGTACTTTTCTCTATAAAAAGGATTGAATTCAGATCAAATAAGTTAAGTATAAGTAAAGGATAGAAAGTTACCATTTTAACAATAATAAATTAAAGTTTGGACAATTTGAAACATAACACAATATGTATCAATACAGATAATCAATTCATCAGTGAAAAATAACAGAACCAAGAATCCAAAAAGGAGGATTTCAATGATCAGATACAATTAAAGAGATTCACTATATTGTGCGGACATAGCTAAACTTATACTTATTCATAAGCTAACTGTTAAGATAACTAATAAGCAAAAACAAGGTCAAATCAGTAACACATAAGCAAAAAAAATAGTGAAATGAGATCTGAAAAAATTAAAACTGCTTATATAAGTTAATATAAGTAGAAAAGCTTCAAAATAATCCATAAAAAGTGAGCTTATTAAACATAAGCCCTAAGCCGAAAAATAAGCTCAAAATTAAGAACATAATTCACTCCGTACAAATTCTGTTCACCTAAGTTTGATCAGATCAAATCAAGAATATCATTTTCGTACATACTTCAATTATCAACATCACGATATTAAGAGGTTGATAACTAAAATATTAGAAGCTGCAAACTGTATAACCATATTTAAACATTCGACAACTCGATAATCAACAAATGAATGAACTAATCGCATAATAATCTCATCATCAACAAATAGCTCAAATCATATAACCTGATTCTTATACAATTAATGACGTAATAAGTGTAACCAATTCAATCAACAAGAACAAATTATCATCACAAATTTATCATAAAAACCTGATTATTATGAAATTAATTCACTTAAATCAAATCATCAAATTAAATCAATTCACTTTGAGCTAAAACACCAATCAGTTTGAGCACAATCAAAAGTTAGGGAAAAATAAACCTTCTGACACGGATGACGAAGAACGACAGATGATGGCGGATGATGGCGGGTGATGGCGGATGATGGCGGATGATGGCGGATGACGGCGGACAACGGGTGACGGCGGATGACGTGTGACGACGGTCGAAGGGTGATGAGGGACGATGGGACAGTGAATAGAGAGAAATGAATTTGGGAAATGATTTTTTTTAAGTTTTGTAAATCGGTTTGGTGATGAGTATACGTTTGTAGCAATTGAGTATGTGTGGGTTTTGGTAAGTCATGAACCTCCTGAATGAAACTTTTAGGAAACCTCCTGAATGAAACTTTGGCTGGTTTTGTTAATTGTTTGATGATGAGTATACGTTTGTAGCAATTGAGTATGTGTGGGTTTTGGTAAGTCATGAACCCACGAAAATTGAATCGTATTAAATCAAAACTCAATTAAAATCGAACTGAAAATAAAATTCGCATTGTGGGTCATAACCGTATCAAATTATATATTTAGTTTTCGGATTAGATATGGGTTAGCAATCGGATCCGAAAATCAAACCTGAAAACCAAAATTATACATACATATTTTTATATATAAAAAATAATTATTAAAGTTTAATCGTAATATAAAAATACAATTTTTATATTTGAAATAATTTTTTTCTAAATATTTAAATAATTATGTATTTTTTAAAAAAAATTCAGATAATTTGGGTCAACCTGAGAACCAAACCGAATTCAAATTTAGTTTTCGGTTCGGTTTGATTTCGGGTTGACAAAAAAAAATTAATCAAATAATTCGAACCAAATAAACCGAACAACCTGAGAACCGAACCGGATAGCAATTCACAGTATATAGTATTTGGCATGTAGATTTGTAGTGTACTGTTTGTATTTCATGTTTTTAATAAGTTTCTTGGAGAATGATTTTTTTAATAAGTTTGAAAGTATTATATAAGTTTTAATCAGTTATCATTTTTGTTAAAGTATCTTATAAAGTTTTATATATATTTTTAATAATAAATTTTGTAAATTATAAGGGTCAAAAAATAAAGACGTAAATGGGTCGGTTTTTAAACATATAACTTAGTTAGTTGTGTCATATTCATTTATTATATTTACATTTATTAAGATGATAACAATATTTACGAACATGATACCTGAGTTACAAATTAATACACTCAAAGTTTATATAAATGTATTGTTAAAAGTTAAAACTTATCATAAACTCAAAGAAATAAAGCAAAGTTCAAAAAATTATAAATATTTGCATTTTTTTCCGACCACTTTGTGAGGGATAAGTAGAGTTGTCGGTATACCGTCGGTAATTCGTCGCAAAGTAAACAAAAAACCGACTGATTCCCGACGAAAACATTTCCCTCGTAAATCTGTCACAAATCCATCGGAAAATCTTCTCAAAAGTTTGACCACAATATCAGTCGGTAATGTGTAGGAATTTCGTCGGTAATTGGCGACAGATTTCCGTCCGTCGGAAATTCTGTCGCTGAAAGTCCTTTTTCTAGTAGTGTTTTTAACCAATTAATTTACAACTTGTTTAAAGTTTGTAATAATAGCGTCAAGTGAGAATAATATGATAAATTTAATCAAAATTTTATTTATTTTTAAAAGTGAACAACTATTTAAAAAACCCGTACAATATGCTTATAAACTCAAACTCATAGTGCTCTTCAAAAAAGAAAAAAAAAACTCAAACTCATACTATCATAAACCCTAGCCCCTATAAACTCTATCTCCAACTGTTTATTCTTCTATGTCTTGGCAATCATCGTCAAGATCCTTATAGTACATCGTGAAGTTCGGATTTAAATTTGTTTATACATCACAATAACTTTCTTGAAGCAGTTTATCTTAAAATCTTAAAGAAGTAGCTTTTAAGTGTTAGCTGTAGTTTAATTGTAACAAAGTGATAAGCGTAATTAGCTGTCCATTAGTTGTACATTAATTATAATTAGAGGGTAATTCCAATTTACCCAAAATAGACTAGTGATAGAGCCTATATGTAGTGTATATCCATAGACATGGAGATCATCAATAAAACACGTATCTTCCATCTTACATGGTATCAGGATTACCGAAACCGATCCTGTAACACCAAATTTCATTTTTCCGCTGTCCTTCTTATCTTTTCTATTAAGTTGTTTGTGTCGATCGTTGGCTTTATTGTATAGCCAGTCGACAGTTTGTATATTGGTATTGTGGATCGTTGGTTAAGTTGTAAAACCAGTCGGCTATCTATTAAAGGTTCTGTTTTCTTCTTTGTTTGGCTTCTTCAGTTCACACAAACCATACACCATCATCACCATGACTGTTATCAACAATACCATTCTCCTCTCTGATAAACTCATGACAATCAATAACCTAAATAACCTAATCCCAGTAAAGTTAGATGTGGACGAGATGAATTATTCATCTTGGGTTTATTTTTTTCTCAATCTATGTCGCGGATATTCTCTCTTGGATCATATCGAGACCAAGGATGACAAGGATGCAACCGCGAGCACTACTCCACCTCATGATGACGAGTGGTTAAAAATCGACACGATAATCCTTTCTTGGATCTTTGTCACCATCTCTAAAACCCTACAACAACGACTTGTCGTTGACAACCCCAAATCGGCCAAACAAGCATGGGACATACTTGGTGAAATTTTTCACGATAATAAACGTACCCGTTCGATCGCTTTGAAAGCGGAGTTACGTTCCTTAAAGCTTGGCGACATGAATATTGATGCATACTTTCGCAAGATTGAATCAATTGCGACCATTTTGACCTCCCTTGGGTCACCTATGACCTCGGATGACGTGGTTACATTTGCGCTTGAAGGCCTCCCTAAAAGGTATGAAAGCATCTCCACCATCATTGCACACAGGGAACCGTTTCCAGATCTCAAGACCGTTCGATCCATGCTAACCACGGAGGAGATGCGGATGAAGTCACGGGCACAACATACACTTGTAGATAACACATCATCCTCACCGATGGTTCTATTGGCAAACTCTGGTCCTAATACTCGTCGCTCCACCCTCTCCATGGAAAAGGTAAATAAGCCATGTTTCAATTTCAATAAAGGTTCATGTCGCTATGGAACGTCTTGCAAGTTCTTACATAATGGGGTACATGGTCGTATCACTGGTACAACTAGCACTAATGCTATGCAGCCCTCCCAATTAACACATACAGATATTCAATCTTTACAAAACCTATTAATTAAGCTTGGTTTGCATGGGACTAATGTTAATATGGCTAATACATTTCCAGCTTCTATTAATCCATCTCCCAACACCACCCCCGTAGCCTTATACACCAACACAAACCCACCACCAGGTTTTGCAAACACTCCAGCCCAACAACAAGCTCAGCCCAATCAGACCCTTACTTTTAGTAACATTATATATCCAAGTCATACCTCTACGGGTCATTTGGGATTGGGAGGTCAGGTTTATTTGGCGGGTCAACAGGCAGGTTCACAAGGACGTGGGGGTCAGATTCATTTGGCAGGTCAACAAACAGGTTCACAAGGATTGGGGAGTCAATATTTTATGACAAGTCCGCAGGGTTCAGTTGTCAACAGGCTAGTCAACAACAATCATCATCAGGTTTCTCAGTTGGTTCGGGTCAACTCACGGGCCAAGAAACCACTCTACCTCATGCCTTTACTACTGAGACATTTCAAGATCCTGCTCTAGGTAACCGGAATATGGACACAGGTGCATCATCTCACCTTAGTGATTCTGTTAATAATCTTAGTGATATTTTTAATTCGTGCATTTATTCATCTGTTGCAGTTGGTGACGGGCATTCCATTCCTGTTACCAACTCTGGAAATAGTATTTTGCCTACACCTTTCCGACCTCTTCATTTGCACAATGTCTTAATCACTCCTAATATCGTAAAAAATCTAATTTCAGTCCGCCAATTTGTTTGTGACAATTATTGTACAGTTGAATTTGATCCTTTTGGTTTTTCTGTTAAGGATTTCCAAACTCGTCGGGTTCTGCTCCGTTGTGATAGCACTGGACCTCTCTATCCTGTTACGAAGCCCTCTCCAATACCTCAGGTCTATCTCACGAGTCAGTACACGTGGCATCAACGTCTTGGACGTCCAGGAAGTGAAGTGCTACGCAGTGTCATTTCCAATAATTCTATTTCATGTAATAAGGAAAAGTCTCCCGTGCTTTGTCCTGCCTGCCAGCTTGGCAAGCACGTACGACTACCATTTGTAAGTTCATCTACTTTTGTTCGGTCTTCTTTTGAGATCATTCACTCGGACTTGTGGACTTCCCCAATTCCGAGTCTTTCTGGATTTCGTTACTATGTATTATTTTTAGATCATTATTCTTAATTTGTGTGGGTCTATCCTTTATTTCATAAATCTGGTGTTTTATCCAAATTTATGTTATTTCGTTCTTTTGTCAAAAATCAATTCAAGACTAATATAAAGTCGTTCCAGTGTGACCATGGTGGTGAATTTGACAACCACACATTTCATAAATTATTTGCCGATAATGGAATTCAGTTTCGTTTCTCTTGTCCACGCACTTCTCAACAAAATGGAAAATCTGAGAGGATGATTCGTACCATTAATAACATTATTCGGACATTATTGTTTCAAGCTCACCTACCACCTATTTATTGGGCTGAAGCCCTCAACATGGCCGATTATTTATTAAATATTTTACCATCACGCGCCATTGAAACTGAAGTTCCCTTTACCCGCCTTTTCGGAACCAAGCCCGATTACAGCCCCTTACGCGTTTTTGGTTGTCTTTGCTATCCCCACCTTGATACCGAACACAAACTTGGAGCCAAGGCAACACCTTCAATCTTTTTAGGGCATGCCTCTAATCACCGTGGCTATCTTTGCCTAGATTTAAACACAAATAAACTTATTATCTCACGCCATGTTACATTTGATGAAACCTTCTTTCCGTTTGGCTCCATGACACCCAATGTAGGTCCCTCGTACGATTTATTGGATGACTCCTCAAATGTCATCTCAAATATAATCAAACTAACACCTACACCTACACCTCCTACACCTACTACCACTTCATCAACTGATTTACCTCAACAAAACACTTCTTATGAGCCCAGTTCACCATCCCAGACACAAAGTACCACCTTTCCAGCTACTGAAACCACCTCACATGTTAACATTCCACTTCCAATGCATGCAACAACCAGCAATCCAAGTAATCAACACCCAGCCCCGTTTCCGTTTCCCAAGATCCACCATCTACAACCATTAACCCAAACCCAGTTTCGACTCATCCCATAGTCACACGATCTCGTGTCGGGACTAATCGTCCCACTCAACGTTTAAATCTTCATGTGTCGTCTATCTCCCCTTTACCAAAATCATATCATGTAGCGTTTAATGACCCTAATTGGAAAAATGCTATGACAGATGAATACAATGCACTTATTAACAATAACACTTGGATTCTTGTCCCTCGGCCCACGGATGCCAATATTATTCGATGTATGTGGTTATTTCGCCATAAGTTTTTAGCAGATGGAACTCTCAGTCGCTACAAGGCCCGACTAGTAGCGAATGGTAGTACTCAGATTGAGGGTATATATGTTGACGAGACTTTTAGCCCGGTTGTTAAACCAAGTACTATTCAGACGGTCCTTAGTTTGGCTCTGTCTCGAAATTGGCCAGTTCATCAGCTTGACGTCAAGAATGCATTTTTGCATGGTGACCTGACCGAGACTGTTTACATGCATCACCGTCCTGGTTTTCGGGATCCTGCATATCCTGATTATGTTTGTTTATTAAAGAGATCTCTTTACGGTCTCAAACAGCCTCGTACATGGTTTCAGCGTTTCGCTGCTTATGTTCTTCGGGTTGGATTTACTCATAGTCGTTGTGACACGTCATTATTTATCTATCAACAGGGGATTGATACTGCTTATTTATTTTTGTATGTTGATGACATTGTACTTACAGCTTCTTCTGAGAGTTTGTTACAGAGGGTTATAACCTCTTTGCATAATGAGTTTTCTATGACAGACTTGGGACCCCTCAATTATTTTCTTGGCATATCTTTTACACGTGATTCTTTGGGGATGTTCTTGTCTCAGCGTAAGTATGCTACCGAGATTTTAGAGCAAGCTCACATGGCTAGTTGTAACCCCAGTCAGACTCCTGTTGATACTGAGTCTAAACTAGGTGATGATGGTGATCCGGTGTGAGATCCGACCTTATATCGGAGTCTTGCAGGTTCTCTTCAGTATCTCACTTTTACAAGACCTGATATTTCCTATGCTGTACAGCAGGTTTGCCTTCATATGCATGACCCACGGGAGCCTCACTTCTCGGCTCTTAAGAGGATTTTGCGATATGTGCGGGGTACTTTAGACTATGGACTACAATTATTTTCCTCATCTACATCCTCATTGGTCGCTTACTCGGATGCTGATTGGGCTGGTTGCCCCACCACTCGGAGGTCGAATTCTGGCTATTGTATGTTTCTTGGCAACAATTTGCTCTCGTGGTCCGCTAAGCGTCAACCGACGCTTTCTCGTTCTAGCGCTGAGGCCGAGTATCGGGGTGTTGCTAATGCAGTTGCTGAGACATGTTGGTTACGGAATCTTCTGCGTGAGTTGCATACTCCTATGTCATTTGCTACACTTGTTTACTATGATAATGTCAGTGCTGTCTATATGTCTTCTAATCCGGTTCAGCACCAACGTACGAAGCATATTGAGATTGACATACATTTTGTTCGAGATTTGGTAGCCACAGGTCAAGTCAGGGTTTTACATGTGCCTTCACGCTATCAATTTGCGGATATCTTTACTAAAGGCTTGCCCACTGCATTGTTTCAAGAGTTTCGATCCGGCTTGAGCGTTCGATGTCCTCCCGCTCAAACTGCGGGAGAGTGTTAGCTGTAGTTTAATTGTAACAAAGTGATAAGCGTAATTAGCTGTCCATTAGTTGTACATTAATTATAATTAGAGGGTAATTCCAATTTACCCAAAATAGACTAGTGATAGAGCCTATATGTAGTGTATATTCATAGACATGGGGATCATCAATAAAACACGTATCTTCCATCTTACATTAAGAAGAAGTTGAACTTTTAAAATAGATTATTATAGTTAGACAAGCTAAACCTGTTGTGTTTTCCTTGTAATTATTTATATAGCTTCGACTATTATAAACTGTAGCCCCTACAAACTTCAACTTTAACTAGTTGCTCCCTTAGATGTTGGCTTGGTCGTCAAGATCCTTGTAGTAGATCATGAAGTGTAAATTTATTTATAAATCACAATATAAAAAAGTTTCTTTTATTGTAAAATGAAAAAGAAAAAAAGTTTGTGAACATGTACAAATTGTTGCTAATCGATAAGTGCTACGTTTATAAATTATATATAAACGTATAAATATAACAACTCCGAAAGGTACCACCATAGTATTGGGTCCCAACTTGGATATTCTGTGCACGTCAATGGATATACGTGAATGAAATGTTTTTCCTTTAACCGATGTGACTTGAATCTTTGATACAGTCTTTACAATCACAAACTTAACTTTTTTGTATTTGCATCACTTGATTTCACTCCACTAATCGCCACCACCACTATCACGCTACTTCATGCATAAACCAAAACTACATGCACGCTTGTAAGATCGTAACAACTTAATTGCAATTGCAATGTTTTTTGGTGTTCAAAATCTAGAAGTAACACTTCAATGTGTAAAGTACGTTAAAAGTTTATTTTGTCAAACTAATCGAAATTAAAAATGGTAAATGGAGTTTATTTATTAGATTAAGATGTAAAGGATTGATATAAATTATTATCAATAATTAGCACCCACTGTTACGCGTGCATTGTTTATGTTGCTCGCTCTCGAAGACGCGTCTTAAGGCGTTGTTTGGCAGGACTCGGTCACTTAGACGACTGAGTTATGCGAAGTCTTTTTGTTGTTGAAATGGTAATTTATATTAGTTAACTAACCTAAAGTAACGAAAGATAGTTCAGATAACGTTTATGTAGTTCTAATTAACCCGATATTTTGTATTGATGCAGATTCGTGAATCTACTGCAATCGTTTATGTCAAACTTGGGTTCTCCGCACGTTTAAATGAATCAAGACTGCCTCATATGAGAATTCCTCCAAAACTTGGCCAGACAAGCTTTACTCGTCTCAAAGCTCTATTCATAGATGATAACGGGTTAGTTATATCTCAACTGTTGTCGTTGAAAAACCTTCATTTTTAAAACACTGCATAATTAACCTCAATTTCCTAGGAAACTAAGGTGAGCGACTAGAGGTGGCAAAATGACCAGGTCAGGCGAGTGAAGTAGTTTGTGGGGTTTGAAACGGGTGGGGTTGTTTTGGTTGACCAGAAACACTTATCTGAAATTGTTTACCTTTTCTTATAGTTAGCGTTAGATTGCAAATATCTATAATACTAAATAAGATGATTCCTGACATTTTATCAATTCACTTGTCGACATATTTGCTGTTAAGCTATATCTTTAATATCACTTTTGACCCGTTAACCCACCCCGAGTTGAAATGGACCAAAATTTGCCACCTCTAATATATAAACGCGCACACACAGAGATACATATAGATTTACTTATACATGTATTTGACATAATGCAGGGTTAGCAGAAAGGCAACAAAGGGTCTTCTGCTGCACCTTGGTTGCGATGTAACGACTGTTAGCTCAGGTGAAGAGTGCTTACAAGTAATCACCAAAGAAAACAAGGTTGTTTTCATGGATGTTTCCTTATGTGGTTCAGACAGTTACAATGTTGCAAGACTTGTACATGAAAAATTCCCAAAACGTCGGGAAAAACCGCTGATACATACACTCACAGGCAACACAGACAAGACGGCAAAGGAAAGCCTGTTGAGAGTTGGGATGGAGGGAGTCGTACTAAAATGCTTTATGTGACCTTTTAGAGCATAAAAAGGTACTACATGAAGCGTAATAACATAATAACCATGAATTTCATAATTATACATATTGCTACCTTTTGAGTACATACCGTGTGTTATTGCTGCTATATGATAGAAGATCGTAATGTTGTTTGAAGTGAGCTTTAACATGCTGAATAGTAAGTACCCAATTTGTTGCATAGAATTGCAATCAGAAACACTCGACTCTAGATACGTAGTTTTCCGGTGATTCAGAGTTTAAGCTTCGATTTATGCTATAATTATCAGTTTTTGTTTTTCCTAGTTGCTTCGTTTCATAGTCTTTATGAAAATAATGTAATAAGTTAACCATCATTGTAGAATTTCTATATATTGATTATATTTTGTTGGTCTCTGAAAAACCGTTGCCGTGAAAATAATCGTAACATTGAAAGTTGATTCGTCACTATAGCTTTTGTAGTTGACTTAAACATCAGAACTCCAAGTTACAATAACAAAAGTAACATAAAAAAGGTGAGAACATGTACAAATGTTTAGATCAAAACAACTCTTTCTATTTATGTTAGAAACAAATTTGTTAGAACCTAACAACATGCCTTATTCCCAACTTAGACATTTTATGCATGCAAAATATATAAATGAATGAAATGTTTTTCTTTTAACCGATGTGGGACTAGAACCTTTTGATAGTCTTTACTCTTCCCTGCATCAAATCGCCACAATCTAATTCGATCAAGTCACAGCCTTAATTTTGTCATTTTCGCATCCCTTGATTTCACTGACGACTACAATCGCCGCATCCACCAACATGACCTCATCCACATCCCCCGTAGAATCATGGGAAAACGATTTACGAGTTTTTTGCACTTTAGACACTAGCTCCTTTTGAAGAAATATTAGATAAGGGAAAAATAGAAGATATGAACACTGAATCAATCACTTCAATTAATAAAAACGTTCGAATCAAAAGATTAAACAAGTCACCACAGCTATACTGGTGTGACTCTATTATCTAAATGATAATAGTCTTACAAGAACAAAGATAAATAAACATGATCTGGGTTACATTTTTAAAGAGAGAGTATTTCATCAAAAACACACACATAAACAACCCAGATAGATGACAAGAATGGAGAGCGTCCCATTATATCCCAAGAGTAAAAAATGAGTCAAAGCGTTAAAGAGACGTTTGTCTCTAATATACATCCAACTCCACAACTTTATCATAAGCCAGCTTAAGCCCTCCACCTCATCAGCATCCTTCAACACTTGTCCAAAATAACCCTGAAACATTCAAAGTTAACAAAATAAGCCCCTCTACTTATAGATTGGTATCTGATTAGGTCCAAATATTTTAACATCCCCCCTTAATCAGATACCCAATACAGATTACACATGCCAAGTTTTTTAACAAGAGCATTGTGTTGTAATGTATCCAGTCCTTTTGTGAGGATATCTGCTATTTGATTAGCAGAGTCCACCTTACAAGTTTTAACAACACCACTCAGAATTGTTTCCCTCACAAAATGTAAGTCAATTTCTAAGTGCTTGGTTCTTTCATGGAATACTGGATTAGCAGCTATCTTAATAGCTGAGTTACTGTCACGGTGCAAGGTAACAGGTAAAAGATTTTCACATTTTAAGTCTTTCAAAATCTTTAAAATCCAAATGACTTCACTGGTTACTAAAGCAAGAGCTCTATACTCTGCTTCAGTAGAGGATTTGGAGAGAGTGTTTTGCTTTTTACTCTTCCAAGAAATAAGATTGTTATTAACAAAAACACAATAGCCAGTAACTGATCTCCTAGTAACAACACACTTAGCCCAATCAACATCAGAATAAGCATTTAAAAACATACCAGAAGTCTTCTTAATGTGAATGCCCAAACCTAGAGAACCTTTAAGATATCTTAATATCTTGAAGGCTGTTTTGAGATGAGATCTCAAAGGAGAGTGCATGAATTGACTCAAGCAGTGAACTCCATAAGATATGTCAGGCCTGGTATTGGTTAAGTAAATAAGCTTACCCATCAGTTTTTGAAAGTCAACAATATTATCAAGTAAAGGGTCATCAATGGTTGCCTCATTAGAAACAACAAGTTTAGTAACCAAAGGAGTGCTAGCAGGTTTGCAAGCCAACATACCATACTCAGAAAGAAGGTCCAGGACATACTTCCTTTGATTTAAGCAAATGCCACAATTAGTATCAATAACCTCAATACCCAAGAAATATTTCAACTTGCCTAAGTCCTTAATCATAAACTTAGTTTTCAGAAACATCTTAAATTTTTCAATCTCAGTAACATTGTTCCCAGTAATAATAATATCATCAACATACACAAGCAAGGCAAGAAAAACATTACCAAGAGACTTAGTGTACAAAGAATAGTCAGATTTACTTTGAACAAAACCATTTTCACTTAACACAGCTGTAAGCTTAGCATTCCATTGTCTAGGAGCTTGTTTAAACCCATACAATGACTTTTTTAGTCTGCAAACCATGTTATCACCAACAACAAGATAGCCTTGAGGTGGTTTCATGTAAACAATCTCATCAAGGTCACCATAAAGAAAAGCATTATTAATATCAAGTTGGAAAACAGGCCAAGAATGCACAATGGCAATGTTAAGTAAGCATCTAACAGTAACCATCTTAACAACAGGAGCAAAAGTTTCATCAAAGTCAATTCCTTCTTTTTGACCAAAGCCTTGGGCAACAACCCTAGCCTTGTATCTTTCAATTTCACCACTAGATTTAAACTTAAGTTTCCAAACCCACTTACTACCTAAGGCCTTTCTACCTTTTGGTAATTCAACAATGTCCCAAGTATCATTCTCAAGAAGGGCTGCAAGTTCAGTGTTCATAGCATTGACCCAATCAGGATTTTGAGAAGCTTCAAAAAAACTCTTTGGCTCACTGTTTTTGTTAAGTTGGGTGACAAAACAGAAGTTTTCATGATTAAGTTTAGAATACCTTACAAATTTTTCAAGACCATATTTAACCTTGGAATTAACAACAAAATCATTATAGTTTTTTGGAAAAACAGAAGGTCTGGTAGACCTTCTAACACCCTGAGTAGAAGCATTTGGATTTTGATTCAAGTGACCTTCAGACTCATTATTTTCATCAAGTGTTGCAGCCCCCTCTCCCAACCTAGCTTCAATATCCTCACTCTTATGAGCATCATCTCCAATATTTGGAGAATCAACAGTGTCCATATTGTTCCCAAGGTTGGGAGAGTGGCTACCCTCACTTTGTGACTCATGGTCACTATTATGACTACATGTTACTCTCTCATCATCATTAGGTAGCTCAGGGTTATCTAAATCATAGAAGTTTAACAAATTTTTATCTTGACCAAGACTAAGGACATTAGACTCATTATGCTTGTCTTTTAAGACAGAATCCTTAAAAGGAAATATAGACTCAAAAAAACTCACATCTCTAGAGACAAAAAACTGATTCCTATCAAGACTAAAAAGCCTGTAACCCTTCTGAGAATTAGAATAACCCATTATAACACATTTTTCAGACCTATTAGACAATTTATCATGACTATTCAAGATAGTAGCAAAGCATAAACAGCCAAACATTCTGATAAGAGAGAGATTAGGACAAGTATTGTAAATCATTTCATAGGGAGACTTTCCATTTAACACAGAAGAGGGTAATCTGTTAATGAGAAACGTAGCAGTTAGAATGCATTCAGACCAAAATTTCAAAGGAATTCCCCCCTGAAACATAAGACACCTAGCCATATTTAACAGGTGTCTATGTTTCCTTTCAGCCACCCCATTTTGCTGTAGGGTATAGGCACATGAAGTTTGATGAAGTATGCCATTGTTATTACAAAACTTATTGAAAGTTTGGTTAACAAATTCAGTACCATTATCACTTCTAAAGATCTTAATGTTTCTTTTAAACTGATTTTTAATCATTTTATAAAACACATCAATAAAAGTAACAACTTCATCTTTAGACTTAATGAGATATACCCAAACAGCTCTAGTAAAGTCATCAACAATGGTCAGAAAGTATCTATGGCCAGTATGACTAGTCACCTTACAAGGACCCCATAAATCAAGGTGAACAATGTCCCCCAAACACTTGGTATTATGGTCACTTAAAGGAAATGGCTTTCTGGATTGCTTAGCCCTTTGATAAACTTCACAATAGTCATACTTATCATGTTTATCAAGTTTCAAAGTGGCTTTTAAGATATCTAAAGCAGGGTCACCAGGATGGCCAAGTCTACAATGCCAATCATAATAAGATAGAGAACAAATAGGGACAGTTTGACTAGCATTACACTTAATACCTTTAGTATCTAAGTAGTATAAACCACCACATTGATTACCAATCCCTAGAATGTTTTTCAGATTCAAATCCTGATTCAAAAAAAGGTATTTATTTTCATCAAAAACCACAAATATCTTGTTATCCGTGGCTAATTTATGCACAGATATTAAAGTAACACAATACTCAGGAATAACCAACACATCAAACAAGACAAGACTATTTCCCAGTTTCAGATTTCTAATCTTAGATATGAAAGCTTCAGTCCCATTAGGATGACTGACTTTAATTTTTAAGTGAGAAATATCAAACACATTGTCCAGTTCTTTTTCATCATTAGTCATATGTTGGTTAGCCCCAGAGTCAACCACTTTCCCATGTTGAGTAACTTTAGAATGAATATTAGAACAAAAAAAGTTACTAAAGTTATCATTGAAGGCTTTACTGGAATTTAGGTAAGTACATGC
The DNA here is from genome assembly GCA_025667525.1 of Glebionis coronaria. Classification (NCBI taxonomy): domain Eukaryota; kingdom Viridiplantae; phylum Streptophyta; class Magnoliopsida; order Asterales; family Asteraceae; genus Glebionis; species Glebionis coronaria. The sequence continues at coordinate 15,282,687 of CM046874.1, read as the reverse complement.
CATATTGGCATGCACACCCTTCTCACTCCCATTGTTCTCTTTGATAAGAGAGAGTAAAGCAGAAAGTTGTTCATCAGAAAAGACAGAATTGGGATTAGTCCCCACAGAATTGTTAGAAACATTTTTTCCTTTAGAGTTTTGGCCAGGTCTCTTTTTTCCAAAATAAGTAGGGTACCCAATGAGTCTAAAACATCTATCAATAGTATGCCCATTGTATCCACAATTTTCACAAATTACTTCAGAATTCCCATTGGTATTCCCATTAGGTCTGTATGTGTTCCCATTGGGCCTATAGGTATTCCCATTGGGCACATTAGGTCTAGGGTTACTACTGTAGTTGGGGGTAGCATAGAAGAAAGGTCTAAAGCCACCAGAGTTATTACTCTGATTTCTTTGAACCACATTTCTGGTGGGCCCATTAGCAAAAGAAGCAGATGTCTGATTCCTTTGGGAGGAACTAGACACATTGCCAGAGGCAACTCTATGAGACTCCTCACTAGAGATAATAGCATAAGCCCCTTTGACATCAGGTAAAACTTCCCTAGAAAGAATAGAACTTCTAATGGTCATGTAAGAGTCATCAAGACCCATTAAGAATTGCATTAATTTCAAAAGATTGTTATGGTTCTTAAATTCACTAGTAGCAGAACACACACAATTAGGAAGCTCAACCATAGCATCATATTGTTTTCACAAAGCATTCAAACCATGATAGTAATCAGATAGATTAGAACCATTTTGTTTCAAAGTATTTATCTTATGATGCAAATTAAATATCACAGACCCATCAACTTTATGATAGGTTTCTTTCAAATCATTCCAAACATGCTCAGCTTTCTTAGAAAAAATTTGACCAAGAAACAATTCATCAGAAATAGAATTAAGAATCCATCCTAACACAACAACATTGACTCTGTCCCATTGTCTTCCTAACACATCATTTGTTAGAGATCTTTTACAAGATCCATTTATGAAACCAGTTTTATTTTTCCTTCCAATGCCAAAAGCATAGCATTAGACCAGATTTGATAATTCTCAGTTCCTTTAAGTTTAATAGAAATGACAGTCAATGTGGCAGAGTCATTTGGGTGAAGATGCAAAGGGTCACTAATATCAAGCTTACTGATCAAGGTGACAACAGATTCTTCCCCAATCTGGTCATCTTGATGTTCAGTGTCTGTGTCACCATGAACACTAGTCATAGTGAAGAGTCACAGAAACTAAACTCCCAAAAATGAACTTAATCAAAGTCAACAAAGTTCCCAGGCTTCCAAACCACTCAAGGGTGGCAGGTCAAGGGCAAGCCAGTGATTAAGGGTCCAAATAAACAAAAATACCCCAACAATCAAAAGCAAGATCAGCAAAAAGAGAGTAACAATATATGAGAGAGTATAAACACAGATATCACCCAAAAAACAAGTATGAAGGAATAAATAAGCAAGTAACCAAATAATCAAATAAGAAGAGAGAGCAGAGGTGTTACAATGCATAAACCAAAAGCTCAATCGATCTATTTCTTCTAGATTCACTTAGTCTAGAGGAAACAGAACCTCCTCACCAAACCCTAATTTAAGAAAAATTAGGGAAAAGTGCAACCACCAACAGATCTATGAAATAGATCAAACATATAACGTCCCTGCACCACAAACAAAGTTAAAAACATATATAATATAAAAAACCCCAAATATTTTGAAACCCTAAAATTAAAAAATCGATTTTAGTATAAATAAAAAACAATGAGAACAAAATCTTTTCAAATCTGACTATCTCAATAGCAGATCTATCCAAAAAACATTTCAATTTTAAAAACCCCCAAAAATATTTTGAAACCCTAAAAATATATTTCCAACGATTTCAGAGAACCATGTCTCTGATACCATGAAGAAATATTAGATAAGGGAAAAATAGAAGATATGAACACTGAATCAATCACTTCAATTAATAAAAACAAGTTCGAATCAAAAGATTAAACAAGTCACCACAACTACACTGGTGTGACTCTATTATCTAAATGATAATAGTCTTACAAGAACAAAGATAAATAAACACGATATGGGTTACATTTTTAAAGAGAGAGTATTTCATCAAAAACACACACATAAACAACCTAGATAGATGACAAGAATGGGGAGCGTCCCATTATATCCCAAGAGTAAAAAATGAGTCAAAAGAGACGTTTGTCTCTAATATACATCCAACTCCACAACTTTATCATAAGCCAGCTTAAGCCCTCCACCTCATCACCATCCTTCAACACTTGTCCAAAATAACCCTGAAACATTCAAAGTTAACAAAATAAGTCCCTCTACTTATAGATTGGTATCTGATTAGGTCCAAATATTTTAACACCTTTTGACTTTCTGAGCTTAGTTCAAGTTTAGTATTCATTATTATATAAACTTATGTATTATGAATAAGTTTTACAACAAACATCTAAATACTCATCTTGCAAATGAGACCCTTTTCCTTATTTTTCTTCAGAAACTCCATCGACTCGTTTGCTATAAGAACCCCATCAAGAAGGTAAAAAATACATTATGTTCGTCACCCACGACATTCCCCGGAACATGTTTAACCCTTTCGGCCACGAACTAACTTTATAGTAGCATCCGATTATTAGACTAATATGATGGTAGTCCCTCAATCCAATGGGGTCGACTTCCTTAGGTATGATTTAAAAAGCTGAGAACATGTACAAATCATTAGATCATTTAGCTGTTGGACATTATGTGCACGTCAAGACATATAAATGAATGAAATGTTTTCCTTGGACATTATGTATCTATATAAATACAAAAAAAAAAAATTAGAATCTAACAGCAAGGTCTTGTACTCTTGGACATTATGTGCACGTCAAGACATATAAATGAATGAAATGTTTTCCTTTTTACCGATGTGGCTATACTTTCTAATTCGATCAAAACACAATCACGAACCTTAATTTTGTCGTATTCGCATCACTTGATTTCACCAGAAACTACAATAGCCGCATCGACCATAGTATCATACAAAAAAGTTCATAACATGTACAAATTGTTGACGGACACAATGTTACGTTTATAAATTATATATAAACGTATAAACATAACACATGCGAAAGCCAACAACATAGTCTTGTTACCAACAACTCAGTATTTTAGCACTCTCAAACGAACAATTTATACATAAAAATTACATTTTGTTGGCCCGATTTATGTGTGGCACGTGCCACACGTAGCCACCACATAGATCCGCCCCTGCGTGTCATTGTTTTATTGGTTTGTAAAACAACTATTCACATAGCTAAAGTTAAGTAACATGTTTATACATAAAATTAGTTATATTGGAATATACATTTATAGAGTTTCGAAAACCAAATACATATCTTATCAAAAGATACCTAAACCAAATGTGTTACTAATATACTTGATGATGTCAATAAGAAGCGATTAGATATAAACGATATGGCTCGAAATTACGAGGTTAACGATTAAGAAGATAGTATGATAAATCCAAAGAAACAAATTTTTCTATCTTCAGTTAATTCTTCTATCATTAAGAGTTGGGCTAATCGGTTAGGATAATAGAGTATCTATACACAAACAACACGCACGCGCACGCACAACTTGGACGTCAAGATTATCTATCAGCTTCGATCCTTTTGGCTTCTTCCAGATTTTCTCCTCTTGGCTGCGTTGATGAACTCCATTATCGCTCTCCATTTCACTTACTTTCCGTGAGAAGGAAAACATAACCATTAGTAGCAGTCGTAGGGTCAACCCATAAAGTAAAAAACAACTCAAATCATACCATTTTTATCAGCAACCTTTTCAGTGAAAAAAATGTGAATGAGGAAACGAACAACAAGAACACTAGTAATCTAGTATGCAACCGACTCATGAAACTTATCAGAACACTTGCATATGATCATGAATGAGCCCCTCCAGAACAACTGCTGCTAAAATCGCTATATCTCGGTCTTAGACTCTTAGCAACAAAGGAGGTCCTTTCTGTTTACGGTTTAAATAAATTAAAAGAAAGTAGATGGCAACTGTAGCACAATTGCTAAATTATGAATTTGCCAAGTTTCGGCTCCTACTCTGGTTAGGTGTCCCAGGTTCGAGTCCTGGCAGGAGACTTCTTTTTTTTTTTTTTGCAAATACAACTTGGTATTATACAAACTCCAACTATCATAAACCCTAGCATTTATAAACTCTAGCTCCAACTAGTTATCTTCTATGTGTTGTGCTGGGACTGGTTGTCAAGATCCTTATAGTACATCGTGGAGTTTGAATTTATTTAAAGATCAGAGTAAAAACCTTCTTGAACTAGTTTTTAAGAGAAAGTTGAGCCTTTAATATAGCTTATTCTACCATTTAAACAGTTTTATGTTTGCCTTTGAATATCATTTTTGCATACCAGCTCACGCTTTCACTATTATCAACCGTAGCCCCTATAAGCTTCAACGTTAACTAGTTGCTCCCCTAGATGCTCGCATGGTCGTCAAGATCCTTGTAGTAGATCGTGAGGTTTAGATTTGTTTATAAATAAGTAAATTACAATATAAAAAAGGTGAGTTTAAATCCCATAATCACAAAAAGAAAAAAAAGTTTATAACATGTACAAATTGTTGACAATACGTTTATAAATTATATATAAACGTATAAACATAACACATGCGAAAGCCAACAACATAGTCTTGTTACCAAATTGGATATTCTGTGCACGTCAAAATATATAAGTGAATGAAATGTTTTTCTTTTAGCCAATGTGGTACTCGAATCATTGATAGAATCTTTGATCTTCCCATTCATCAAATCACTATTTTCTAATTCGATTCAATCACAACCATAAACCTAAACTTTGTCGTATTCGCATCACTTGATTTCACGGGAGACTAATCGCCGCCACCACCATCACCTCGTCCGCATCCACGGTAGTTTATCATGCAAAAACGATTTACGAGGTGTCGGAACTTTAGACACTAGCTACTTGTGATCTTAGTTCAAGTTTAGTATTCACTACTAATGTATAAACTTGTGTTTTATAAATCAGTTTCACAAATCTCAACTACATTAACATCTAGATACTCATCTTGGAAACACTCTTTACACTATGTTACTTTAGGCATAAAAACCAATGTATAGTTGTAACTCGTAAGTTAGTAGCAACTAATCATAGGTGCAATGTTTTTTAATGTTCAAAATCTAGAGGTAACACTTAAATGTGCAAAGTGTTGATTTGATCAAACTTTTCAAAATGAAAAATGGCTATTAGTTATAAGTTGAAAAGGATTGATATCCAACATGTATAACTAGCTAGCAGAAAACGATTGTTTACGTACGGATGAACCCAATACTAAATATAAATGGGTGCAAAAAAAATAGTTACGATAGAGTGAGTCAGGTTGCTATAAAAGCCGTCGCGTGCAAAGTGACTAAGCACGAGAAAACATGTGTTGCAAATGAGTAATACGTGTTTATTCCTTTCGCGTTTGATACATCTGGTTTTCTTGCACCTAAGGCGACAAACTACTCACCAGCACTAAATGTATAAACTTGATACTTTAATATTTTCACTTTTAAAATGTCTTAGGTACTTTAGAATAGAGCTAAAGATAATTCACAATGTAAAAAGTTTAAAAACTCTATTAAAAACAAATTAAATAAATAAAAGACATCTATAATAAGATGCCCATTCACCAATAATAGGTTGCGATTAACCAACAACATGATGCTAACCATAACCTGCGATTTACTAAGATTAGGTTGCGATTCATCAAACACAAGTTGTGTTTCACCAACAACGACATGCTCTTTACCTTTTTCTGCAATATCCGTAAAACAAGTCTCGGTTATACGGGCTAAATAGAAAGCTTCTCTTAAAGTTGCAAGTCGTAATCTCAGCAGTTCCCGTTGCAACGACACTTTAATCCCAAAGATGTAAAAATTTTTTAAGTAAGTTTGCAGAGATCCTCGTTACCTGATTTGCAAGTATCACAAACTTATTTTTAAATTCAGTCAGTGTACCCATCTATAAAATCTTAGATAGCGTGTCCCGATCGTTGTTGCCCGATGCCATAGCAAATAGAAAAACAACAAAAAACATTATTTTTTCGAGTGAACAGTAACCCGATGATGAACAGTAACATCGATGAATAGTAGCTGAATGAACAGTAACCGCGATGAACAATGATTTTTATTGGAACCGAACGAGGACTCTTAATGAAAGCACGAACTGATACGAACGATCCTTTCGGGTTATAACGGGATAAGGTACAACTTTTAGTAGGTGGTGTCTCTTTAAGAACGATAGATGAAAAGAACCAGAGATTTATTAATTAACATCGATTGATTGATTATATTAATAACATTGATGGTATTTATAAGATTAAGAAATCTTAATCCTAAGATAGATAATAGTGGCCCGCTTGGCCTAACCCCTATCAAAGCATGTCACGACCATATTTTCCCCAAGGACAAAAAAATGATTCGACGTAACACTCTTTTTAGTTGATTTTTTTGTCAACCTCTGACTAAAGTTTTCCGAAAGACATGTCCCTGGATTGTTTTACTAAATTTTGACCAAGCACCAAAAAACTTGGCGGTAAACTATTCCCGCTCTATTTTCACCGATGACATATCCGCTGAGAAAGTTTGGGCAAATGTTTGAAGAATGTTGAGAGTAGTTAACAACGGTCATCAGTGTTAAGGATTGTATGTGTGAAGTGGCCCAAATGTTTTCCGTGGACATATTCGTTGGAAAAGTGTGCCTATATTTGACCAATACCAGAACTAAAATTATATGCGCCAGGTATGTCCCGCCAAGGTTTTTCAAACTTTCATCGTGAACATAGATTCAGGAGTTTGGGCAAAAGTTTGACAAAAAAGTTGACCAACATTGGACTTCTTTTATAAGCGTGATTAGCTGTAATAACTTGGTGGCATGGCATTTAGTTTTCTAGTAATTATATTTCGATGTTAAACTACAAAAACCACTTGCCTTTTTTGAAGTTTTCAGTTGCTTCGAAAGGCTTTCAAAAAAGCTATTAAAGTTTGTTACGCTTTTGCTCGGGTTTGTTAAGTTTATACAGTCTAGATAAACTCTTTGGGTTTTGAGGCGCTACCCTAAACCTCGCGAAGGGAGGCCTCCCCTCGACCCTCACTCCTCTAGAAAAGGGTTTTGCCCCTTAACCCCTACATCTTTGTTGTGATGGTATCAAGTTGACAACGATGATTGGGCATTTGGTACCTCCTAGCCACTTTTTGAGCTAAACTTATAATATAAGGCTGCAAAATCGTGGAGGTAGATTCAAGATTAACTTTTTTAAAATCACACAATTAGTGTTTAAATTTTTTTAAATCACACAATTAAAAAATTTAAGATCATGAAGTTTGAATTTAATAAAAGACCAAAAAAAAAGCCCATTTAGCCCGCCGTCCGTTTAGCCCGCCCGCCCATTTTTCCACCTCTAGTGTTGAAAGTAGTTAACAACACTCGTCAGTGTTAAGGATTGTATGTGTGAAGTCGCCCAAACGTTTTTCATGGACATATTCGTTAGAAAAGTGTGCCTATATTTGACCAATACCAGAACTAAAATTATATGCGCCAGGTATGTCCCGCCAAGGTTTTTCAAACTTTCATCGTGAACATAGACTCAGGAGTTTGGGCAAAAGTTTGACAAAAAAGTTGACCAACATTGGACTTCTTTTATAAGCGTGATTAGCTGTAATAACTTGGTGGCGTGGCATTTAGTTTTCTAGTAATTATATTTCGATGTTAAACTACAAAAACCACTTGCCTTTTTTGAAGTTTTCAGCTGCTTCAGAAGGCTTTCGAAAATGCTACTATATTAATGTTTGTTACGCTTTTAATTGGGCTTGTTAAGTTTATACAGTCTAGAAAAACTTTTTGGGTTTTGGGGCACTACCCTAAACCTCGCGAAGGCAGGCCTCCTCGACCCTCACTCTTCTAGAAAAGGGTTTTGCCCGTTGACCCCCGGCATCTTTGTTGTGATGGTATCAAGTTAAGAACGATAAGTGTACACTTCGTACCTCCTAGCCAGCTTTGAGCTAAACTTATAATACGAGGCTGCAAAATCGTGGAGGTAGATTCAAGATTAACTTTTTTTAAATCACACAATTAGTGTTTAAACTGTTTTAAACCACATAATTAAAAATTTTGAGATCATGAAGTTTGAACTTAATAAAAGACAAAAAAAAAAGTTTGAGAATACCAACATATGATGGTACATCAGACTTTAAAGTAATCGGACAAATACTTTAAAATCTCCAATGCACAACATCATATAATCTTGACTCGAACTTAGACATCATGTGCTCGACGCTATATATAAATGAATGGAATAATTTCCCCCTAACTGATTTGGGATAAAAAATTTGATAGTCTTTACCCTTCATTCATAATATAAGAGTTGAGAGCAAGTACAAAGACTTAAATTTTATGCAATATTACTCGAGATACAAGTGTGATTACCGGTAATAATCAGGCGACCTGGACTATATCTCGATGTTAAACTACAAAAACCACTTGTCATTTTCGAAGTTTCCAGTTGGTTCGGAAGCTCTCAAAGCTGCTATTAAGGTTTGTTAGGCTTTCGAGACTACGCTGTGCGGACTTCAACTAACGTTATTAACTTTCACTTCTTCTGATAACGTTCCAATTATTTTGTTTAATGTACATTTTCGTAAGCTTAGACTAATTTCATTTTCTGTCATGATAAATTCTACAAACTATATAAACGCTTTCATAATCTACCATTGTGGATGGCATGAGATTCAACTGTTAGCTACTTGTTAAATATACTTGAAAGACCATATCAAGAGATTAAGTAGGCCAAAAATGTGCTAATATACTTCGATAATAAGAAGCGATTAGATATAAACGATAACTATGGCTAGAAATAACACGGTTAAAGATTAAGAAGATTGAGTGATAAAGCCAACAAACTAACTTTTCTATCTCCAGTTAATTCTTCTACGATTAAGAGTTGCACTAATTGTTTAAGATAATAGTATCTACACACAAACAACACGCACACGCACACACAACTTGGACGTCAAGATTATCTATCAGCTTTGATCCCTTTGTCTTCTTTCAAATTTTCTCCTCTTGGATGCGTTGATAAAATCCGCTAACGCTTCCATTTCACTAATTACTTTCCGTGACAAGGAAAACATAACCATTAGTAGCAGCAACCCGATAGAAACTAAACACAACTTAAATTGTACCATTTTTATCAGCAAATTGGTCATAAGTGAAAAAAAATGCTGAGCGAGGAAATGAGCACGGGAGATGAACCTGAGATGCAAAATGTTTGAGAACCGTGTTGACTAGTTGTTCATTTGTTGGCGTAGAGTGAATGTTCACCTAAAAACAGGTGAATACGTGGACACATTATTAGCATGGAAACATGTGCGGTTTATATGCACATATATAAACCGAACCTATTTGGAAGCTAACAACATGGTCTTGTTCACAACTTGGATGTTTTATTCCAGTCTAAATATATAAGTGAATGCAATGTTTTTCTTTTAACCAATGTGGGACGGTTTTTGCTCTTCTCATGCATCAAATCTGAATTTTTTTTATAATTAACAGAAAATAAAACTTTGAATTTCAATTCAAAGATATAACAAACACGAGTCACAACAATTTCCAAACGGTTACAATAGCTACTTTAGTGTAACCCTATGACTAACTATCGAAGTACTCATAATCATCCAGAAGTTATGTAAATGCATCAAATGTGTCGTAACAACTCGTGAATCTTCTTATCTTAAAACCTTCTTGAAGTAGCTTCAAAGAGGAAGATATGCTTTTTAAATAGCTTATTGTAGTTAGACCCAAATAAATTTATGCTTTCCTTTCAAAGTCATTTTTTGCATACCACCTCACGCTTCGACTATTATAAGCACTAAGCTTCAACTCTAACCAGTTACTCCCCTAGGTGCTGGCATGGTCATCAAGATCTGTGTAGTAAATCGTGAAGTGTTGATTTGTTTATAAATCACAGCTTCAACTCTAACTAGCTACTCCTATAGGTGTTGGCATGGTCGTCAAGATCCATGTAGTAGATCGTACCGTGAAGTCTAAATTTGTTTATGAAACACAAAAAAAAGAAGTTGAGAACATGTACAAATCAGTAGCTCGCAAAAGATAATTCTTTATATAAACATTACTGTTTTGGAATACATGGCTTTGTTTCCGAACACTTAGAGAGCAAGGAGTGGTCACGCCGTGGGTCTCTTTTGCCCGACGTGAACTAGCGTGACCACACCGCCATCCTTGGCGTGGAAGACGCCTCCCTCACCAACGCGCGTGGAAAGTGTATTTAAAAAAAAAAATGTTCATGGTTTCACTTCAACGAAACCTTATGGAACACCTTTGGGCACGACGTAATCAAGATGAAGATGAAGACGAAGAAATGGAGGATTAGCCTTTCCATTTTATGTCATTTGTATTTTTTTATTTGATATGTTATGTTTTTATTTATGTTGTAATGTTTTTAATTTAAATGAATAAATTAAATTATGATTTGAATAAATTTAATTGTTGAGAGTAGTTTTTGGAAAAAAAGTAAAAAAAATGGTTAAATTGGTGTGGAAATGGTGTGATGATAACATGGTTATTTTTTGTGTGGATATGGAAGTGAAAAAGCTGACGTGGCGGGGTGTTTTTTGGTGTGGTGGTGTGACCACTCCTTGTGCTCTTAATGCACGTGAAAATAAATAAATAAATGAAATGTTTTTCCTTCAACTGATGTGGGACTTAAATGTTTTTTGATAGCTCTATTCTTCGCATGCATTAAACCACTACTTTCTAAATCGATCTAATCACAATCATAAACCTTAATTTTGTCTTATTGGTGTCACCCGATTTCACCTAAGACTACTCATCGCCACACCACTGTCATGTAATCGACATCCATCGTACTTATCATCCCAAAACGATTTACGAGGTATCGGCACTTTAGACAATAGCTACTTGTGAGCTTAGTTCAAGTTTAGCATTCACTAATGATGTATTAACTGATATTTTTTATAAATCACTTTTACAACTAACATCTAGATACTCATGTTGAAAACACTCTATAGACTATGTTATTTTATGCATAAAAACCAAAACACATGTATAGTCGTAAGTTCGTAACAACTTGATCACAAGAGCAATGTTTTTCAATGTTTAAATGTGCAAAGTATGTTAAAAGTTGATTTGATCAAACTAATCAAAATGAAAAATGGCAAATGGATCGGAGTTTATTGGTTAAGCTTAAGAAATTGAAAAGGATAATAGCACGCACCAAAACGATGGCTAAAACTATTGATATCGTAATCCCAATTTATACATTTTGTGCATGATACAGTACATAAATCAATGAAAGAATTAACTTGAATTTTTTATAGTCTTTTCTCTTTTCATACATGAAATCACTACTTTTTAATTCAATCTAATTAAAATCACAAACTTTAGTTATGTCGTATTGGCATTAGTTGTTTTCACCAGAGACTACTTATGGCCTTCACAACCGTCACCTCACCCGCATCCACAATAGTTATCATGCCGGAACTATTAGAATTGGTAAAACCCATGAGATGCTTTGTATTATTAATCCTAATATATAGATATTACAAAGGACAAACCTTAGCGGACCCTAAGCCCATAAACCGGGCTCGGGCCTTATTTATCCACTAATACTCCCCCGCAGTTTGAGCGGGAGGTCTTCGTACGTTCAAACTGGAACGAAACTCAAGAAATAAAGCACTCGGAAGACCTTTGGTGAAGATATCCGCATATTGAAACCGAGACGGAACATGTAAAACACGCACTTGCCCAGAAGCCACATAATCACGAACAAAATGTATATCTATCTCGATATGTTTAGTACGCTGATGTTGTACCGGATTAGTAGAAAGGTAAACGGCACTAACATTGTCACAATAAACAAGTGTAGCAGTATGCAATGGAGCATGTAATTCCAGCAAAAGATTACGAATCCAGGCAGTTTCAGCGACAACATTAGCAACACCTCGATATTCCGCTTCCGCACTAGAACGAGATACAGTAACCTGGCGTTTAGCAGACCATGAAAGTAGATTATCCCCAAGAAAAACACAATACCCAGAAGTGGAGCGACGGGTGACTGGGCAACCTGCCCAATCAGCATCGGTGTATGTTGTGAGCTGAGTGATATTAGAAACATGCAACTGAAGACCATGATCAAGAGTACCACGTACATATCGAAGAATCATCTTCAAAGCAGCAAGATGAGGCTCATGAGGATCATGCATATAAAGGCAAATTTGTTGAACAACATAAGAAATATCTGGTCGCGTAAAAGTAAGGTACTGAAGAGCACCCGCCAAGCTACGATACAAGGTGGAATCAGAAACCGGGTCACCATCAGGACCGAGCTTGGATTTAGTATCGACTGGAGTCCTACAAGGATTACTATTCTGCATATGAGCTCTCTCAAGAATCTCTTCAACAAATTTGGATTGTGATAAAAACAAACGATTAAAAAAGAAGGCAATTTTAGTATTTGGTGTTTTTTTTTGTTGATTAGGGTTTAGGCTCTGATACCATATTAGAATTGGTAAAACCCATGAGATGCTTTGTATTATTAATCCCAATATATAGATGTTACAAGGGGCAAACCCTAGCGTACCCTAAGTCCACAAACCGGGCTCGTGGCTTATTTATCCACTAATAGGAACGATTTATGAGGTGTCGACACATTAAACGTACACTAGCTACTACTACAAGAAAAGTGAGAACGGACGACCATATTTTCCCCGGGACATATGTCATCGAGAAAACTTGGTAAATGACAAAAAAGACTTTTTAGTTGATTTTTTTGTTAAAATTTGACTAAAGTTTTCCCCAAGACATGTTCTCGAGGTTGTTTTAGTAAATTTTGACAAAATTAAACACCAAAAAACTTGGCGGCAAACTTTCCCGCTCCTTTTCAACGGTAACATTTCCTTACAGAAAGTTTAGACAAAAGTTTGAAGAGTGTTAACAGTGGTTAACAATAATCATTACCGTTAACGATTGTATGTGTGATTTGGCCCAAACGTGTTTCTCTTAGACATGTCGACAAGGAACATTGTCGTCATAATAAGACCAATACGACCAAAGAGAGTTTGGGCAAAAGTTTGACCAAAAGTTGACTAACATTGAACATCTTTTACAAGTGTGATTAACTGTAATAACTGTGTGATGTGGCATTTAGTTTTTCCGAGACTATATCTCACGGCTGGAGATGGATCCCACGGTTTGGAATAACGAACATTAGGCTTGTTAAGTTTAAACAAATTAGATAAACAATTTGGGTTTTGGGGCGCTACTAGGGTAGTCCCGTAAATTTTGGGTGCCCTGTGCCATGAAAAAAAACAGGCCCCTTATGTCGATGCAGCTGTAATAACAACTCAAGTCACAAATAAAAAAGAAACTAGTTTTCAAACATGTATCTATATTATAGGACTAGTAGTAACTAAAAAAATTAGCTGAGAGAATAAACGGCATTTATTTTATAGTCTTACATGACCAATATTAACGAAAATTTAAATTCAGCTAGAAAAAAGGCCTCAAACGATTAATTTAGGCTCACTGAAAGAGCCTAAAGAGCCTCTTTGGTTTTTATAAATTTGGAAGATTAGTTGAAAAGTGGCCAATCGTTGGTTTTTTGTACTAACCTTATTAAATTTACGCTCACTGAAAGAGCCTAAAGTAATACATACACAAAATACAGATAGCTCTCAAAATTTATTGGGCCCCTGTGCGCTTGTACAGCCAGTACAAGCCTAAATTTAAGGTCGGACACTACCCCAAACCTCGCTAAGGGAGGCCTTGCCTCGACCCTCACCCCTCTAGAAAAGGGCTTTGTCCCTTAACCCATGCATCTTTGTCACGATTGTACCAAGTTAACAGCAATGACTGTGCACTTCATGTTTTCAGCTAAACTTATATTATAAGAGTGTCAAAATTGTGGCTCTAGATTTCATATTAACTTTTTCTAAATCACACAACTTAAAAATTTGAGATCAAGAAGTTTGAACTTAATTAAAAAACATTTTTTTTAGAATATGAACATATGAGGGTGCATCAGACTTTAAAGTAATCGAACAAATACTTTAAAATCTCCAATGCACAACATCCATATAACCTTGACTCCAACTTAGACATCAAGTGCTCGACACAATATGTAAATGAATGAAATAATTTTCATCTAACCCATGTGGGATAAAATTTTTGATAGTCTTTACACTTCACTCATATATAACAGTTGACCCCTCCATCTTTGTCGCGATTGTATCAAGTTAACAGTAACGAGTGTGTAATTCGTACCTCCTTACCAATTTTGAGCTAAAATTATAATATAAGGTTATCAAAATCATAGATTTAGATTCTAGATTAACTTTTTTAAATCACACAAGTAGAGTTTAAATTTTTTTAAATCACACAATTAAAAAATTTGAGATTATAAAGTTTGAATTTAATAAAAGACCAAAATAAAAAAAAAGTTTGAGTACATGAACATATCATAGTGCATCAGACCTTAAAGTATTGGACAAATACTTTAAAATCTCCAATGCACAATATCATATAATCATATAATCTTGACTCAACTTAAACATCATGTGCTCGACACGTATATAAATAAATGGAATAATTTTCCTCAAACCGATGTGGGATAAACATTGTGAATGATTTAGTTAGGAGTTTAGGACTAAACTCATACTGAATTAGCAAAGTATAGAAGGTTTTTTTAACAATGTTTGTTATGTGGTTTGATGCTATTTTGAGGAAGTGATGTACAATTAACTTGTGTGAATGATTTTTTGAGTTTGGATGCAACTATTTATTTCAATGTAAAAGGGGTGTCTGGGATGCTTATTGAATGTTGCTTTAAAGTATCTTTTTCTAAATTTGTGTTGAAAGGGTGATGACATAAAGCTAAGAAAAGAGTCTTACAATTAAACAAGATGGAAGTGATTTCTAAGCAGGATGATATTATTTTTTTTATTTAAGTGTGAAATCGTATATAGACAAGCTTGGCTTCAACAAGTATATGTAGTTTAGAAAAGCTCTCAGGTGCGCTTCCAGTGCATACAAACCTTATTATCTTCTTTTATCACTAATAGATCATTTACTTTCACTTCATACAAACCTTCTGATTTTTCTTCATCACTAATAGATTATTTGTATTCGTGAGCTATATTCTTGGCACATATAGCTTAATTAAATTTGTTCTTACTATACCTATTTCTAAGTCAGATTGGTTAAAGTTGAAGCTAAAATCAAGAAGTCAGTTGAATTCTATGAAAGGTTTGTGTTAATAGTTGTATTTGTTCTTACTTCCCGGAATGTGTCGTAGTGGTAAAAAAAATGAAAGGGCATGTGGGTACTCAACATTGTGATTAACAATCTTTCAAATTTGTTCACAAAGTTATATGATGCTTCTCATTATCTCACAAGTGACGTTTGTAGAAGCTTTAGAACAGTTGAGGTCTGGATTTGACCTTAAAGTTGGCAAATTGGCAAACTGGCACAAAGGGTTCTCATAAACCTCAACGATTGACTACAATATTGGTGTATTTTCCAAAAGGTTCTTGCCTGATCTTTTTTTGTGTGTGCTTTTCATGACATTAATGCATCAAGATTCAATTTATGTTAAGATTTCCTTTATTATTGATAGATCACTCGAGTAAAGGATGGTGTCCCGTAAGGATTGAGCTTATTGATGGTAATACAGATGAACCAAGACATACATTAGAGGTTATAATACACTTTTATACTATATAATTGTATTTTAGGATGCGCTCATCCAATCCCTCAATATACGCTTTTGTTCTCATTGATGCTACAAATACATTGAAAGCAAGGCTCATAAAGTTATAAAGCGTATAGTGAGATGTTTGTTTTAGAAAATGACCTACACTCAAACATCTCACAATTGTGAGAAGTTATACAAGTTTTAACATTTAAATTCTTGATTATTTTGTTCTTTGCTTTGTATAGTGCGAGATGTTTGAGTGTAAGTTACTTTCTAAAACATTTGATGCGTTTCTTACATTATTTATTAATCAAAGTTTATGAGCTATTTGAAACGCATTTTTTCTGCACAATAGTATCCATGCTCTTTTCTCTCCCAATTTGTATTTAGGTGGTATTACTTTAGTTCTTTCTTATATGAATTGATTATTTTTTAGCCTCCTTTTGAACATTTTAGGGCTCCGAGGTAACTTACTTGGTTTGTTGTTGGAGATTTGGAGCTAAATGAAGAGGTTGAGCAAACTGAGACCAAATTTGATCACTCTTGAGCAAGGTATATTTGTTCTTTAGACTTGACACAATCTGAATAGTACAGGTCCAGGATTTCAAGATTTTGCGTGCATGTTAGAGTTGTGGAAATACATTGTTAAAAAAGGGATAAAACCTAATGTGTTGTCATCACCAAATAAAAAATGGCAAATGGAGTTTATTAATTTGATTAAGAAGTTGAAAAGGATTGATATCGTATAACTAGGTTGAGTGTTACAAAAATATGGTTAATGTGTTTGATGAATCTTGGATATAGATCACAAATACTTAATTACGTTCTTGAGATAGCTTCTTTTTTTAACGGCAAGTTAGTACAAGACCAAATGTTAGCGAGCGAGACTCGACGCATCCTAGTGCGCAGAGCCCAACACAGTTTCTTACCAAGAAGGAAAACCCGGTGAGGCTCGAACTTGAGACCTCATGGTAACAACCTCCCCCAAAGCTCCTTAGGAGACCTCACGTGGCCAACTGAGCTAAACCCACTTGGTTTGAGATTTGAGTATCATTTTCGTATACGAGTCGGCTTTTTTATAAGTCGTAGCCCTATAAGCTTCTACTCGAGCTAGGATGGCATATATAGTCGTCAAAATTCTTGCGTCACTCCCGTAGGTGCCGGCATGGTCATCGAGTAGATCTTGAAGTTTGCATTTATTTATATAAATCACGACAAAAAAAGATGAGTTTGGATTTGTTGTAAATCACAAAGTGAAAAAAGATTGGGATTTTTTATAGATCACAACAAAAAAAAAGTTGAGAATATGTACAAATCATTAAACTTCATAATTATACTCTGTTCATATTGTATAGTTAATGTATTCATACAAACATGACAAATTCTGGAGCTAACAACAAGCTCTCTATCGCAACTCGGATATAAATAAATGAAGAAATGTTTTTCCTTTAACCCATACGGGAATATTTATAGTCTTTACTCTCGAATCATGCAGGAAATCCATAAATTCGATCTCTTCACGAACCTTAATTTCATCGTATTTGCTTCACTCGATTTCACTGGAGAGCAATTGCAGCCTCCACCACCGTCACCTCAGCTGCATCCACCGTAATTATGATGCAAAAACAATTTACGAGGTGTTGGCACGTTAGACACCAGCTGCTTCTGAGCTTAGTTCAGGATTAGTATTCACCAACGACGTATGAACTTATCTTTTAGAAATCGGTTTTTTTATATCTAAATACTCATCTTGGAAACACCCTATACAGTATTATTATGCATAAAAAACAAAACACTTGCAAATGAAAAGTTTAGAACATGTACAAATTACTGCGAATCCAATACCTTCACGTTTATATGAAAATGAACGTCGTAAATTCAGAATGAGCAACAACATAGTCTTAATTCCAAATTAGAAATCTTTTGCCCCAAAAATATGTAAATAAATGATATATTATTCCTTTATCCAATGTGGGACAAAAACTTTTGATAGAATATGGTTAAGGCTATCTGCAACAGCAACCTACTACGATTTTAATTTTTCAGTTTTTTTTCTCCTACGATTTAATGCGATCTATTTGTCATAACATGAAAACCTAGTGCGACCTACTTCAATTTTTTTAATTTAAATATCACATTTTCACACACAATATTTTCACACACAACTTTCAATATTTTCTCACACAAACTATCTGTATTTTCACACACACTTTCAAAAATAAAAAATGGCATGCTCTTTTCCACACACCGATGACGAGATTAAGGATATAATTCAGAAACAAATAATTCAACAACAATGTCGTTACGATGCGCTTATGACTTTAGCTGATGATTTCGATGCCGCGTACGAATATAATACGAAACTGCGCACAACATGTGAGAAATACCCTGATCTTTTCCCACAGAAACGTCATTTAATCGACACGTTTCTAAGTAATCAATCTGATATCGATTTCAACGTCCGAAGATCTTTGTTTAGAAAGTCGGCAAAATTGGAGGCTCGAATTGAAAAAAATACTGAATGGCTGAATAACTTAGGTTCTTCATCCCTAACTCATAACGGTTCTTCATCCCGAACTCAAACAACTCATATCGGTTATTCATCACAACAATACCAACGCCGAAATGTGTCTCCCGATCTATCCTTTCCAATTGTAAACGACTCAAATGGCTTACTTACTGAAAATGAGGTGTATCAACTATACATAGATAAAAAAAGTATCGAGAGAAACACTGCAAGAAGAAGAAAGGACACAAAGGGAGCTGGAGGCGAAAATTATGGTCGAAGAAGGTTACCAAGAAACAATGTATTGGGAGTTACGTGGTCAGTTATCGGATTCGGATCCGGGAACTGACTAATCGTATTATGTATTTTTATTTTATCTATCTAGTAGTTTATTTTCTTTCCTATGTATTTGAATTTCAGTATTTTCATGTTTTACGTATGGAATAAATGTTTTAATTTTCGAATAAAAATTGTTTAGGTTTATGTTTTTATTTACGTTTTTAATTTACGAATTTAAAATAATAAAATAAAAATAAAATAAGGTATGATTTGGCGATAACTTTCTGACAACGAGTAACGATATAAGGTTTAAATTTTAAATTTTTAAAAAAAAATTTATACAAAACACACGAACACAAACACAAAAAACATAGCACAAGTCGATCGTCTGGACACCCGTTTGGGTTCCAAAATTTACACGACCCTGTTGCCGCAACCGGTCGACCGAAAGACGACTCGATCGCGGCCTACAATTAAACCCGCAGTTGCGTGAAATCACTATTTCCTAATTAGAAATATTAGAATAATGCAACTAATCACTAACATTTGGCGTTCTAAAAAAATAACTAGATGTATAAACTTAATATTTTAATATTATCACGTTTGAAATGTCTTTAAGTAGTCATTAAATCACAATGCAAAAATATACAAAACATCTAGTAAACAAATTGAGATCGTATACAAGTTTATGGCTTCTCTACTACTCAAATGTATTTGGATAGATACAGTATTAATATTACTTCCACTAGATGTCCGGTGTGCTTAAACGAAGACGAAGACAGTAATCATATCTTATTCCGGTGTGAATTGGCTTAGCAGGTTCTAAAACGTGTATGTAAGTGGTGGGAATTAACCCTAAGGGATTGGTTCTCTTTTTCAGATTGGGAGGGATGGTTCATATCTCTTCGGTTTCCTTCGAAGATCAAGGCCTTGTTGGAAGGAAGTTTTTTTACAGCTTGGTGTGTTATATGGAGATTCAGGAACCGTACCATCTTTGAGGATAATCGTCCCAAACGAGCTGAGATTTTCGACGATATTATTTTTAATTCTTTTAATTGGTGCAATAGTCGTAGTCATAAATTTTTTTCTTGGGAGGATTGGTTAAAAAATCCTCATCATATTTCTTTGTAATTCTTTTTCATAGCATCTTGCTATTTTAATAAAATTCTCCGTCGTTCAAAATTTTTTTTAGATAGATACAGTAGAACATTAAATAAGCAAACAATATAGTTTTAATCCCAATTCAGACATTTTGTGCACAACATAGTACATAAATGATTGAAACAATTTTCCTTTAATCGATGTGGGACTAGAATAGTCTTTTCTCCTCTTATGCATGAAATCACTACTTAATTTATTCTAATCGAAATCACAAACATTAATTATGTCGTATTGGCATCAGTTGTTTTCATCGGAGACTACTCACGGCCTTCACCATCTTTACCTCATCCGCATCCACCATAGTTATCATGCCAAAACAATTTATCAGTGTTGTCACTTCTGACACTAGATACTCACTACAAGAAAAGTGAGAACGGACGACCATATTTTTCCGGGGACAATATATCATCGGGAAAACTCGGTAAATAAAAAGTACGATACAACGTGGCACTTTTTTTAGTTGAATACTTTTTGTTAAAATTTGACTAAAGTTTCCCCAAAAACATGTTACCGAGATTGTTTAAGTATATTTTGATCAAATTATGCGCACAAAACTTGGTGGCAAACTTTCCCGCTTCGTTTCCGCTGACGACATGCCTCTAGAAAAGATTTGGGCATAAGTTTGAAGAGTGTTGATGGTGGTTAACAACACTCATTAGTGTTAACTATTGTATGGGTGATGTGGCCCAAACGTCTTTTTCATATCCGTGGGAAAAAAGTGTGGCCACTTTTTACCAATATGTGGACTAATATTATTTGTATTGGGTATGTCCCGCCAAGGTTTTTCAAACTCTCACCGTGAACATAGCTATCGGAAAACTTGGGAAAAAGTTTGATCAAAAAGTTGACATGCACAAGGAAATAACATCATTAGAGCACAAGGAGTCATGGCTTGGAGTGAGGGGTTTTTGGGTGTCACGTCATCGAAACTCACGCACTCACTCACAAGAAAAAATATACGGAGTCATCACTCCAAGTGATGGGTGAATGTGCGTCCCACAATACCCCTTTCTTCTTCCCCAACACACACAAAAAAATAAAAATAAAAAAATAAGCAGCTAAAACACTTCCACGCCAAGTGGGTTTACCCACGTAGGGTTCCCACGCCGTGGGTTTCTTCGCTCGTCGGAATCATCACATCAACCACGCCGTGGGTTAGGCACCCCACGGCGTTACGACTCCGAGCCCTCTAACCTTATCGTGGGAGCAAATCTTACGATTAGATGCCAAAGAAATTTTTTAAGGTTCTTTAGTCTTTTGGCCCAAGCAATGGCCGACATTCGCGGGGTTTACACTTATCGCATTCGTAAATAAATTATATCAAGTGTATCTCGTCTTTATCTGAACTACTGTTTGCTTAACAATGACCACTTGCGGATTTCCGTAGTTCCTGAAAACCGTGTGCTGCTTAACTTGAGGTCGGGCTTGTCAAATCGGTCACGGTAATTGAGCCCATCTCTAGCGGAACAAACTTGTGTACTATTAATGGGCCGGGCCAGAAAGCGCGATTAGACACTATACGCCATCACTAGGTGTTGGCATGGTTATCAAAATCCTTGTAGTAGATCATGAATTTTAGATTTGTTTATAAATGACAATAAAAATAATTGAGTTTTAAATCATAAACTAAAAAAAAGTGAATACGTGGACACATTATTAGTCTAACAAACAAGTGCCGTTTATATGTACATATATAAACCGAACTTATTTGAAAGCTAACAACATGGTCTTGTTCTCAATTTAGATTTTTTATGCACGTCAATATATTTAAGTGAATGAAATGTTTTTCTTTTAAACGATATGGGACACTCTTTGCTCTTTTCATGCATCAAATCTTAAAAGATTTTATGAATAACAGAAAATAAAACTTTGAATTTTAATTCAAAGATATCATGATACGACCCTCTTGGGTAGTATCGGGATAAATAGCACCACTTCAAGCGTGTGCTTGCTCCATAAGAACTTGAGAAGAGAAAACCAGATTTATTATTAAACTTTTGATTGATTAACAAATGATTACACGATGAAACCTTAAATACTAGTTATGAGATAACTCTCACAACATAAGACTTATCCTAAAATGACACTTATCCTAACATGACTCAAAACATATCCTAATAAACATAACACATAAAGATAAGCATGATGGTCATCTTAACCCATCATGAAACCCCGTGATGGCTATCCACAGGCGTATCATTCCCCACTCCTTCAAATTCACCTTGCCCTCAAGGTGATGTCTTGAAAAACTTGTGATTCCAGGATCCCAAAGTCTTCGTCGCATTCCTCTTTTGTAACCGTCATTAATAATAGTTGACACACTATCCTTCCATGCTAAGCTCAAAACCGGTTGATGATGAGTACCAGATGCCTTTGTCACCGAACTAGCTGATGTTCCATTTTTGGTTACCTCTGAAGAACTAACCTTGATATCCCAAGAAGTAGCAATTACAGAATTTGTTTTTGAGCTTAAACCCAACCTCGAAAGGCCATCACTTTGAAGATGCACTACCTCGGCAGATTGATGAGCAATTGCCTCTTGATCAACATCACTCCTTGTTCTTTCCACGATGGAATCATCTCTTGACCCGATTTCAAGATCCAACTTGTGCGCCTCACGAACAGTAGCTTCCTCCATACGGGCCTCAATGATACGTGCTAGGTAAAAGGCTTCGCCTAAAGTTGTAGGCTTCGAGTACGACCGCAATAGTTCTATCTATAGCTTCAGTTTAAGTCCGGAAATATAAAACGAGGCAAGCAAACTTTCAGAGATACCTGTAACTCGAATTATAAGATTCTTAAACTCGCTCTGATATTCGATAACCGTACCCATTTGCAAAAGCTTAGATAATGCATCTTTCGCGTCTCGCTCGTTGTCGCCACCTAATGCCATGAATCGAAGTTTGAAAAAAAAATAGAATTTTTTTTTCACTGATGAACAGTAACTACGGTGAACAGTAACTCCACCGAACAGTAACTTTCCGATGAACAGTAATTTTTTTTTTTAGATTGGAATCCTAAATCAAAAACCCCCAATGAATTGAGGGCTCTCAATGAAAGCACCAATTGATACGATCCTCTCGGGTTGTATCGGGATAACGCACCACTATAACGTGTGCTGGCTCCGTAAGAAAGAGACGAGAAGACTTAGAGATATTTTTTTTGACACAAAACTATGATCTTTATTGATTGACACATTCGGTTATATAATACCGAATAAAGGATAAGAACTTGCTTAACAAGTTGAACCACAAGATAAATCCTAAACATAAAAGATATCCTAAATAATAGATAGATTTAATAGGGAAATATTATCAACATAAAAGCTGGCGTATCATTCCTCACTTCTTCGAATCCACCTTGCCCTCAAGGTGATATCTTGAAAAACTCGTTATTCTAGGATCCCATATCCTAACCATACCGAAGTTACATCTTCTACTTTTGCAGTTCTTCATCCAAATAATCTTCGAGCTCAATTGTTCTCCACCTAGATAGTTTCTCAAGACAGTTTGTTCTCTAACCCATTTTGTTCTCCAACCCGTTTTGTTCTCTAGCGTTCTACTTTTGCGACCAACACTCTTTTTCCTTTTTCGCCTTCCATAGCCTTGGACAAAACACAACACCTTTCTTCCACCTTCCGATGCCCAGGCCGTAACACTCCACACTTCTTCAAAAATCACCTTGCCCTCAAGGTGATACGGAGAATTTTCCGATTGAAAATCCGACATCCATTCCCGTGTACCCTCATCATAACTTAATGGATGTGTACCCACTAATTTTAAACTCTCGCCTGGATCACTAGCTAAACCATCATGGACAATTACTTTTGGTACGCATTCTGGTGACATCGTGGGTGCAATTTCTAATGGTGTAGAAGAATCAGACGCCTTCTTTTTAATGGTCTCCTCTTTTTCAACAATTTCCTCAAGACGAGTCTCTACTATACGAGCTAAGTAGAAGGCTTCTCCTAATGTTGTTGGCTTCGAGTACGACCGCAATAGTTCTAGCTGTAGCTTCAATTTAAGTCCGGAAATATAAAACGAGGCAAGTAAACTTTCAGAGATACCCGTTACTCGAGTTATAAGATACTTAAACTCACTTTGATATTCAACCACCGTACCCATTTGCAAGAGTTTAGATAATGCATATTTTGCGTCCCGATGTTTGTCACCACCCGATGCCATAAACCGTACTAAAAAAAATAGTAAAAAATATATATTTCTTTACTGATGAACAGTAATTTTGCGATGAACAGTAATTCCGACGAACAGTAACTTCTGGTGAACAGTAATTCCGGCGAACAGTACTTTCTGGTGAACAGTACTCTCGGATGAACAGTAAAAAAAATTTAATTGGAAACCTAGATCAAAATCCCTCAACGAGTTGAGGGCTCTCAATGAAAGCACCAATTGATACGACCCTCTTGGGTAGTATCAGGATAGATAGCACCACTTCAAGCGTGTGCTTGCTCCATAAGAACTTGAGAAGAGAAAACCAGATTTATTGTTAAACTTTTGATTGATTGACAAATGATTACACGATGAAACCTTAAATACTAGTTATGAGATAACTCTCACAACATAAGACTTATCCTAAAATGACACTTATCCTAACATGACTCAAAACATATCCTAATAAAGATAACACATAAAGATAAGCATGATGGTCATCTTAACCCATCATGAAATCCCGTGATGGCTATCCACAGGCGTATCATATCAACACGAGAGTCACAACAATTTCTAAACCGTTACCACAATTACTTTTGCTTATAAATCACAATAAGAACCTTCTTATAAATCACTATTAGAATCAATACCAATATCAAAGTAATCTTAATCAACAGAAGGTATGTAAATGCATCAAATGTGACGTAACAACTCTTGCTTATAAATCACAATAAGAAACTTCTTATCTTAAAACCTTCTTGAAGTAGCTTTTGAGAGGAAGTTAAGCTTTTAAGTTAGCATATTATAGTTAAAGCCTTCAAACAAATTTATGTTTTCCTTTCCCGGTCATTTTTTGCATACCACCTCACGCTTCGACTATTATAAGCACTAAGCTTTAACTCTAACCAGTTACTCCCCTAGGTGATGGCATGGTCGTCAAGATCCGTGTAGTAGAACGTGAAGTGCAGATTTGTTTATAAAGCACATATTCAACTTTAACTAGTTACTCATATAGGTGTTGGCATGTTCGTCAAGATCCTTGTAGTAGATATTAGCTCGCTAGAACGAATAGTTTATATAACATTACTCTCTTTAGGAAGCTAACAGCATGGTCTTATTCCCAACTTGGATGTTTTATGCACGCAAAAATATATAAATGAATGAAATGTTTTTTCTTTAACCGATGTGAGACGGACATCTCTACTTTCTAATTTGATCCAATCACAATCACAAACCTTAAATTTATCGTATTCACATCACTTGATTTCACCGGAGACTAATCGCCGCCTCCACCACCCGTCACCTCATCTCATCCGCATCCACGGTAGTTATCATGCAAAAATGATTCATGAGGTGTTGGCACGTTAGACACTTGTGAGCTTAGTTGATGTTTGGTATTCACTAATGGTGTATAAACTTATGTTTTATAAATCAGTTTCACAACAAACATGGAAATACTCAACAAACATCAATACACAAACATGGGATTGTTTTAGTAAATCGTGACCAAATTAAGCACCAAAAACCTTGGCGGCAAAAATTTTCCGTACATTTCTCAACGACATGTCCCGAGGAAAGTCATAAGTGTTAACAATTGTATGGGTGACGTTGCCCAAACATTCTCCGCGGACGTGTTCTCCTGTAAAAGAAAGGCGATCTTTGACCAATATGTGTACTAAAAATAATTTGGGCAAATGTTTGACCAAGATTGAACACCTTTTACAAGTGTGATTAACGGTGATAATCAGGCGACCTTGACTAAATCTCGATGTTAAACTAGAAAAACCACTAATGAGTTCTGAAGTTTCCAGTTGATTCGGAAGCTCTCAAAGCTGCTATTAAGGTTTGTTACGTTTTGGTAACCACGTCGTGCGGACTTAAACTAACGTTAACTTTCACTTCTTCTAATAACGTTCAGAATATTTTGTTTAACTTTCACTTCTTCTGATAAACCTAGACAAACTTTATAAACACTTTCAAAAATCTACCATGCCATGAGTTTCAACTATTTATTTGTATCTATTACGTACTAAACAACATTTCAAGTTCATGTCGAATGTTTATGATTTACGTTATTATCTCATAAATTTATTAGCATCATAATTTCCAGTAACTGTTTCGTGGCTTCGGACTTGGGAGACAAGGTGGTCCGTCCAGTCCTCTCCATGTTATCAGAGTTTAATGCCAGCCAACCTATTTCGCATTTGCATAACAGACTGCTACATATGGTGTAGATACTCGATATGGTTTGGGTATCTTAGTAGCAGATGGTTAGTTCACTGCAGAAGGCCGAATACCTTGACCCTAGGAACCTTTTTGCGTACCTTAATCCTGATGAAAATGGGTGATGTAGTCTCAGTCAGTGTGTTGTGTAGGTGTGTACGTAGTTAAAGGCTCTCCTTAAGGTCATGGTCGAATGCCAGCCTAGTGATGCCTAGTCTTTTGGTCTTATAAGCTAAGCGGATGGTTGTATTGGCAACTGATTGGGAAATGTAGCTAGGTGGGATGTATCCCTGAGTAACTCCTATTTGGAATGAATGGAATTTGAATTCGATGATGATATGAAGCCATTTTAGATATAAACGATAACCGAAAATGTGGCTTGAAATTACAAGGTTAAGATTAGGAAGATAGTATGATAAAGCCAAGAAACAAACTTTTCTATCTTCGGTTAATTCTTCTACGATTAAGAGTTGCTAATCGGTTAGGATAATAGTATCTATACACAAACAACACGCACGCGCACACACAACTTGGACGTCAAGATTATGTTTCAGCTTCGATCCCTTTGTCTTCTTTCAGATTTTCTCCTCTTGGCTGCATTGATGAACTCCGTTATCGCTTCCATTTCACTTACTTTCTGTGACATGGAAAACATAACCATTAGTAGCAGTAGGAGGCGCAAACCAGAAAGTAGAAAACAACTCGAATCATACCATTTTTATCAGCAAATTGCTCATAAGTGAAAAAAAAAATGTGAATGAGGAAAAGAGCACGGGAGATGAACCTGAGATGCAAAGTGTTTGTGAACCGCGTTGACTAGTTGTTCCTTTGTTGGAGTAGAGTGAATGTTCCCCTAAAAAGATAAGAATCACAAGTTAAACCATGTATGCAAAGACTAACGTTTTGTGTAAATGGTTGTATAGTAGAGACTCACGAGGTTAAAGGTGCTGTAATATCGCCATAGCGTGTTGGTTCCTAGCTTAGAGAAGTTAACTTTCTGCACATCCACACCAAAGCATCAGAATAAACCACTACTCGTAAATGTTGGTATTTCATATCCTCGCCCATTTATTCATAACTATATGTTACAATTTCGATGTACAATCAAACGTATTGAGGTGTTCTGTTTTCGTATCATTGAATTTAAGGTTGCATATTAGTATTTGTTGACTACCAAAGTCAAAGTAACCTCTGTTTGGTTCATGTCTTTCATTAATAAAAAAACTGGTGTATATAGCTGAAGTCATTCCAGAACTTACAGGATAACTCGCGTTTGTATTGGATTGGGAGTCTCTACAACCATTACGAGCAACAGATTTCACAGCTGGAGATGGACCCCACGGTTTTGTGTAACGAACTCTGGGCTTGTCAAGTTTATTGAACTCTGTAGCAGAGGCTGCAAATGAAGAACAACCCAACATAAGGAAATAATTTGACAACTAGGCTAGACATTTCAGGTGTAATTTAGGAAGTTTATAGACTTACGAAACTCGTCAACATCAGACTCACTGTCTGAAGTCTCAAATTCATACTCGTCATCTTCTTCAAGACCAGTTGGTGGTTCAAGAACACTCAAAGCATTCCTTTGCAGCTTTACTTCAATTCCATTTTTCAAAACCTAGCAAAAGTTGCGCTTTTAGTCATATGTGGACCATAAGTCAAATGCGTAATATAGCTTCGATAATCATAAAAGAGAGGCATCTTGTGGACCACAATACTACCATCAATAGTTGACAATTTGGAATGACGATAACGGGCAAATAAGGCATTTTCGTTGGAGTTTTCCTAAAAATAAAGGAAAACTTATAACGCCTAGGAATGGAAATTCTTGCGACTTTAAGCAAACAATAACAATGTACAAATAAGTCATTAAACTTGGCATCTCGCCAGTAATAGAAAAAGTTTGTTATCATGTCAAATCGGCCTCTTATAATAGAAGTTACACTGCGTTAATGGAATGTATATTGAAAATAGATTACACACTTGAAATTCTCAAGATAATGCACATCACTTTTATGATACCAAGTTTAACGTACTGTAAAAGATCTGGTGCATCAAAACTAGTACCATCAAAGCATCAACGATTGCAGCAGCAACAATCGGCAAAAAAGTTATTTCAGCTGAATCAAGAACATTGGAAAGTTATTATTTTTGTGACACACAAGGCTGAGTTTGCTGCACTTTTGGGTCACTGGGCGAAACTACACGCTTTGTTGAGGTACTATGTCTATGACAGTATGACCATCTAATTCATAAAACGAAAACAACAAAGGCGTATAGATGAAACGAAAAATGGAAGATGCTACCCGAAATCTTATAAAAAGCATTTCACTTTCATGATGCTACATTTGATTACCTCTATTGTCACCACTACTCCTAACAACACTATTCAAACAAAATCGAACTCTGATGGTCCCATATACAATTTCAATCATTTTGGCATGCGATTTTATCACCTTTTTCTCCTTAATTAGTGTGACGAAAAGATTCAAAGTAACAAAGGGGGCATGTAATTTAAATAAAAGCAAGAAAAAGAAAGGAATACCAGCCAATGCCAACCACCAAGACCAACAGCCTTCTTGACGACGCCTTGAAGTCCCACCAAAACAGATTTTGTACGGTTGTTTCCCGTCACAATTACTTTGGTATGCCTAGGAAGAACAGAAAGCTCCTCGTCCCCACTTTCTTCACGAAAAGAATATAATTCCGGCTCCAGCATTCCTCTTAGTTTCCGACAAATGTTCAAATCTTTATATCAAACTTTATTCTATTCTACTAACTAATCCATAACATTAAGCAAGAAGCTAAATGCACCCGAAAAGCAAAAATTCTTCAATCACAAAACAAAACATCAGCAACTGCAGATACCTGTAAAAATAGCAGAATTCTCATTAGAAACTTTAAAAAGCTTATCATCAAGAACTTAAAACTTTTTTTTGAAACGATGAGAGAGAAATAAGTAGTACTAGTAATTCTTATTCTTATCTATCTGAGCTTATAAAAACTTATTGAAGCTTTAAAAAATCTGACAGGAAACTTTTAAGAGAATGTTGAATGCAAAAATGACCCACAAACTCATTTGATAACTTCACGGAATCACTTTGAAAACAATAAATGAAATGCATATGTAATAATAATTCTACATTTAATCATATTGCATTATGAAGTATGAACTAGTACAATTTTACAACTTGAATCTTTATGAACATATTATTTAAAAAAAAATTAAAAAATACTTTAACTGTCATGAAACAAAACCAATTCCTTAATCATTAAAACAAATTCTAAATTAATAAAAGTAAAAAGATATATGAAAAATAGAACCCTGGACCATATCTGCAATCATATGAATATAACCAAATATCCCTGACAACAACATTAAACAAGAACACATATCCATAAAAAAAGACTAATTTGATTGATATATAAATAAATCAAAAATTTAAATAAAAATCATAACTTGACTAATAAGATAAATGATTAAGCTTAATGGGTATTGTAGAATGCATTAAAACTTACTAAAAAAAGTAAATATATTATCACAGTTTAAAAACATTATTAATCATTAGAAAACAATACTAGTAATATAATAAAAATCCTGATTACAAAATTCTTAACTTGATGTAAAGATCAAAGATTAACCTTAATGGGGTTCTAAAATGCATTAAAATTTATACAAAAAAAAGTAAGTATATTATCATAAGTCAAATACAAGTTTGTTCATAAGAAAACAATACTATTATGATAAAAATAAAATAAAATCCTAACTTATTACAAAAATCAAATGTCAATTTGATTAAAAGATCAATGATTAAGTTTAATGGGTATTTTAAAATATTAAAACTAAATAAAAAAAACATATATATTTATTTATCATAATTTAAAAACAAGTTTATTGATAAGAAAATAATACTACCATCTTGATGTAATAAATTCTACTATTTTGATTAGAAGATAAATGATTAACCTTAAATGGTATTATAAAATGCATCAAAACTTATTCAAACAAATAAAATCTCATCAAAATTTAAATCCAAATTTTTTCATTACATATTGTTTTTACTATTTGGATTAAAAAATATATATCCTAACTTGTAACAGAAGAAGATCAATGATTGAGCTTAAAAAAAACCTTAACTTATTACAATAATCTTAACTTAGATTTAATGATCAATGATTAACCTTAATAGGTATTGTAAAATGCATCAAAACTCATTCAAAAATATAAATATATATCTATCATATACTAATCTTAAATAAAACATGCAAAATTATACTACAAAATATGCAGCTGATTCTCAAATATATTAATATCTGAAAGATTGTGATCATGCTAATATGAAAACTATTATTTACATGGTATTGAACGACAAACGGACAACAAACTGCGCCGCAACATAAACAAAACACAAAAATGAATGATAGCAATTACCTTAAACAGAGCAAATGAACAAGTTACTTATGTTTCATTTCATGAAACAGAGCATGAAAGAGAAACACACACACACAGTAAATGCTTACCAACTGCCTCATATGAAACGACCTGCAAATGAATACTATACTTACATTTGTGTACGGTCAATCACTCACAAAATCTTCTTTTTTTGATTTGATAACCGGTTCAACCGGTTGCATAAGTCTTTTTTGGCTTGGCTTGGCTTGGCTTGGCTTTTTGTCGTTTTGTGGGGGTTTTCAAATTTGAATAGGGGAAAGTTTGATGGTGTGTACTATGTCGACACATTATGCTATTTCTGGAAATGTGAATTGATACCGTAATTACTGTAGTATTGATTTGGTGTAACGGTTTTTATCTGAAATAATAAGGAGTCAGGTCAAGTCGAGTCCAGACTAAAACTCGGGTTAGTCGAGTTGACTCAAATAAGTTTTTTGATCGAATGACCCAACTAAAATAGGTTTATTTGAGTTCGGGTTTGAGTCGGGCTAGAGTCGGATCGGCTTTTTCGACACCTCTAATCATGAGCTTAGCATCTACAATGTTAAAATAATAAAAGATCGAGAGAAGTACAAAATAGTACATCTTTGTGGTTTACAAAAAGCAATGTTGCAAAACAGTGTATACAAGGCCGATTAATCGTAGCTTAATCGCTACAAGGCCATCAACCTTGCCGATTAACGTAAAGACGATTAATGACGGTCAACTGGGATCGATGGCGGTCAAGGGAGGTCAGACTTGCCGGAAACCTGTAAATCTTGCCAAAAATACCGAAAAGTCACTATAAACTTGTGTTTATCACTTATAATAACTATTTATAGGTGTGATAAGTTGGATTTAGGAATAATATTGCCAAAAATACCTAAAACTCGTTAGAAATACCCAAAACTTGCGGAAAATACCAAAAATTTGCTAAAACTTCCAATCCGATTAATCTCGCGAAAAACGATTACAAGCTACAAGGTGGACGGTCGACCGACTAGCGATTCGCGATTCTTGTAACATTGGTATTTCCTATTATTATTATAAAAGGTTTATTTTATCAATTGAGGTTGACATGAGTTGTTAATGG
Source organism: Glebionis coronaria (assembly GCA_025667525.1). NCBI lineage: Eukaryota > Viridiplantae > Streptophyta > Magnoliopsida > Asterales > Asteraceae > Glebionis > Glebionis coronaria. The sequence goes on along the minus strand of CM046874.1, from coordinate 15,251,046 downwards.
CATCTTGCTCCTAAAGTAAGGTCTCGAGTTTGAGCCTTGAGTTTGAAAAAAATCTAACTGGGAGGAGTGTTGCCCATCAAGATATTCATGCAAACTCTCATGGAAATTAGTCTATTGGCCGAAAAGGATAAAAACTCCTCGTAATAAAAAAAGGTTCTTTCATATTCACTAATCAACTAATTTTCCCTCCAAATTTCTGATAGTCAATGATCCTTTAATTTCTGATAATCTAACCATCACGTTTATCAATAAACTACATATTGATCATAGTCGTATTGATTTTGATGTCTTTTGACGGATGATTGTTCCAATTGCCACTTTTGTGCAAAAAAGTATTTTGATCTATGTTGATTTAATCATGTTGTTATATGGTTTTTTTTGGTAGATTGGTGGTGGGTTTGGTGTTATAAAGGTGCTTTAGTGTTAAATTGTTGTAACTCGTATCAAATTGTTTTTTCTCAAATTGTAACCTTAATTGAACATAAAAATAATTCATAGGATTTTTCAAAATTTTGAGGGTTTGTGCATAGTATTAACTGTTAACAATACTAAATCGAAGAACAAGGTGAGTGTTTCCAAGAATAGTAATTATAATGTGGTGATTTTTAGAAAGGGAACAATGTGAATATTATGAATGAACGATAATGGTAATTGCAGGAAAGTTAGAATTGAAAGTGTTGCTACAAATTAGGTTAATGAATTTAAGGATGATCTCAACAGTGATTAGTTTCTACCTATTAAGAGTCAAGTCTATAACAATAGTAATGAAAGGAGGAAGGATTCTTTGGATGAGTGTATAACGACAATGGTAATAGTACTGATGATAAGGTGAATGGAAAATGTGAGAATAGTGAAGGCGAGATTATAGATGTGGATGTAGAAGGGACTGATGAAATTTTAGGGAATAAAGATAGTAAGGATAACAACGAGGGTGTTTGGAATAAGAAGTTTAATGAAATTATGAATGTTAATAAGATTGATAATACGTCGCTGAAAATATCTACCAAAATGAATGAGAATGGTATGGGGTTGTGATTTTATTTGATGAAGTGATAGAAACGGGATGTGATAAATGGAGAAACACTTTCTATGTTTTTTTATTGGGTGACAAGTTTCATGTAGTGAGACAAGATACCAACTAAAAATAATATTGGGTAAATTTGGATTCATTGATCTAATGTCTAATGAAGGAGGTGGTTAAGTTTTCTAGATGCCAACGATATTTCGAATTGTCTCTTCAACTGGATGCAATCGTTCGTGTGGTGCCCTTTGCTTGATGATAATCACAATATCGATTCATGTTCCCTCCTCTTGTTAGGTTGTCTATTGGTCGAGGGGGTGGAAGTTGTAGTTGTGTTTTTATAGCCATGATCTTTTTAATGGTCATAGTGAGGGAATTGAGACTGAGTACTCGCACCTTACGATTATGATGATCATTCCGCGGGGGAGTATAGTTAGCCCGAAAGTCTTGGTATAGGTTCATGTTCGGCACGTATGCATCTCTTCCTTGGTGTGCCTCCCTGTCGCCATGCCTTCTGCTGTTTCCCCAATGGTTTAGATGAACCCTTTGAATGAGAATGGTAAGGAAGCATTGGATGAGGCATTTTTGCAAGTTGGGATATTCTCCCTTTGGAAGCTCCATGCAAGCGAATGCTTCCTTTGACTCAACAAAGTCATCCAGCTTTGTCATCATCTCGTCGACCGTCTTTGGAGCGTTATCGGAGTATCGCTTAGCCAACTTGGGACTCTTAACTGAATCCATGAGGGCAAATATTTTCATCACCTCTGGAACGTTGTAGATGAACCCTGTCTCCAATTTCATCGTTCCTTGAAATTAGATAAAGACTCATTAGCCTTCTAAACAATCTTAGAAATCTCATGATTCCCTTTGTAGCATGCCTTCCGGAAAGAATACCTAGGAATGAACAATATTCTTAACTCGGACCACTCATTAGTACTATTTAGCTCAATACGTTCAAAGCATCCCTTAGCCTATTTGTCCAATGTTTGTTGGACCATCAGGCACCAGACGGGCATTCGTCTTTCTCTTGATTATGCTTCATAAGCAAGGCGGTTAAGATGGTCTTCCGGATCGGTCATCCCTTCATATACTTGGACATTCACATGTAGTTTATACTATGAGCCAGCAAACTGAATGACTCTTTGAGCGAGGGATATCTTTATAGCTTCTTTGAAATGTTTACTCAAATCCGAAACATTTACTACTTTCTCTTTCACAATACTGGTGCTCGTTCTACCCCATCCTCTTCATTGAAGTTCATGTAGATAAGGTCAATTTTTGTCTTGTTGTGTTCTTTGACAAGCGATCTCAGAGCGGAAATGTGCTCCTCAATTTGTTCCTTGGTGGTCCGCGGGGTGGAGTTGGTAGATAAAATAAAAGGTCTCACAGATGGCGCCAATTTGTTCGGGTAAATCTTGTATTGGGTACGGACCTACAATCCTTCGGACTGCGGATGATCGAGTCCTTCGATTTCATGAAACAAGCAAATGAAAAGCGTTAGCCTCGCCCGGGGTGTTAGCTGGGAACCAAACTCTAACTTGAGAGTAAGTAAAAGGTAATACCAAAAGGTGGGAATAGATATATACACGTATGAATGTAATGATGCAAAATATGCTAACCTTGTATGTAGTCATTTTGTACTACTAAATAGTTGTACGATTTTTAATGGGCCACTGAGCCGTGAACTCTGAGCTAAAGGTTGCATGCCTTTTAGAAGACAAAGTCTCTAAAATCCCAGACTAGAGTTCATGACTTGATTGTAATTTCCTTTTGAACTATACATTCGGAATTTGTTTGGGTCGAGCCGCTTGAGCATGGGCTTTTTCGGACATATACACAACCAATAAATTTCAAACTAGGTCAAATAGGCAAGACAATGTGATCAAACTAAACCAACTATTCTAAATATAAGAGCAAATTACATCGTTCATCTTTTTAGTTTGGACTAAATCCTTAGTTGAGTCTTTATTTTTTTCTTGCATGAATCTTTCTTATCTTGAAACTATGTAACATCGTTTATCCTTGTATTTAGAGATGCGGACCAATGATGTTACATAGTTTCAAGCCAAATTCGAGAGATAATGACGAGTGGTGTTCCATAGTTTTAAAAGAAGGATGATTCATGCAAGAAAATAAAAATTGGGACCAATTAAGGATTTGACCCAAATCACAAAGACGAATTGTACTAATAATAATTTTAGTCAAAGGAATTTTAACAAATATTAATATTATTGTGTTTGTAAGAGAATATTTAAAAATATAAAGTAGAAGAATGTAACAAAACTTTTGCATTATTTAATCTATGCTGTAATTTGCATTCTAATTTTAGCTATAAGCTTTTCTTCATAAAACTTTAAATAAATCTTTGAAAAAATCCTAGGATTTGACCCCTCTATAAGCATATCATGTTAAAGCTATCATAACTTGGTGGACAAAAGCCAAAAGATTTTGTTTTGTCCAAATAGATGTTGTGTGTCGAGACAAAATAAGGTAACTACTCATCTGTCCATTCGGGTTCAACCATTGCCAAGCTTTTCTTACAAGCCAAAACTAGTTTTGTTTGCTTCTGACTGATCATTGAAAACACACTGAAATTTATCGTTATGAATTTGTGATCTCATATACAGAATTGTCAATGGGGAACCATAGCGTTGGACTCGAGCTACACGACGACATAGATGGACAAGTACGGATAGTAGTCGAAGCCTGATGTATCATGGAATTGACATAGGAGATACGTTGTCTCATCCACGGTGAACTTGTCGATTCAAACATGTTTTCCATGAACTAGAAACGCGAGACATTTAAATGATATTCGGTATCACCTTGTATATATATCGACTAATCGATAATGTTCTTTAGTTTACAACATGCTCGTGATTATACAGATAATCACGGGTCGATCGTCGCATTATTTTCAAGAGTTCATTGTTGACATTGTCTAGCAAACATAAATCACTATAGATCGTATCTAGTGATATTGGATTCGTATTCCATATTTTACGGAAACTAGTATCAGTGTCAACACGATATCTAATCAAAACTCGAAAGAAATTTGTAGTATTTGTTGGAGAAAACAAAGACAATAATTACAAAGAATATTGATGAGTCCTTTCATAGGTTACCTATGATATTTATGCTATGTTGATTATCATCCAACCACGTGTTTTACTGTTTATATATCCATTTTCATGAACATATCATCTTGTCCTATTATCATCACGATAAATACAGAAGAAAATATAGAAAAGCGAGTGAAAATTATACATATACACATTACCAACCCTCTCATCTCACGGTCATCCATAACATATTCAAAATTTGTTATTAATACAATCAAATCAGATAATAGTAAAAATTACTAACCAAAGGCCTCTTGGTCTAGCGGTATGTGAGTTGCCCTCTAACCTTAAGGTTGTAGGTTCAAGTCTCGGTAGAGACATGTGAGATAGAAATTGTGAGATAGTTGTGTACGCGTAACATCAAAACCTATATTCCAAGATACTTTATCGTCATTTTACATCCCATGAAGTTATCGATAATGAGAGAGCACCACAAGCAACTTTGCGACCGCCACTACTACATCACATCAGTTTTTTTTTTATAACCAACATAGTTTACCACCAAAACATACATATACCCCACCCAAACACACGTCAATGCACTAAAAAACACACTTCATGACTCGGTTTTGTACGCGACCGAGTCTTTGATGTTTTAGCTGAGCGTGTGTCATCCTTTCTCCACGACTTGATCTTCGGACCCTTAACACAGCTAAGTTTGTATTACGCGAGAGCATATAGCACTATTCAAAAATTTATAAGTTCAAATAGTTAACCAAACAAACTTGAAGGTCTTAATAAGAGTAAGAAATACTTTTGGAGATTTTGAGGTGATTGAAAGAAGTAATCGGTGGGTCCTTGTTTGAACTTGCACTTCTTTAACATTTTCTCACTTTTCTTACCATTAAAACACTTGTCCCATTTTCTACTTCTTTTATTATTTCCCTCCAAATATCCATATTTTTGGTGCCAATTTTAAGAAAATGCTAAAATTGCAATTCAAAGACTTGGTCGATAGTCGATAGTGACATACATGATACATTAGTCGTGTTTCAATTATTTGATTGGGCCATGCAAAAAAACTATTTCATATATACAAGTTAGCATTATTAATCGTGTAATTATTACTCTATTGTGTTTTTGAGAAAAAGATAGAACAAAATATTGAGATAAAAAAATGAAAACAATTTTATAAAGCTAAGAATTTTGCACATTTAAAAAAGTATTAGGATATTTTAAATTATGTATCGAACAGTAATATCATGTATATTTAACATATTATACATTGAAATGTCCAAAGAAAAAAATGAAACGTGTCAATAAATTCTTATTTTATAACTGAATGATAAAACAATAGCGTCATTACTTATCACTACATGATTGTATCGAGATTTTGTTTCAGATACAAAACCAAAAAGTTATGATTAATGGAAAAATTTTGATAATTTTCAAAAATTATATTATAAATTATTTCGTTAGGGGCAAATTACAATCATAATTCCGTCTTTAATTTTTTTTCACCTTACCCCTCATATCTTTGCTATTGCTTTGTTCTATGGGCTAATAACTTAAAAATGCATCTAACTTGACATTTTTTATCGTTCTATGTAGCCATCTTTTTTTTTCCTATATTATCATTAAACTTTGTGATTTCGTACATTGTGTGTACTGGTGACTTGTTTGACTTGCTCTAGCAGGTTAACTTAACAGCAGTTTAGTTTTTATTACAATGTTAGTCCTTATATTAACGGTTGTTCAAATAAACACTTAAACTTTGATTTTCGAAAAAATAATATTTTTCAAAAAACGTATAATTTAAAAAAAAAGTTTACAGTAAATTTTTGCAATAGTTTTTTTACAATTTTTTTACAAAAACGTATAGCTTAAAAAAATGTTTGTACGGTTTTTTTTGCACAAAAATATTTTGGAAATTTTTTACAAAAATAACGTTTTTTTACATAAATTTACATTTTCGAACGTTTTTATCAGTATTCGTTTGATTTTATATTTTCACCCTTTTTTTACGTTTTCATCAGCTCTTTTTTATTTTCATTAGAACTTTTACGTTTTCATTAATAATTTTACGTTTCATTAATAATTTTATGTTATCATTAATAATATTACGTTTTCATCAGTATTTTTACGTTTTCAGTAACTTTACGCTCGCATCAGTATTTTTACGTTCGCATAAGTATTTTTACGTTTTCGTCAGTTTTTTACTTTTTCATCAGAATTTTTACGTCTTCATCAGCAATTTTACGTTTTCGTCAGTATTTTTACGTTTTCGTAAGTATTTTTACGTTTTTGTCTTCGTCTGTAAATTTACGTTTTCGTCAAAAAATTTACGTTTTCGTCAGTAAATTTACGTCTTCGTCAATATTTTAATGTTTTCGTCAATATTTACGTTTTCGTCAGTAAATTAATGTTTTCGGCGGTAAATTTATGTCTTCGTCAGTAAATTTACGTAAATTTACGTTTTCGTCTGTATCTTTACATTTTCATCTGCAAATTTACGTTTTCGTCTATAAATTTACTTTTTCGTCAATACTTTTACGTTTTCGTTAGTATTTTTATCTTTTCTCCAATAACTTTACGTTTTCGTCTGTAAATTTACGTTTTGGTCTGTACATTTACGTTTTCGTTTTCATCAGTAAATTTATGTTTTCGTCGGTAAAGTTACTTACGAAAATATAAAAATACTTACGAAAACATAAAAATACTGAAAAAAACATGAATTTACAAACCAAAACTTACCGACGAAAACGTAATTTTGGCCGAAAACATAAAATTTTTGGCGAAACGAAAAACTAATGACGAGAACGTAAAATATCCGACGAGAACGTAAATCTACAGACGAAAACATAAATTTACTTACGAAAAGGTAATTTTAATGACGAAAAGGTAAATTTATAGACGAAAACGTAAATTTACTGACGAAAACATAAATTTATTGACGAAAATGTGATGTTATTGATGAAAACGTAAATTTACAGAAGAAAACGTACATTTACAGACGAAAACATAAATTTCCAGATGAAAACGTAAATTTTCTGACGAAAACGTAAAAATACTGACGAAAACGTAAATTTACAAACAAAAACATAAATTTACTAACGAAAACGTAAATTTACAGACGAAAACGTAAATTTACAGGCGAAAACGTAAAATTACTGAGGAAAACGTAAAATATCTGACGAAAACGTAAATATTTGGAGTTACATACTTTTTTTTAAAGTTATACATTTTATTTTTTAAAAAATTGTTCGATTTTCTGCAAAAAAATTAAGATCTATAAAGTACGAAGAAGTTATGTTATATAATACACGTTTTACATAAATTTTAAAAATGAACTAAAACATGTTTAAAAAAATATTATTAAATTTTTTTATTCAAACATGCGTAATTTTTTTTCTAAAGAAAATTTGTATATGAAGTTATATACTTTTTTTTAAGGTTTTACGCTTTATTTAAAAAAAAATCAAATTTTAAGTGTGTATGTTAATGGTCGTTAATATAAAGGACTAACGGTGTAATAAAAAGTTTAACGGTCGTTAAGGCAACCTGCTAACCAGTCAAGTAGGTCACCGGATACACACAATGTACGAAATAACAAAGTTTAATGATAATATAGGAAAAAAAAAGATGGCTACACAGAACGATAAAAAGTGTCAAATTAGATGCATTTTTTAGTCATTAGCCCTTGTTCTATTCATTGTGACCAGTATAAAGTGACAAAATCAAACAAAATGTTTCTTCCATAAGGTTAATTTAGTAAACAATCTTGATTTTTCATAAAGGCTCGACACAAAAGAAGGTACTCCGTATATTTTTAGTTTTTAATTATTTTTTTAACGGCTTATTAATTAATATATTACGTAATAAGTAAAAAGTAATTTAAAACTTTCATCAAAATCCTTATACTATATATAAAAATATGTCCGATCGACCAGTTTCAGCTTTGTTTTCGCCATTGATCAAATCATTATATTTGAATATCCTAAATCATTGTGAACGACGTCTTAAAATACTCGTCGTGACAACTAGCTACACGTTTTATAATTATGAGGCGGGGGAGTGGTGGCTCAAACACCCACCGCCAACTCAGCTTTCTTTTTCCTCTTACTAATTCACCAAAAACTCACCTTTCAGGGTTACTAAGGAAAAAAACTTACCTCCACCTCATACACATTTTATATAAAATATACCTCATTAAATAAATTCCCCACTCACAACCCTATTAAAAAAAACAGTGGGACGCACACATTTTAAAACCCACCAGTGGTGAGTTTCTCACCACTCTCTCCTCCAAACAGTAACCTACGCGTGACTTTTTTTGGGAGGGAATGGAAGTCACTCGTGACTTTTTGCCACATCACCAACTCACCCGTGGGTTTATTACCCACTCCCCCAGCCTGATAAGGATATATTTAATTTTTATTAATAATTATAATTTACATATTAGGAGAAGGCAAACGGGCAACAAGATGCGTCGCTAGCCCTTTTTGTATAGCAAATCAAGTCTATTAAATACAACGTTTGTGGATTTATGAGTCAAAACATTACTATTCATAACACGTTGTATTCTCGTAAGTAGCTCCACCGTCTTAGGTGCAAGGAAACCAAATGTATCAAACGCGAAATGAATAAACACGTGTTGATTTTCAACACATGCTTTCTCGTGTTTAGTCACTTTGCACGAGGCGGCTTTTATAGCAGCCTGACCCGCTGTAAAATCTCGACTACCTAGCCCCACGAAAGAAGAAATCCCTGTCAAATTAACGCACACATGTTTACCTCCAACCCAGATAGTTGGATATATAACTTAAATCGAAACTAAAACTTTAAAAATGTACAAAAACTATATGAATATTTACTAGCAACAAAGATAGTTAGATATAAAACATGTGGCCAAAAGATGGTCCCAAATTTTTCTACTTTGGTCTTTCAAGAAAACTTTATGAGAGACAAATATGGAAAGTAATTATTGTAAATTTGAAAAAAATAAAAACTGCATAAGTGGTCCTTTTTAGTTTCTACTTTCTTCTCACTCTTACATAAGACTATGTTTATCAGCAAACCCAACCAACCGGTTGGCTGGCAAAATGACAAATATAATAATTATTTATATTAAAAGGACACAAGATCAGAAAGAAGTAGCCACGACCTGGTCGTTTGGTGACCTTCAAATCGTCCATCCAACCTCGCCACGTGTTATATTAGGAATGGCCAGACTCACTTGGGCATTTTTTTCATTCTTTTCAGTTGACAAGAATATAAAAAAGGGAGAAAGTTGAACAAGTGTGTTTCAGTAAGTGTATTTGTAAACTGGATTTGATTGTTGGGTTTGAGGTTTATGATTTGTGTGTGATTTTGAGTTTGATAAACCAATTAGAAATGCATATAAATGAAATTAGGTGGCTGAGAAAGAGGGATAAGAGTTGGCGGCGTGTATATGCAGGAGGAATTAGGGTGAGGATTTTAGAACTAAGCTTTTATATTATCTTAAATGTTTAGGGTTGAATTTAGTTTGGGCTTTAATTCACCACTAATTTCTTCTGGGCTTCTTTTTGACACAAAAATACTACTGTACTAGTGTTGGACTGTTGGTAGTTTAGACTTTAGATGACTAAAGGGATAAGCATTTTTATTATTTGCTATTTGTATGTTATCAAAATTATTTGTAAGTTGATTATAGTTAATGATAACATATTATGTTATATACAAAATGAAGTATTTAAATAAAAAAATAAAAAATGGAGTAATATTTTATGATAGGTTGGGTTGGGTTGTTGATAAATGTTAAAAAAATTGAGGTTGGTTGTATGTATAGATTGTATATAAAAGAGAGTAAGAAAATAATATTTTAATAGAATATTGGGTTGTGGGAGGTTGTGAATAAACATAGTCTAACGTTTACTACTAGTAATAAATTTGGCATTAAGCTATTAACCAATCAGTTAGTTTGTAACCTTTTAAATGTTGTCTGGCGGAGTTAAAATAAGTCATTATGTGTACAAAACTTTTACTACGAGTATTTATTGCACACATAATTTTGAGGACAAGTCCATTTTAAAAAATCAATATTTTTAGCAAATATATAAACAACGCTATAATATTTTATCGAATTTCTAGACGTCACCGAGAGCCCCTAACTCGGCCCTTGTTGTGAGTCAAAATGGGTCGTCTAGACAATTTAATCATTTTTGCTTGTTTGACTAGTTAACAATTTAGGGTCCGTTTGGTTTGAGGTCGGGTTTTATTTTAGGTGTGGGTTTATAAAGTAAGGGTTTAAGATTGGGTAAAACTTAAATCGAAACTATAACTTTAAAAATGTACAAAAACTATATGAATATTTACTAGCAACAAAGATAGTTAGATATAAAACATGTGGCCAAAAGATGGTCCCAAAATTTTCTACTTTGGTCTTTCAAGAAAACTTAATGAGAGACAAATATGGAAAGTAATTATTGTAAATTTGAAAGAAAATAAAAACTGCATAAGTGGTCCTTTTTAGTTTTTACTTTCTTCACACTCTTACATAACGTTTACTACTGGGAATTATTGGTTCATGTTAAGGTAAATAATAACGTCTCGTTCTTATGCATTTCCTAATTGGTGGCTGTTCATAAATATAACCTACTTAGTTATTTTAATAAGAAATCGAAAAGTTTGTAGTATCATATAGTTATGAGTTATGCACTCGTGACTAAGGCACATAGAAGATACCTTAATTTGGAATGCATCAAGTAAAAGCGTAAGATCGTACGGGCGGACCAAAGAGGGTTAAGGCCTTGTGGGTGGTTCACGAGATAAGAAACGGATTTATCTAAGAGTCGAGTGTGATATGGTCAACACTCATTTTTACTTACTAAATTTCTTATGATACAACTATAGTCCGAATAACCACAAATAAAAAACGCAACACACTATCGACAATCTAAGATGCGTTTTTGCCCAAAATATTCATGAATTTTCCTAACTTTTCGTGTCCGCCCTACATTGACTACACCCTCTTTGTTTGGTAATTCTGGTTTCTAATCTTTTGACCGATTTATGCACGAGATTCAAACTCATCGTCACATACATTCAAACAAAGTAAAGTTATATAAACCATCCACTTATAGTTTTTGTTTATCCTTTAAATGGTTGAGCCTAGAGATGGCAAAAAACTCCGAACCCGACGGAGAATCCGATACCCGAATCCGATTTGACCGGGGATTTCCCGAGTTGACCGGGTATGGGGATGGGGTGGGGATTCCCCAATAATAAAAAGCGGGTATGGAGGCGGGGATGGTACTACCCTCGGTTCCCCAAACCCGTCCCCGAACCCGTCCCCGAATATCTTTATTCAACATATACATTTATATATCTATTAGATATTTAAATACTATCAATCGATGGTTAATATCTCATTTGAAACTAACATTTCAAGATAAACTCTTGTATATTAATGCTGTTATCGTGAATATTAGATATGACCGCATGCATGTTAATGTGTTTAATGTTGTTTGATATTATTGTATTGTGTTATTAGTAATGGTTACGTCATTTTAAACATATTTTAAATGTTAATGTGTAGCGGGAAAAAAATTCCCCGATTCCTCATTGGGGATCCCCGTTCCCCGCTGGGGATGGGGATGGTATGTAGCTTATAAACTCCGATGGGGATGGGGATGGGGACGGGGATTGATATTGAACTTTGGGGATGGGGATGGTATGAACCATTCCCCGTAGACCCGGCCCCGTTGCCATCTCTAGTTGAGCCCTTAAAGGACCTCTTAAAATTAACATTTGTGATGCATCTTATTCACGGGCTTAAGTTGGGCTCACATGACCCATAATGTAAGATTGTGAAAATTCATAGATTACTTGAGCTAACAAGTTATCAACTCTTAATATTTTTTTGAACGAAATTTATCAACTCTTGACTATGTTTGGCAAAACTAGCTGTAAGCTGTTAACTATTAGCTGTAAGCTGTTTGCTAAAAAACTGTTAATTTTAATAAAAGTGTTTGGTATATTAGTTGTTAACTATAAAGTTAAGATGTAAAATAACTTAAAGGACATCTTTGAATAAATTATAATATAGTTGGAGGTTATATCAGTAATTTACAGCTTTAACGGCTCTTAATAATCTAAAAATTTGTACGGAACAGCTTTTTATTAAGAGCTATTTGGTTAAAATGAAAAACTAACAGCTCTAAAAAATGTTGTGCCAAACAGAGCTAATAGATAAAAATTTTAACAAAAAAGCTAACAGCTTTATAAAAGATTTAGAAAAGCTCTTACCAAACGGACCATACTACGTTTTTCAGTATTCTTAGTTTGCTTTCGAAAAATCGTGCGAGAATGCCGTGAAGTTCGTGGTTGCCTCAGAGCAGGCCAGGTGAACTCGCTAAACCTCCCTAAAAATTTAGGTTGTCCGAAAGTCTATATTCGAATTTTTAAAAAAATCAGTCTAAACCACATACAAAGATAACTTTTTAGCCTCTTACATTACATTTAGCTACGCTCTTACGTCAGTAATAATTTCGACAATAACGAGTCGATTAGTTAGGCAACTTTTCAAATGTTGCGAGTCAAAATGGGTCGTCCAGACTAGTCACAGGAAACGTTGGGTCGCGTTTCCAAGCACTCGTACCCAAACGTGGTACGATCGCGACTAGAAACTCTCGAGAAGCGCGATCGGGGACGCCAATATTAGCGTACCGGTCAACGCTGGTCAACGGTTTGGGTTTTGTGGTGTTTTCTGGTGGATTATCGTTATGAAGATAGGAGATGTGGTGTTATGAAAGAGATTTGTTGTTTTGAAGATACCAGATGTATTTTCTTGGTGTTAAAAAGTGGAAAAGGGTGAAGCAGCTGATGAAGAAAGATAGGGTTTTAGATTTTTTTTAATTAATAAATAGGCCAAATAGGTCAGTTATTTAATTTAACTTAATAATATTGGGTTGTACTTAATTTGCAACATTTGGATAAAAACTTTCATAAGTTTTATACATTGTAGGGGTGAGCATGGTTCGGTTTGGTGCGGTTTTTGACTAAAACCAAACCGCAACCGCATTTGCGGTTTTTATAAAATTAGAAACCGCTCCGAACCAAAAACCGCAGTTTCGGTTTTGCGGTTTTTTTCGGTTTCTACGGTTTTGCGGTTTTTAACCACACCGAACCATTACTTGTGACTTATATAATAATTGTGGCTTTTTGCGATTTTTTGTTTAAAATGTTGATTTTTTTCGGTTATAACAATGCATAAATTGAATATAACAAACAGTTACTAATAACTTATATGAATATCAGTGATAATATGCACTAGAAATCTTATAACTCGCATAAAATAGTCGATGTGACGTTTTTCAGTATAAAATAATTATTGTGTGGTGCGGTTCAGTTTTACGGTTCGGTTTTATGGGTGAAAATCGCAACCGAACCGCAGTTGCGGTTTTTCCTTTTTCTTAAAACCAAACCGTCGATTTTTGTCATGGTGCGGTTTCTGCGGTTTGGTTTTTGTGGTTTTTGTGGTTTTTTGCGGTTTTGCGGTTCGCGGTTCGGTTTCTGCTCACTCCTAATACATTGTACCAAAATCTAGTATATCGTACCAAACTATATGGTACATCGAACCAAAGGTACCGAAACGTACCAAAATAAGCCTACCCGCCTGCGTACCGAATTTTAAGAACCCGTGTTTCCCGTTCCCGTTTCCTGTTTCCCGCATCATAACGTACCGCGTTTCGTGTGAAGTTAGCCCAAACCATTACTAATGTATTTTGATTGTTTGACTAGTTAGCATATGCCAAATGAGTTAACGCTTGGGTGAACGAACTTGTTGAGAACATATTTCTCAAGGTCGACAAGAAACAATCGGAGCTGATAAAACCAAAATGAACCTAACCAATGATTAATATTGAATTGCCCACTGATACGAATTTTATGAATAAAAGGTCATGGGTTCGACTCTCATTTTGTGCTTACTCTAGTTGGTGCTCCACTTGATTAGGCGAGTTAACCAAAACTTTTTTTCTGAGAAGCGGATAATGATTACTGACGAAAATGTTAAATAAGGCCCAAGTCGGTTTGTAGGTTTGTGTCCATTAAGATTTCTATAGTTATTATTTTTTTTAAATTGATAGAATAATAAATTTACTACATCAAAACCTGTAGGTAATAACATTATTATTCATCAATATTTATAAAGACAATATAACCCTAGAAACCCTAATGGACCAAAATCTACAAACCGAAGAAAAACGACACCCGAATCATGATGTTTCCGCCTATCTATATCTTGGATCATGACGAAAAAGATAGTAATCTCTAATGTGAAATTATACCTATGTTATCATATATTTCTTATGGAATTATTACAAACTGAAAAAAGACGTTTTCAATTTCAATGAAGCCATATATAATCTTTGTTATACGCAAACTGATTGATTTATCTATGAGTCTATGACAAAAACTTTCGTTTTCCTTCTAGTTAATTCTAATAGCTTGCTTTGAAAACAAATCGAGCCGCTCATAAAAAACACAAGATCAAATTCGTAAAAAAATCGAACGAATTAAGCCTAACGATCTCAAGTCCGAGCTAAGCGAGCCCAAGCCCGAACTTTAACAAACAATCGAAAAAGGAACTGTGGACTAGATTTGAAAATGGCATTGCTCCTATTTTAATATTACGAGGATTAATGCCCGCGCTCCGCAGCGGGGCATTTTAGGGCGACGTTTATACAGTTTTAGGATGGACTAAGGTAATATGTCATTTTGTGGAAGTATTATACCACGGAGAAATGTCTATTACATTGTATTGAACATATATCACTCAAATAAATGTACTGCATTACATCAAACATTAAACAAACATATGGAAATAGATTGTATCAGTTATGCAACTGGAAATCACGGTTTGCTTCTTTCTATTTGAACAGGTTGTGTATTGCAGCTGACCCGAAGCCATACTTGCAGCTTATTGGAGCATGCACTTCTTAAATCTGATATCAAAGAAGAACGCTGCTTCGTATTTGAAAATGAGGATCCTTACTAAACAGAAGCAATTAAATATATTAATACAAAGGTCCGGTTTTATTTTGTTATACCATTTCGACCCTTTGGTTAAGGCTACTGTAATATTAAGTAAGCAAATGAAAACAGGATGGTGTGACTTTCTTTATAGGAACAACTTCGTTTTGTAATCTTTAGTTGCTTTTACCTCATCAAGCATGTTAATAAGCTTTGCTTTCTTCACTGAAATTATCGCCACATGATTTACTTCCACTTTCATGTCCTACTACGGTGGCAGGTGACAATTTGTTACATGATAGAATGTGAGACCCCCGAAATCAGGCAAGGGAACAACTAGGCAACATGGAGGCCACGTCATGGTACAAGAAACAATGACATACTGCTGACACAAGGTTGACGTAATAAAACATTTACATTATATCATAAAAGATCAGAGTTTTAAACAAGGTCCCAGAGTTTTATAAGCGGAAAAATATATTGGTTTATCATGGTTTTGTAACATATAGTTTCTAAAAATGCAGAATAACTTCTGACAGCTTTTATCAAAACCAAACTTTAAAAAGTAACACAGAAATCTCCAAGTTGCGATAATATCCTGCGGGCTCCCATCCAAGCAAAGCTAAGTATTAATACCTGAGATTAAACATGTAAAATCGTCAACACGAAGTTGAGCGATATTCATAGGTTTAGCAATAAAGGTGTGGAACACAAGCATTTATTTGTAAAACAAGAAATAGGGAAAATGGTTACGTACGATAACCATAGTCCGAAACCATTATTATTGCTATTTAGTTCATGAACCGAAGCTTAACTCAATGTAAGTTCCTCTAGTGAGTATTCAGCCTAAATACTCAAGTATAAACAAATGAAATGCGTCATGGTTAAACAACCGCAACATGGGACGGGGATTGTCAATCCCGATGGATCCACCCACAACATTCGCGCTTAGCAACACAAGTAAATTAACGGTTCATGATCAGGAGAGGAAACTTAAGGGCTATAACTAAAAGCAATAATAATAATGAAAATCTGTTGGAAATCATCAAGTTCTAGAAAGCATACAAGTTCTGGATAGCATACAAGTTCTGGATAGCATACAAGTTCTGGATAGCATAGAGTTTTAAATGAATGTGTTCTACCATGTAAAATCTCACCCCGCGTTTAGAAACAATGTATAAGTAGTAAAAAGGGGCTATGAACTCACCGAGAATATATGGTGTAGAAAGTATAAAAGTGATGTCAAGTACGATGAAAATCAACGTCAGCTAAGATCCACCTATGATAAAAGGTGACTTAGTATCGCAAAAGCAAAACTCACACGACAAAAACAATGAAAGATGCAAGAATATCCACGGACGTGTTATGGCTTTCTAAACCAAGTGTGTATCGCCTAAACACTTCTTTTAACTTTTCTTAGCGTACTCATAAGATCGTTTACCTTAGTTGTTTCACTTTTAAATAATAGTCCTTTGTTAAAAATTCAACCGTTACGTTCCCTTTGCGAACTCGTATTTAAAAATCTATAATATGTATAAGCGAATGATTTTCTCCCCAAGTAAGTTTAATGAGTCTATGTTAATGTCATTATATACCAAACACTTCCATGCGTCAAGAACCTATGTGAAAAAAAAAGTTGTTTACCCTTATGATCCAAATCAGATTATTGAAAGTAATTTCCCGTTTATCTGTTTTTAGCGTAAATCATAATTCATAAGTTCGTTTTCTTTGAAAAGAAAGCTCACTTATAAGTTTTATTTTCTACCACAGGTACAAACTTTAAAAGTTAAGGTTTCATATGAAAAATCTATGACTTAATCTAGCTTTAAAATCTGGTCTTCAATATTTATCAATTATTTTATTTCGACCATATTTTGGTCATTTGGGTGAGTTACAAGATCTTCAAACTCACCACATGAACCTAAGATAATAAAATATCCATATAACTCATCTAAGTACCGATCTAAGACTAGAAATATGTCGTTTTATTACTCACAACCTGCTGCTCCAAAAATAACAATCCAAAAACCTACTTGATCAATTTTTTAACATCTTTATCCTATTCCTAATGCCACAACACTTTCGTAAATAAACTCACAATTGAAATGAGACTTATTTCAAGAGGTTAAATGATACTATAACCCATAAGTAATACAAATAAATAAAAACAATCAAAATGAATTCTAAGGCTTACAAGGATGTGAAAGTCAAGAGATTTGAGACACAAAACACAACCCTTATGTGTCTGTTCGTGTATGTGTCCGGAACGTATGAACCGATCCGGAACACATGACCCGATCCGGAATGAACACTTCCTTCTAGAAGAAGTCAACGATAGTCAACAAAGAACTCAGCAGGCACACTTCCTATAAAATAGGGAGTGTGTCCCCAATCGGGCCAACCAAGGCCCATCACCATTCCCGGCCTTTTAGGAATCAGACTAGTATAAATACCCCCTTTGGGTTCAAGGTTTAGGTCAACTCTTTTACCCTTATTACTTTTTACTTATATTCTTTTACTCTCTTTTCCCCTTCGGATTTTTACCTTTTACTTACTCTCACGCCGGAGCTTGGTCTGGGTTCCCACACCCGGACGAGGCTAACGCGTTACTTTGTTTTCAGGATATCCGAAGCATACATCACCCAAGATCTGATCCGGTCAACCCATTCGGATCTCCGCAGAGAATTGCACGAACATTTGGCGCCATCCGTGGGGCTTGATATTCTGTCTACCAATTGCATAGAATGGCAGGTCCTACTCCTCCTGTCACTCCGACAGGTCCTAACCTTCCGATTGACTTGACTTCTCCGAACAATCAGAACCTCACAAAGGAACAACTTGAACAACACATCTCAACCCTGCGGCTGCTAGTCAAAGACCATAACCGGAACGCCGTGGAACCTGTCCGTCTAAGTTTCATTGAAGAAGATGAGGGAAGCAGCAACACTAAGATAGTAAGAGGCAAGGTGGTGTCCGATGCGGATTTAAAGAAACCCTTCAAGGAAGCCGTCAAATCCCCTCTCACTCAAAGAATTATTGACTTCTCCGGACCCGAGTACAAGATGCCCGCAACAGTCAAAACATACGACGGAACGGGAGATCCGGAGGACCATTTGAATCGTTTCACCGGAGCAGCCAATTCGGGCGAATGGCCAATGCCGGTTTGGTGCAGAATTTTCCAGCAAACACTAGAGGGGGGAGCTAGGGGATGGCTTGAAAGCCTTGACACTGACAGCATTGATGAATGGGCAGAGCTAAGGAAGGCATTTGTCAAGAGATACTCGATCCGAAAGCTATGTCATAAAGGCCCACATGAGATAACCAAGATTGCGAGAAAGGCAAATGAGTCATTAACAGATTTTAAAGAACGATGGACAGTCGAAGTAGGTCTCATCCATGGAGTTCCGGAAGTCATGAAAATTTCGGCATTTATGGATTCGGTCAAAAGTCCAGAGCTGGCAAAAAGGTACTCGGACAAAGTTCCTGTATCGGTGGACGACATGATGGAGAGGTTGGATGATTTCGTCCGATCCGAGGAAGCATTCGCTAACACTGAGCTACCAAAAGGGGAAGGAACGGAGCCATACCGGAAGCCCAACCCTCACACCCAAAGAAGGGATGATCGCAACCAAAAGTACCATGGCTGGAACAACAATAGGAGAAATGATGGTCGAGATGCATATAAGGGAAGAGATTTCTTCAACAACAGAAACAGGGATAGAGACAACAGGGCACCATACCCACCGCCCCGGAATGACAATTATCACAGGAATGATTACAACCGAAACAATTACCATGACCGAAACAGAGTGGCACCGGTCCTAAGTGTGAATTCCTTGACAAAGAACCTGAAAGAAATCCTTGCTACCGAAACACAGCTTCGTCTACCCCTCCCCGTCCAATGAACAATCCGGCAAGAGGTGGAAACATGGATCGTTATTGTGACTACCATCAGGATAAGGGGCACTTTACCAACGATTGCATCCAGCTAAGGAAACAAATTGAGCTAGCCCTAGAGTCTGGAAAGTTGAATCATCTTGTCCGGGATGTACGTCAAAGAGGACGAGACATTCGAAGAGAAGAGGCTCTAAGGCAAGACAAGATCTTAAACATGGTCCGGACATTACCGGAAAGGGAAAAAAGGAAAGCTAGAGAAACAACCGAAAGCTGGATGAGAGCTCCAATCACTTTTCCACCATTGGAAGAAGATGAAATGTCCGATGATCTAATTATCATAGAGGCCGAGTTGGGAGGTTATCTGGTACGAAGAGTTTACGTAGATGAGGGAGCATCGGTGGAAATTATGTTCGAGCATTGCTTCGAGAAACTTCCACAAGCATCAAGTAAAAATTGAGGAACACGCAAACTGATCTCGTCGGATTCGCTGGAGAAGTAGTCAAACCAATGGGAAAGATCGAACTTGAAGTCCGTTTCGGATCAGACAGCTTAGTCCGAAGAACTCATATGAAGTTTGTAGTGATCAGCGCGCCGTCACCATACAATGTGATCCTAGGGAGGACAGGCATCCGGATCCTCCGAGCTGTACCATCAACCATTCATGCCATGATGAAGTTTCCCACTCCAAGAGGAGTAGCCTCGCTAGTCTCTCGTTCAGTCATCGTCTCGAAATGTAGGCAAATAGCAAAAAGACAAGCGCCAACGCCCATAACCAACAACAAGACCGTGACGGCTGAGTTACCATCCGGTACGGAAAGCATCATGATTAACCCTGCCTATCCGGAACAGCTTACCACTATTGGGGGCGGATTAACCCCAGCTTGCCAAACAACATTAAAGAACCTGCTGAAAGACAACTTGGACGTATTCGCATGGAAACCATCAGATATGACAGGAGTGCCGAGGCGAATCATGCAACATAACTTGAATGTCAATGAGAGCTTAGACCCGGTATGTCAGAAAAGACGAATGCTAGGATCCGAAAAGAGCAAGGTCGTAACCAAAGAAGTGGAAGAACTAGTGGCAGCAGGAATAGTCAGACCGGTAAAGTACCCAACGTATATCTCCAATCCGGTCATGGTGAAGAAGAGTGACGGGTCGTGGAGGATGTGCGTAGATTTCAAAAATCTTAATTCAGCAGGTCCGAAGGACTACTACTCACCTCCGGACATTGATGAAAAAATTGAATCCGTAGTAGAATCTCGCTTTAAGTGTTTCTTGGACGCATACAAGGGTTACCATCAAATTCAAATGGCCTTGGAAGACGAAGAGAAGACAGCCTTTTATACGGAACAAGGCACCTTTTGCTACACTAAGATGCCCTTCGGATTGAAAAATGCCGGAGCAACATATCAAAGACTAGTTGATTCAGCCTTTCAAAGTCAGATAGGACGAAACATGGAAGCATACATTAATGACATGGTGATAAAGAGCAAGGATGAGAGGAGCATGTTAGCAGACGTGGCAGAAACCTTTGACAACCTTAGACAAATCAACATGAAACTGAATCCAGTCAAATGCTCGTTTGGGGTAGAAGAAGGCAAATTCTTGGGATACATCATCACTCCGGAAGGCATACAGGCCAATCCGAAAAAGACTAGGGCCATTATTGACATCCAATCACCAAAGACATGGAAGGAGATGCAATCATTAAGTGGCAAACTAGCAGCTTTGAACCGATTCTTATCACGATCTGCCGAAAGGGCACTCCCATTCTTCAACACACTCAAAAATATCACAAAGGAGAATAAGCATGAGTATAAATGGACCGCGGAGGCAGAAGAGGCATTCCAGCAAATGAAAAAATTGATCATGAACTTACCAACCCTTACCACACCAAGACCAAAGGAACCCCTGTACATGTACTTGGCAGCATCACAAGAGTCAATTAGTGCAGTGCTGCTCACTGAAAGGAATGGAAGACAATGTCCGATTCACTATATTGGCCGAACACTTAGTGATGCGGAAAAGAACTATTCTCCCATGGAAAAACTGGCTTTAGCCCTGCTAAAGGCATCAAGGAGACTTAGAAGATATTTCGAAGGCCATGACATAAATGTAATCACAGACCAACCAATCAAGCAGATATTAAGTAAGGCGGATGCGTCCAGAAAGTTGGCTAAGTACACAATCGAGTTGGGGGCTTACAAAATAGAATACAAACCAAGAAATGCAATCAAAGGGCAAGTTTTGGCAGACTTCCTAACTGAAGCACCTATAGGTCAGGCAGCAGAAGAGTTCTTCCAGGTGCCTATTCCGAAGCCGGATAAGGATGAGACAGAAATGTGGACCCTCTTCACAGACGGAGCATCCAGTGCCCAAGGTGCAGGAGCCGGATTGGTCCTCATCAGCCCAACCGGAACTGAATTCACTTACGCCCTCCGGCTGAATTTTGAGACCACCAACAATGAAGCAGAATACGAAGCCCTCCTAGCAGGTCTAAGAATTGCAATACAGATGAAAGTGGGAAGGATTGAGGTCCGAGTAGACTCAAAGCTGGTAGCAAACCAGGTCAACGGAACATACGAAGCAAATTGTGATAGAATGATAAAATACCTAGCTGAGGCAAAGGTTTTGATATCAAAGTTTTCCCATTTCGAAATCATGAACATACCAAGGAGTAAGAATCAGAAGGCTGACGTCCTAAGCAAACTGGCAACGTTGGCATTCGACCACTTAACAAAAGATGTTTTGGTGGAGGTTTTAAACGAAAGGTCTACCGACCGGAACGAGGTAAACACCATAGTAGAAGAGGTAGGCGACAATTGGATGACTCCCATCATTAAATGCCTCCGGGATGGAATCTGGCCAGCGGACGAGAACGAGGCACGACGCTTGAGGTTGAAGCTGCATCAGTATGAAATGATTGATGGCGTTCTATTCAAGAAAGGGTATTTAGAACCAATGTTTCGGTGCGTGGGTCCGTTGCAAGCCAACTATGTTCTTCGGGAAATACACATGGGTTCGTGTAGCATACACTTGAAGCCAAGGTTGATAGTAGCACAAGCTTTAAGATTGGGGTACTACTGGCCAACCATGCACACAGACGCAAGGGCGGAACTAAAGAAATGTGATTCATGCCAAATCCATGCACCGGTAGCAAGATTGCCAAAGACACTGATGAAATCTATCATGGCACCCTGGCCATTTTACCAATGGGGAATGGACATTCTAGGCCCATTACCAGCCTCGTCCGGAAATGTGAAATACATAATTGTCGCCATTGATTACTTCACCAAGTGGATGGAGGCTAAGCCCTTAGTCAAGATATCTGGAAAGGAAGTAATAAAATTCTTTTGGGACAATGTCGTCTGCCGATTCGGAATCCCAAAGATAATAGTCACGGACAATGCTAAGCAATTCATCAATGAACCATTCAAGAGCTGGTGCTCGGACTTGGAAATCAAGCAAATCAACACAGCTGTAGCCCATCCACAAGCAAACGGTCTAGTCGAAAGGGCCAACAAAACCCTCATGGAAGGCATTAAGACAAGGTTGGGTCGAGACAGGAATGGATGGGTAGAGGAGTTACCGCACATACTATGGGCCCACCGGACATCATTAAAGCAGAGTAATGGAGAAACTCCTTTTAGCCTCACATATGGATCCGAAGCAGTCATCCCGGCTGAGATAGGAATGCCCGCATATCAGACAATGATGATCAATGAAAAGGAAAATGATGATGCCCTGCGCATAAACCTGGACCTCTTACAAGAAAGAAGAGAAATGGCAGCTATCCGGGAAGCAAAGTACAAGACAATGGTGGAACAATACTACAACAAGCGAGTTCGACCAGTTGCATTCCGCCCAGGAGACTTTGTGTTCCGAAAAAATGAAGCAAGCAGGGTTCAAAAAGAAGGAAAACTTGCTCCCACATGGGAAGGCCCATACCGTGTCAAAGAAGCATACCAGAATGGCTCATACAAGCTCCTTACCATGAAAGACAAAGAGGTCCCGAGGGTGTGGCATGCTATGAACCTCAGGAGGTGTTATTTGTAACTTCATTTCTATCTTGTAATGGCTCTTTCTCCCTTCAGCAAGGGAAGAGTCCAGTTTAGCACTTCATCTAGATTTTATTTCAAAATGTATCAACCTTCACTCCCTCCAGAAGGGAAAGGTCATGTCCTTTGATTTTAATGAAAAAGCTTCTCCTCTCGTCATTAAAGGAGGAAGCACCTTTGCAGCAATTATAAATAGCATGAATGATAAGACGTGCCACTAAAATCACACCCTAGCAATACACGTCCAATTCTTTCTCCCTTCAACAAGGGAAGAATTTGGTTAAGTCCTATCCGGAAAGGAAGGCATATACGTTTCCAATTCTTTCTCCCTTCAACAAGGGAAGAATTTGGTTAAGTCCTATCCGGAATGGAAGGCATACGTTCCCAATTCTTTCTCCCTTCAGCAAGGGAAGAATTTGGTTGTTTTTGAGTAAGTCCTATCCGGAATGGAAGGCATACGTTCCCAATTCTTTCTCCCTTCAGCAAGGGAAGAATTTGGTTGTTTTTGAGCAAGTCCTATCCGGAATGGAAGGCATACGTTCCCAATTCTTTCTCCCTTCAGCAAGGGAAGAATTTGGTTGTTTTTGAGTAAGTCCTATCCGGAAAGGAAGGCATACGTTCCCAATTCTTTCTCCCTTCAGCAAGGGAAGAATTTGGTTGTTTTTGAGCAAGTCCTATCCGGAATGGAAGGCATACGTTCCAATTCTTTCTCCCTTCAGCAAGGGAAGAATTTGGTTGTTTTGAGTAAGTCCTATCCGGAATGGAAGGCATACGTTCCAATTCTTTCTCCCTTCAACAAGGGAAGAATTTGGTTAAGTCCTATCCGGAATGGAAGGCATACGTTCCCAATTCTTTCTCCCTTCAGCAAGGGAAGAATTTGGTTGTTTTTGAGCAAGTCCTATCCGGAATGGAAGGCATACGTTCCAATTCTTTCTCCCTTCAACAAGGGAAGAATTTGGTTAAGTCCTATCCGGAATGGAAGGCATACGTTCCCAATTCTTTCTCCCTTCAGCAAGGGAAGAATTTGGTTGTTTTTGAGTAAGTCCTATCCGGAATGGAAGGCATACGTTCCAATTCTTTCTCCCTTCAACAAGGGAAGAATTTGGTTAAGTCCTATCCGGAATGGAAGGCATACGTTCCCAATTCTTTCTCCCTTCAGCAAGGGAAGAATTTGGTTGTTTTTGAATAAGTCCTATCCGGAATGGAAGGCATACGTTCGCAATTCTTTCTGATCAAAAGAGGCGAGGCGTATTTGTATGCAATTATATTCACAAACAAGAATCACAAGAGGGGCATACATGTACTTAATAAAACATAAACGTAAACATAAGAAAGCAATGTCATTGTTACAACCTTCCTGATCAAAAGAGGCATAAGGAAAGACAAGACAACAGAAATAAATAGTCTACGAATATTACATTCATCCAAATAAAATTAAGTGTTTGAAATAAGTGTCAAGCAAGTCACAGAAAAATCATACAGCCGGGGCATCTTTGCTTCCGGAGGCATCAGCATCGTCTTGGAGGGATACCAGATCTTCATCAATGAGGGTTTCTGCCAAAGGATCCACAGTCTGGGGAGGAGCAGGAGCGGGCTCAATTTCCATCAAACGTTCAATAGGCAAGTAGAAGTTGGAAGAGACCTCTTGGATGTAAGGGTATTTAGCTGATGGAAGGGCATCAACCATTGGTCCCATCTTCTTCTCACAATACAAGTCGAAGCCCGGAGTGGCAGCAACAACGGCCAATTGCTCCTCAAGAGGTCTCCAAACCTTGATCCATGTGGCCCATCCAGCCTCAATAGCTTTGTTGAAGCAATCGGTTATATTTTTCTTATGCTCATGGCTGTTCAAAAGCTTAGAGACTACGGCAGGAAGCACTGTCCGGATAGCATTATACCTACCCATCTCGGAGGTATTGCACTTGGTCTGCAGCTCATCCCTCTCGGATTTCAAAGCTTTGACCTCCTCGGTACACCTCTCCTTGTCAGCATTCACAACGTGCAAAGTTGCATCGAGATCTGCAATCCGGGCATCACGACCTTTGAGCCTTTCAGTCAAGTCAAATTTCTCGTCCACCACGGCAGCCAACTCCGAATCCTTAGTAGCACATACCTTTTCGGCATTTTCAAGCTGGGAGGAAAGCCTAGAATTGGCTTGGATCTGTTCCGACAACTTAATGTTGGAAGCTTGCAAAAGCACTTTGTATTCCTCACACTCATCCATCAGGTTGCCTTGGTCACGGGATTCCTCCTCCAATCTCCGAAGGGAGTCTACCATTCCCATCGTGCTCCTAGCAAGTTGATACTAGCTACGGTTTAGGGCAAGGGAAGGTGGATAGGAACTCAATTCTTTTCGCATGGCCGGAGGGACAAGATTTAGCATTAGGTCGCGACACTCCGAAGGGGTATCCACCCGGCTAGCAGCATTGATATTCCAATTCGGAATACACTTAGCACTTGGGCCAGTTGCCCCCTCCTCCGCGGCAAACACACCTGTGTCGGACATACATAAACTCTGTTAACAAAAGAAACAGATGACGTGACACATAAGCAAGATAAGAGGAAAGCATGGAAAGGAGTATACTTACGTGTCGAATGATGATGATCCGGATGCATCACCCCTTTACCCTCCTTCTGCTTAACAGGCTCCTCAGCATCATCAGCGAAAACACCCTTGGAGCTTGAGCCATCCAAATACGAACTACCAAGAACGGGGCTCTTTTCCTTATTTTGATCCGAAGCAGGATCTTCGCCATCCCCTTTCAACCCTTCCTCGTGTGTCTTCTCCGAACCAATGCCATCAGGTCCGGGAGAATCGTCATCCACGTTAATATTCAAATTAACCGACCGAAGGGGCGAAGGACTAAGTATGCGATCCTCATTAAGGATTTCCTCTTCATCAACATTAGCACCTCCACTCGCATCAACCTTTCTTCTTTTGGCCGAACCATCAGAGGCCGCAGTCTTCTCAGTCATACGCTTCATACTCCTATGAAGATCGCTGACAGCTTTACTCACCTTAGTGGAAGCACCAGAGGAACCACCCTTTTCGGAAGTTTTCTTCTTCCCCTTTGACTTACCTACCACTTCCCCACCATCTTCTTTCCTTTTCTTTTCCTCCGCGGCACGAAGAGAAGCAAGCCTTTTCTTCTCACGAGCGGCCTTTACAGCCTCACTCTCACTCATAGCTATGATTTGGGCAGCAGTGGGGGCACTCAAACGCTCTCCGGCCGCAAGAGCCTCGGAGACATGAGGAGTAATCCGGTTGGCATCAGTCAGACGATCTCCTTTAGCAATTTTGCACGGAGCAGTAACAGGGAACCTCAGGTATTCAGACATGGTGATAGCTGCAAGAAAAGAGAGAAAACGCAACGAAAGCAACAAAAACTTACAACCATAAAAAGGAAAAAGACAAAGTATAGAAAGAGGGGGAATGAAAGCAAGGGTAATACCATTCCCCTCCGGATCCATAAAACGTGGCAAGAATCTTGGACACTCCCAAGTCAAAGACACACCGGCCATATACAAAACTCCTTCCAGAAGGGCAGCCAAATCTACAACATGCTCTTCAAGACGATGAGCATCCGATTCACTAAAACCGTCACGGGGAATATAATCATTAAAGTCTGAATCAACATGCCTCCATGACATGAAATCCGGAATGGCTTTGCGATCTATGACAAAAAACTCCCATTTCCAATTCTTCAAGCAAGTAAGGGTGTCACGAAAAATCTGCTTACGAGAACCCTTTCCGGACCTTTTCTCAAAAGAAAACCAATGGCCTTGTTTACTAAGCCTATAGGTTCGATGGAGAGGCTCCGGCAATAGACTTCAAAGGTGATAACACGATTTAATCCTAAGGGAACTAATTGTGAGATATGTACACCAAAGTCTTTCAAAACGGCTAAAAGGAAGGTGGAGAAGGGGACTCGTAGTCCGGATAGCTTGAAGAACTGCTCATATAAACCGATCCGGTTTTGAGGGAGGCGATCTATAGTCATACCTTCCGGAGCAACCTGGGGGTTGCAACTTTCCGGAATGTGATAGGTCTTCACCAAATATTTAACATAAGCCTCATTGAGAGTAGTCGTATACTTAGGCATGTCAAACTTGGGAGCATAACGGGTTGAGCCGGAAGGCCCAAGAAGATTCTCATCGGCCATGACGTACAAAGGATGGATCCGGAAGGGTAACAAGGAAAGGAAGAAAAGATACCTGAATAGAGAAGTCCGGGTTGGTAGAGAGAAGAAAAACTTGAGAGAAAAGTGAAAACACACACAAACAAATGACGGATGGGTAGGTATTTATAGGCTCAGTAAAAATGTGGGAAACCGTGAAAGGAACAGTAAAAACACACGTGTCGTCAATCTAAACGAGCCAATGCCACGTGTCAGCCATCGCAAAGAAGTAGGGTAAAAAGTGGTTGCGCCCTGATGGGCTTTAGCTGGAAAATGGGTCGAGAGGTTGGTCCGGCCCACACCAATCGCGAAAGAAATGGGCTTTAAGTCTTGATTCGACTAAAACTTTTCGAACAAAGTTAGCCCAATCAACACTTGGGGGGGACTTGTTCGTGTATGTGTCCGGAACGTATGAACCGATCCGGAACACATGACCCGATCCGGAATGAACACTTCCTTCTAGAAGAAGTCAACGATAGTCAACAAAGAACTCAACAGGCACACTTCCTATAAAATAGGGAGTGTGTCCCCAATCGGGCCAACCAAGGCCCATCACCATTCCCGGCCTTTTAGGAATCAGACTAGTATAAATACCCCCTTTGGGTTCAAGGTTTAGGTCAACTCTTTTACCCTTATTACTTTTTACTTATATTCTTTTACTCTCTTTTCCCCTTCGGATTTTTACCCTTTACTTACTCTCACGCCGGAGCTTGGTCTGGGTTCCCACACCCGGACGAGGCTAACGCGTTACTTTGGTTTCAGGATATCCGAAGCATACATCACCCAAGATCCGATCCGGTCAACCCATTCGGATCTCCGCAGAGAATTGCACGAACAGTGTCCTTTGGTCCGATCCAAAGAAAGAAACCGAATCACAATTACCTTGTGATTTTTAACTCAATCAAGCCACTCCAATATCTCTAAATATCCAGCCCCTAAACTTAAATAAAATAACGAGTTTGATGACGATGTTTAGATGCTTTGGAACAACAATACAAGCGTACCATCATAACTATCAAATAATGTTTAATATGGTAAATTGGAAATTTGATAGTTGTGATGTTGAAATGGTGAAATGATACGGCAGTAGAGCTTCCAAAAGATTATTTGTGTTTTAGTTAGAAAGTAACATATATATAGTTTAGATGTATATGACATAAGATGTTTCATGTGTCTTTCTTATGTTCTATAAGTTTGACACGTAAGGTATAGTGGTTAATTTGGTCAAGATGTGTATTTTGTTGAGAAGTGAAAGATTTATTATAGATCTTGCCTTACAAGTTGGCAAGGCGGGTATTATTGAAGTCTGATAATTTAAAAGTTACGCGATTTGAAAAATACGCGTTAAGCACGAAAAATAAACGCTCAATATAAAATAAAAACATCGACATTCGAAGAACATTAATATTTTTATAAATAAATGAGGCTTATGATTTAATAAACGTTAACACGTCTAATTAACGAATGACGCTTAAAGGTTTAACGGAAATTATGAAAAATGGTCGTAAAACGAAAAATTAAAATGACGACAATAGAAAATATTTTTATGTCAGGACAAGAATATTTACGGTCGGTGACGGACATAGACTATGCCGATAATTAATAAATGACACGTTCTTGATACGTTAAAGCCCAACCTTGCCCGGTTAGTCATATTATTTGTAGAATGAACATGACATTTAAAAGTCGGGTAATAAATATTGTCCGAATATTAGGAATAGAATTAGAACTCGGTCTAAATATAAATTTTAAAGTTCGGGTTACTATAGTAAATAAATTTAGAAAAATAAAAATAAAAGTTTTATAATATTCTGAATAAAATATTATCAATAATCAGAAAAATAATTAAAATATAATTTAATTAAAATTATCGAGATCTCAGGATTTACGTATGAAAAAGTAAAGAGGAACAAGTAAAACATTGTAAAATCGAGAAGTACGAATAAAAGAATAATTTAATTACCGGGAAAAATATGAGTTCTCACATAGGAGTATGGACGTGCCTGCATAAATAGACACCAAAACCTATAGGCACGCATATATTGATATGTATCGCTATACAAAGCAAACTCATACCTCAAGCCACTCGAAAAGGCTATGCTCAAATTTTTCTACCAATACACCAAGCTTTTCAATAGGAATTTGTGGTTTATCAAAGAAGCAAGTGCATCTTCAAAATAACAAAGCGAACCACAAACAAATGACACACGTAAAATGTTATAGATACAAACTTTGCAAGAGGTATAGACTTACCAGTTGCTGGTAGCAGAACTTCATCACCTCCTGGGTGATCCTTCATAAACGTGGTTACATCATAAACCTGATACAATTTACGTTTACCAAAACTTAATCACACACTAAAGCAACTAAGATGATAAATAAGCATCATGGGAAATACAAAATACATCTAACGTCTGGTATAAGAAGAGGATGCAATAAAAGAAACCATTTTGGGCCATCCGTTTGTGGTTCCTTTAATGTATCCTAAAGAGCATTAACAGAACAACGACAAACTTTGTAAGCTACAGGTTGGTGATTACATTTGGGACAACATGTCAAAGCTTAATATCTGATTACCACGTTGCAAAATAATCAATACAGATTATTTGACAAACTGTTATTGCTAAAAAGAAATTTTCTTGAACGACACTTATAGAGGATTTCTCAAAGGTTCGTTGAACTTAAGACCATTAGTGACGCGAGTTCCTGCATATGTATATAGTATTAGAAATAGATTGAATATAACCCAAAAACTTATTCAACACATATAAATCTGATGACAGATATTTAATTGTAAAGAGTACCTGTGTGAATACATCAACCTGCCATGATCTCAAGCAACAAAGTAGGTTTGTGGTTTCTAAGACGTGGTAATCAGGTATTAAGCTTCTTCTTCCTTTGGTTCAATGTGGTAATCAGATATTAAGCTTCTTCTTCTAAGACATGGAATATGACATGATCTCGAATACACTTCTTCCTTTGGTTAAACTTCTTCTTCCTTTGTCATATTATACTTCCTACAACCTGCCAATGCAAACCTACATCCACAAATGCAAATCAATATCAACAAAGTAGGCAACAACTAATAGCACTATATGCGTAAGCAACCCATGATACTTACATCGTCTGTTTTGAATGAGACATCACAAAGGTGTTGGGAACGATTGTCTATGAAAATATGTCTGATATATTGGGAGGGATCTTGTTGTTGCTCTATGAAAATCTGTCTGATATATAGTAGGCGCTACCTCGACAGCGATAAGAAATCGAGAGCCCGTGTAATCAGCCAAATAATGTGAGTTCGTATTCCGCACAACAAACTCATTATTCATTTGGAAGCCCTTATAATCCAACTCAGCTAGCAGTTTGTGTTTTTTACGGTTTGAAGACCTTCTATTTACACCTGAGGATAATCCCAAACGACATTAAGCAAAATATATATAATAAAACCATGGTGCGGAATTGTTTCTAGTAAATTGATAGATGAATTGCACGAACCTTCAGTCCCGACATTCATTGTATGTGGACCCTGTACATAGCACCACGTGGTGCAACGACTGCGTGGAGTCACTGTTGCAGCCCGTATAAGGTGTTTGGATAGATGCTTCATGGTGCTCACTTCCATCGTTATCAGGCGGTTTCGGAACTCCTTGTGACACCATCGTTACCTGAAAATGAATAACGACATTAAGCAGCACAAAAGTATAACAAAACCAATGTGTGAAAAAAATTAGTAAAAGGGAAAATAAATTCCACAAACCTTCTGGGCTGAGATTCACTGTGTGGGACTTATGCAGCCTTTTTCATTGCTGGAAGAAGTTGGGAAGGCATGACGCTAACAACGATATATCGAACGATCATCCATCCAAATATGTTTCTCAGAAACCGGGGTAGAGCGAAACCGTATATCACTCCCACCACACAGATTTCACTCACAACTACACACAAACAACCTTTAAAAAAACATTTTCGGGGCACAATGGTTATCGCGCTGATCCTTTTTTTATTAAAGTTATGCAGTTAATGGTTGCTAATATAATAATGTCTAATACATGTGGGGATCGCATTTGAGGCTCAGGTGCAGAATTATGTAAGCGGTACCCATAACCCGTCATGGCTGCAACCACATGGTCGCCCTGCCAAGATACGGGTTGTGGCAAACTGCACTTACATAAGCCATCCACACAAACCGAAATCATCATTGCCTTCTTTATATGTATGAAACCTCAAAAAAAAGGAATTACTCAATTGTAGCAAACATCGAGCCGCAAGTCCATACAAATAAACCCCTAACAATGAAAACCTTTACTCACAAAGCAGAAAGAAGACACCAAGGCAAATGAGAGCCGGCGTCTTTCTTTTCGTTCGTATACATACAAAAGCGTAGCTCACATTCAATACGGCAAGAACAAACCCCCTATGGGTGCATCTTTAATGGGCTGCCCCGCCAAAGGGTCGTGTTGTCTCAAGTACATCCCGCTCATCCGAGAGTAAAACATCAAGGCAAATGTGAGCCGGCGCTGAATAGCTGAACCAAAAACAACAATATCAACAGCAAGGGCAGAAGGGTTTAGTGGCTTATTTCAAAACTTTTTGGATCATATAAGCTTATTATAACAAAATGAGCTTATATAAACCCAAAAAATTTAACATAAGCAAAAAAAAGTGACCTCACGAAACATTAAGTCAACAACACCATCTGGTCTAAAAAGCAACTACACAAAGTTTATGAAAAAAATCCTTAAATTAATAAAAAAATGCAAGGCAAAACCCATTAATTTTGTCAACACCTTAATATCAATATTCAGTTCTTATAAAACTATATTCTTAGTAATTATTAAAATTGGATAAAATAAAAATGGAATAAAGTAAATATACAGAACAAAAATTACCACAAAAAGCAGTCTATCAAATATGCAAGAAAGAAGCTTATGGAGATCGAATCAGTGATATAAAACTGATTTTCTGGAACTCATAGCGTTCTTTGTGTGTTCATTAAGATGAGTTATTTAACAATCAATATCTATAAGGGTCATTAAAAATTCAATACCCTTGCACAACAAAACTTCATCAAATGAAGAAAACTCCATCCATCATCACCAACCGATCAACAACACCACCTACCAAACGGCGGCAATGAAGAGATCGGGGCAACAAAATGTGTTTTTATGTTGTAGATCGATCCGATCAGAAATAGATCTATATTATTTGAGAGAGAGAGAGAAATATGTATTATTTGAGAGAGAGAGTGATAGTCACACACAAAACTCACAATAATATGGCCTTACCATGAATTTTACACATCTAATGGTCAGGGAAAGCTTGAAGACTTTTCTGACAACACATCTAACGGTTACAAATAGGGTTTCTGAAAAGACCCATACTTATGACTCCATTTTCCACCCAACATACGGTTGAGATTTAGTTTGGGCAATCTATGGCTGTGAGACATTTCAAGGGTTTCATACATGCAACACCATTTCCACACAATAGATGGCTAAGATCTGAAGCAACCAAATTAATGGTTGGGAGAGAGTTAAATTCAAGGGTGGAGATGAAGGGGTTTGACAAATGGACGGAAGGCAATGTTTTGATTACTGTTTCTCTCACAATACTTTTATTATTGTTTATTCCCCATTTATACATTCCCCTTAATGTATTAAAGGGGTAATGCTACCTCTTAGAGGCCTTGGTACAGTAAATCATGGTTGAAAGTTGAAACTATGATTATAAATAACACTAGCCTCTTGACGCAAGACATCAGATCGTGGATGGCGTTATGGCTTTTCACATCGTATTTGACAGCTTAAATTAGTGACCATAACGCAAGGACATTGCATCGTGGCTCGCGTTATGGTCTCGCGGGCTGGGTTTTTTTTCCAAATAAAAATATTAAAGGTTGGCCGCTATAAGACCAAAATTTCAGTGTTAATCACTACGACACTTTTCGGGTCTTCCGGTGATTCTGGTGTTAAATGTGAGTTGATTGACATGACGACACACACTTTACAATACGAGTCCATGATACCACACTGCACTTAGTGCTCTTAGGTTTGATGTAATGATTACCTGACTAATATTTTTAACTTAGTGTCACGTTAGAGCATCTCCAATGGTACAAACTAAAAATGACTTTTTGCAATAATTTATCATCACATTTAATGTGTACCTATTATAACTTAACAAGAAGTGATTTGCACATACCTTGAATTGATTGACACACTCAAATATATGGTGTCTTTACATATATACTCTTACATCACTTTTATTTATATTTATCCTTACAAAGGTATAAATGTCAAGACACCATATTTTAGAGTGTGTCAATCAATTCAAGGAGTGTGTAAATCACCTCCCTAACTTAACTAAACGCATACAAATAATCATTTTATATAAACAACATTCACAATATATCCCTTGGGGTTGTTTGGTTAAGCTTATGAGTTGGACTTAGGCTTATATTATATAAGTCATTTATGGTTTATATATGATAAGCTTATAAGCCCGTGTTTAATGTTTGATTTAACTTATCAAAATTAATAAGGGAAAATGACAAAAAAGTATATGGATATTAAATCATGTGGTTATTAAATGCGGGCATAAATGTCTTTTTATATATTATTGTTATATAAGCCTATCTTTTGTTATAAAAGCCACAAATTTTGGGCATACCAAAACCTCCATATATAAGCTTATAAGCCCACTTATATAAGCTTAACCAAACGTTTAGTTTTGTCTTATAAGCCTATATAAGCTACTCCCTCCGTCCCATATTAATATTCCATGTTATTATTTTTGGACGTCCCAAATTAATAGTGCAGTCCAAAAATAGATAAGAAATGTAGATTAAGTTTACCATATTACCCTCACTTGAGGGTATTATTACAAATAATAAATAGGTTGTAAATTAATTGGTTAATGGTAAAGTTGTAATTGTGTAAAAAGTAAGAGAGAGAAAGTTGAAAAGTACTACCTCCGTCCCATATTAATAGTCCATATTAGGGCTGAGCATCGGTCCGGGACCGGACCGGACCGGCCAAGACCGGACCGGACCGAGGACCGAAATGGTCCAAAACCCTGGACCGAGACCGGACCGAAATAGTCCGGTCCGGTCCGGGTTGGTCCGGTCCGGTTCGGTCCTCGGTCCGGTCCGGTCCTATTAGACATTTTTGACGAGATTTTGGTAAGACCGAACCGGACCGGACCGGACCGACCGGACCGAGGACCGAATTTCTCAAAAACCCCGGACCGAGGACCGGACCGAAATTGCTCGGTCCGGTTCGGTTTGGTCCGGTCCGGTCCGGTTTTCCGGTCCGGGTCGGTTTTGGGTCTGCCGTGCTCAGCCCTAGTCCATATTACTATTTTGGGACGTCCCAAATTAAAAGTCCAGTCTAAAAATAGATAAGAAATGTAGATTAAGTTTACCATATTACCCTCACTTGAGGGTATTATTACAAACAATAAAGAAGTTGTAAATTAAATGGTTAAAGACAAAATTGTCATTATGTAAAAAGTAAGAGAGAAAACTGAAAAAGTGATATTTTTATTAATATGCGTGTTTTTGGTCGGTGGATTATTAATATAGGACGGAGGGAGTAATGTTTTTATTAAACTGCATGTTTTTTGTCGGTGAACTATTATTATGAAACGAAAAAAATAATAAGCTTATAAACCCACTATATAAGTTAAAACAAACACCGGCCAAGTGACCAAACCAACCCATTTTATGGCCTTCGCATGTTATGGCCTTCGCATATGTCACATATCGACATAACGCCTAGTTTACCATCAACAATCAAGGTGAAAATGTTTTTCTTCACATTTTTGATAATAAAAAACTAAACTTATAAGATGATAACTTTTAATCATGTTGTCAAGTGAAGATAATAAGTGATTAGCAGCCATAACTAAGAGGGCGTTCAAGATTAACATTCATACCGTCCAAAAAGTTTATATTTTGGTAACTTGTTACTTCATTCGTCTCAAAATTATTGTTTTATTTTAATTTTTTTAGTATTTTTTTTCCTAACTTTGATCTAAAATGTTTTTATTTGTATTATATAATAGTTGATAATAATTATAATAATGAAAATACATTTAAAAACTTCATATATTTTTCATTAAATATTATATAACACAAACAAAAATATTTAAAATTAAAAGAAAAAGATCAAAAAATTAAAAACGAAACTATAATTTTCAGACGGGGAGAGTATTGTTTAATATATAACATAAAATCAACATCCATTTAAGAAAATGATAATAAGACTTGTGGTTGTAAACTTAATTTCTATGAAATAAAATTTAATAACAACCTCGTTTTATACATTCAAGTCAGTGATCCGTCTAAAAAATACATACATGAAGCCGAGCCAAGGAAGTGAACCGAGCCAATAACAGTAAGGGTCAAAATAGAAGAGAAAAGGACACCGGTCAGGTCAAGTAAATGGTGTCGGATCATATCGGGGCAGTTCATATGACCCGTCATTTTCTTTCTCAAATCCCATGCAGCTGGACCGCACACTCTTTTTTTTATTATTATGAACCTTTCACTATCACTCTTCTTATATTTTTCACCTTCTGTTTTCATTTTTATCAATAACCCCATTTGCAAGTATATTAAATCACACCTAGCTTGAGTACTTTCAACAACTTATATAGAGACCCTTTAGAGCAATACATTTTTCTCTTAAGGGTTCGTTTGGTAAAATAAAATAAAATAACAAATGAATGAAATGAACGACGTATAGAATAAGTAAAATAAAGTAATGATTCATTACATTTATTATTTATGTTTAATTTGTATGATAAAATGTAATAGAAATATAATAAAAAGACAAATATTTATGAATGATAAAAAAAATTTTAATGTGGTTAATTAATGATTGAAGTTTATGTAATTTTGATCTATTACAAGACGTAATGAAAAAAAACTAAAGGTCCTAATGAATGATTTGTTGTAATCAATCATTACATGTAATGAATCACTACATTATATAAACGTAAATATATAATAGAAATAATGCTAGACACACATTGATTTGTATATTATATCGAAGTTTGCTGAGTTTGACAGATCACCTTTGATTTCTTCAATTCTCTGGAATATGAGTAAACTACATTTTTGTCCTCGTGATTTATCGGGTATAAAACTTTTGGTCCATTACCCGAAAATCTTACGGATCTTGTCCAACCTCATAGGACCCGTTTCACTTTTGGTTCAATTTTGCGTTAACCGTTAATTAGACCAGCTAACACTTATGAAATTACAAAAGTACCCTCTGCTTGGCTGGAAAGGACTAATTACCCTCCACTCATTTTCTCAGTTAAAAAAATAAATAATAACAAATCATATTCAGGAAACAACATCAAAAAAACCCAATTCAAACAAAACTGCTAGGAGTTGATAAGTAAGTCTCAAAACATATCAAAACCAAATTATCATCTTCTTGTTTAATCCAAACCTTTTTCTCATCACCGTCATCAAACTCTTTTTTTTTAAACATATATTCTTAATCTCATGTCTTTCATTCAAAAACATCTTTAAATCTTCTTAACCCAACTAAAGTAATCAGTGAGATACTAAACACAAGATTTGTGGCGGATGGCTATGGTGTTTGTTGGGCGTAGAATCGCTGTTATCGTCCGCCCGTCCATTTCCCCCAAATTCAAAACTCTAATCTTTATCATGTACCCTTATGGTTGAAATGTTTAAAACATAGAATGTTTGAAAATGTGGGTCATACTAAAAAGACAATTTATATACCTTATAAAACATTTATCCCAATTGTTAAAAGTTAAATTTTTTCAACATTTCATCTAAATAAAAAAAATATTACAACTTCAATGTAAATCTTAAAGCTTTCACCATACGACTTATTTTGAAAATTAAAAGAGGTCCAGTTTCAAAATTATCCTAAAGCTAGATTCATGAATCGATCTACATGTTAAGAACTCATGAAATGTTATGAACGTTTCCTTCTTTATTTTAAAAAATTCACTTTGTATTTCAAGAAAACATTTACTACAAAATAAGTCATTACGTCAATAATCCGCCGCTAGACATTCCGCCGTTATGCGCGGATATTCGTATAATTTTACTCAAGATTCAATTATCTGCAATAAAAAACGTAATTAACAAAAACCCAGATCTATTCTATCTGGGGTTTTTTATTGCGAGTATTCTTGACGAATTGATTGGGCCAATTTTGATAAATAATTATCTTGAAGTAAAATCATAATTTTGATCAAAATTTGTTGCCATTGAAACCATAATTCAAGAAACACAGATTATAATTGAATGTGGGTTTCAATCAAGATTTGATTTATTTTTTGAGGCAAAGGGCTACTGTTGAAATTATGATGTGTTTTGGATTATTTATTATTGTAAGTGATGAATTTGAGATGAGATTTTAAAAATGGATTTGGATATATAGTATCTGTGCGATAATGAAAAGATAAGTAGTTTCATTTTTAAAAAATATAAAATACTCTTATTTATTTATTTGCTAAGATTTTGCTAAAAAAAATAATTTATTTGATAAGAATGTAAAAAGACAAATATACCCTCAAACTTAACAGTTAATTTAAGTGAAACTAACGGCGTTTGTCAATTTGGACCAAAAGTGAAATAGGCCGTATGAGGTTGTACAAGATCCGTAAGATTTTCGGGTAATGGACCAAAAGTATTATACCCGATAAACCACGAGGACAAAAATTGTAAAATATTTTTGTTGACAAAGGTCCAAAATAATTTATTGAAAATATGTCAAAAATTTTCCACCAAAATTTGTAAAAAATTATTAAGAAAAATAACGAAATTATCGTTACTTTTTTAATAAGAAGTGTAAAAAGAATCCAAATCGATTAAAAAACAAAGTTGCCATCCTTTATGTACACAAAAAAGAGTAAAATAGCTTAATTAGAAACAGGCTATAAGTTGAATATCTTTTTATTCAATTTTCCTTTATCTTTTCTATTTTTGCGTTCATTACGGTATACCAATATAAGAGTTCAAATAGTTCATCAAACAAACTTAAAGGTCTTTATTCGAGTAAAAATACTTTGGATTATTTTAAGTGATTGAAAGAAGTAATTGTGGGTCCTTCTTTGAACTTGCACTTTTTTAACCTTTTCTCACGCTTCTTAGGAAGTGGGGAGAAAATATTACCCGTGGGTTTGATGTGTCAAAATCCCACGCGTGGGTTACTAAAAACCTCATAAACTTACCATTAAATCTCACGTGTGGGTTACGTTTTCAAGGCAGTAAAAAATCCACTAACAGTAACTTACTCACCCTTCACACATACCCATAAATTTAATTTTTATCCCCATTTATTTCTATATAATCTCCTTTTTTACTTCTTTTTTTTCACAACATTCATTTTCTTCCTCTCAAACACATAATTCAACATCTTATTTCACTTCTCAAATGGCGCCTGTACTATGGACATCCACGGAAAAAATAGCTTTGTGTCACGCTTGGTGCTCGGTTGCTGAAAACAGCGTGCCAGGTAACCTACCAACTTCTCGTACTTTTTGGAATATGGTTTTGCAAATGATGGAGGGTCATCTAGATGATACAAGGAAACGAACACACGATAGGCTAATATGGAAATGGAAGAGCCTAATGTGTGTCGTGTGTAGGTTTGTTGGATGTTACAACAACGCAACGCGTGCACGGGTAATCGGATCTACTGACGAAGATGTAACGAATAACGCCATTCGTGCATATGAAGCTGAGTAAGGTGCTCGTTTCAGTATCTTCATTGCTGGGAGGTTTTGAAAACTCATCCGCGGTTTCGTTCTTCTTATTAAATTATCCGTGTATCGTTTTTATTTATTTATGTGTTGTTTTTAGTATCCTTGTAATCAGGGACGGATGTAGTAAATAAGTATGGGGGTCCGTTGCCCCCCATGGCTAGCCCGATATGATGAGATTTTAATGTATTTTTTCTTCGAGTTCGACCTTTTTTCGAAAGCGCTCTCCACTAAAAATTCAAATTGCCCCCACTCATATAGTAAATTCTAACATCTAACGCTTTATAAACTTATAAATCCGTCATTGTGTAAGTAAAAATACTCTATTTACCTTTTCGATACTACCTTTTTTTCATATATTCTTGCTATTGTAAAAAAATTCCCCCCCCCTCCCAACCTTATTTCCTGGTTCCCTCACTGTTTGTAATATTTTTATTTACCCATGTATAGCTTTGAACTTGCAATTTTTTTAACCTTTTCTTACGCTTCTTAGGCTGGGGAAGTGGGGAGAAAATCTCACTCGTGGGTCTGATGTGTCAAAATTCCACACGTGGGTTACCAAAAACCTTACAAACTCACCATTAAATCTCACGCGTGGGTTACGTTCTTAAGGCAGTCAAAGACCCACTAACGGTGACTTACTCACCCTTCACACATACCCATAAATTTAATTTTAATCCCCATTTATTTCTATATAATCTCCTTTTTTACTTCTTTTTTTCACAACATTCATCTTCTTCCTCTCAAACACATAACTCACATCTTCTTTCACTTCTCAAATGGCGCCTGTACTATGGACACCCGCGGAAGAAATAGCTTTAT
This sequence comes from Glebionis coronaria, assembly GCA_025667525.1. Classification (NCBI taxonomy): domain Eukaryota; kingdom Viridiplantae; phylum Streptophyta; class Magnoliopsida; order Asterales; family Asteraceae; genus Glebionis; species Glebionis coronaria. The sequence continues at coordinate 15,211,229 of CM046874.1, read as the reverse complement.
TTCACGCTTGGTGCTCGGTTGCTGAAAACAGCGTGCCAGGTAACCTACCAACTTCTCGTACTCTTTGAAATATGGTTTTGCAAATGATGGAGGGTCATCTAGATGATCCAAGGAAACGAACACACGATAGGCTAATATGGAAATAGAAGAGCCTAACGTGTGTCGTGCGTAGGTTTGTTGGATGTTACGACAACGCAACGCGTGCACGGGTAATCGGATCTACTGACGAAGATTTAATGAATAACGCCATTCGTGCATATGAAGCTGAGTATAGGTGCTCGTTTGAGTATCTTCATTGCTGGGAGATTTTGAAAACTCATCCGCGGTTTCGTTCTTCTTATTAAATTATCCGTGTATCGTTTTTATTTATTTATGTGTTGTTTTTAGTATCCTTGTAATCAGGGACGGATGTAGTAAATAACTATGGGTTCCATTGCCCCCCATGGCTAGCCCGATACGATGAGATTTTAATTTATTTTTTCTTCGATTCCGACCTTTTTTCGAATGTGCCCTCCACTAAAAATTCAAATTGCCCCCACTCATATAGTCAATACCAACATTTAACGCTTTATAACCTTATAAATCCGTCATTGTGTAAGTAAAAATACTCTATTTATCTTTTCGATACTACTTTTTTTTCACATATTCTTGGTATTGTAAAAAAATTTTTTTTTTTGCCACCCACAACCTTATTTCCTGGTTCCGTCACTGCTTGTAATGTTTTTATTTACCCATGTATAGCTTTAATGTGTTTTTAATAAAAGTTTTTGTTTTCAATTCATCGGTGTATCGTTTATATATACCCGCGTGTATCGTTTTTAACTAAATGTATGAATAAAAAGTAAAAAGTGATAGTGCAAAGATGAGATGGAGGTGGGATGGTGGTGGGTTTTTTTTCCTTAGTAACCCTGAAAGGTGAATTTTGAGTGGGTTAATGAAAGGAAAGAGAAAACTGACGTAACGCTGAGGTATCCAAATATCGATATTTTTTAGCGCCAATTTAAGTAAATGCTAAAATTGCAACTCAAAACTTGGTCGATAGTCGATAGTGACGTACTGACATACATTAGTCGTGTTAGAATTATTGATTGGGCCATGCAATAAACTATTTCATACAAGTTACCATTATAAATAGTCTAATTATTATTGTCTTTTTGAAAAAAAAACAATCTATTGATTGATATTCAAAAAGGTGTAAAACCTGTTATAACCGCATGATACAAGAATAGTGTTAATTAATCTATTAATAAGTTAAAATCAACTTAAAAACTTTCATTAAAATCTTTAAATCATATATAAATGTATCTGCAATGGGTCAGTTTGAGCTGTGTTTTCGCTATCGATTAGATCACTATATTTGAAATTTCTTAAATAATTGTGAACGACATTTTAAAAATGACTCGCCGTGACAATTAGCTACACGTTTTATAATTATGATAAGGATATATTTGAATAATTTCAAAGCGCATATAAAATTTAAATCGAAACTAAAACTTTAAATATGTACAAAAACTATATGAATACGGAGTATTTGATATTCCCTCCGTCCCATAATAATAGTCCACCGACAAAAAACACGCAATTAATAAAAACACACTTTTTCAGATTTCTCTCTCTTACTTTTTACACAAAGACAATTTTACCTTTAACTAATTAATTTACAACTTCTTTATTGTTTGTAATAATACCCTTAAGTAAAGGTGATATAGTAAACTTAATCTATATTTTTTATCTATTTTTTGACTGAACTATTAATATAGTACGTCTAAAAATAATATACTGGACTGTTAATATTTGACAGAGGAAATAGTAACAAAGATAGTTGAATATAAAACATGTAGGAAAAAGATGGTCCCAAAATTTTCTACTTTGGTCTTTCAAGCAAACTTTATGAGAGACAAATATGGAAAGTAATTATTGTAAATTTGAAAAAAAATAAAAAAGTGGGTAAGTGGTCCTTTTTACTTTCTTCACACACTCTTACATAATGTTTAATTACTCTTTAAGTTAGTAATAAATTTGGCATTAACCAATTAGTTTGTAACCTTTTAAATGTTGCCAGTTGGGGGCGGAATCATAATAAAATTATTACTACCTCCGTCCTATATTAATAGTCTATATTACTATTTTAGGACTTCCCAAATTAATAGTCCAGTCAAAAAATAGATAAGAAATGTAAATTAAGTTTATTATATTACCCTCACTTGAGGGTATTATTACAAACAATAAAGAAGTGGTAAATTAAATGGTTAAGGACAAAATTGTTATTGTGTAAAAAGTAAGAGAGAAAGTTGAAAAAGTGATGTTTTTATTAATATGCGTGTTTTTGGTCGGTGGACTATTAATATGGGACGGAGGAAGTAAGTATGCAAAATTTTTAATCCGAGTATTTATCTAATACATAATTCTCAGAACAAGTTCATTTTAAAGATATTGATATTTTTATATACCATGATAAAATTTTATCGGATTTTGATACATCCTTAAGAACCCCTTAGCTCTACCCTTATTGTCGGTCAAAATGGGACGTCTAGAGAATTTAGTTATTTTTGCTTGTTTGACTAAGTAAACATATGCAAAATGAGATAACTAGCTTTGGATATGTTATTAGAGAGTTGAGTGTGGTTAGCATTAGAAAGTGGTGTTAAAACAGTCACGTAAGATTTTGGGGTTTTAGTATCAAAAACTATCTGACGCCACATTTATATGAGAGTGGTTGACACTTGAAAGAGTGATGACAAAGGGGTATAATAAGCTCATAAATACCAACTTTTATTACTAAAAAATAAATAAAATGAAAAACTCTTGGCACTGGCTGGCCAGTTTGGCGCAAGCCACTTCACGCCATACTTTGGCGCGAGCCACTTCGCGCCAAACTTTGGTGCCAGCCAGAGAGTGATGTGCCAACGAAGAACTAACGCCAAAACCCTACCAGTCCAGCCACGAGCCCCCATTCCCCGCTCATATATAAATTTATCTGTAATGGAAATATAACTATGTTATCATAATTTTCAATGAAGCCATAAATTTGCTTATACAGTAACTGATTGATTTGGCTAATGGCTAAACAACTTTTGTTTTTCTAATTATTATAGCTGCCACCTTTTAATATTAGGAACCTAAACTAGTTTGTTCAAAAAAAAAAAAAAAAAGAAAAAAAAAAAAAAGGAACCAAAGCTAGGGTACATTATGGATGTATAGAGTGTGATCGATAAACTTGTACTAGCTAGCTTGAGTTAGAGGGCGTTTCTTTTTTTTATTACATTAAGTGATGAGTTGATATCATGTCCTATTTGATATACATCTCAGTTTGGACAATTGAGGTATTCTTTTTCTTGTCTAAATGAGCGATTAAATGATCATTAATGACTATTTTATCCTTTATGTCAATTAAAGAAATAGTTGCAGCAATAATGCTATTAACATAAATAAAAGACACAGAAACAATAGATCTAGCATATGTGAATAAAAAACATCGAAAATCAATCAGCATTTCTATGATGAAACTATGATTTTTTTCATATTGTCGTATGACATAAGGAAAATACTCCTATATTACTAATTTATTGTTGTTTTTTAAAATTTAGGGAGTAAATACCCAATGGAGATCTGCTAGTGAAGATGAAAAGAAAAAAGAAAAAAAACAAAAGGCCATCATCGATGAAGCATAGGATAAAAGGATTTGATAAATAAACAGGTTGATGTATGTGTATAAATTTCTGATAAAGATTTTCTTAGATGGAGGAGTAATGGTGATGATAGGTGTGAATGGTGGAAGAATGATGTGTGTAAAGATAAATTGAGGGGTATATGTGTCTAGTAAATATCTTATAAATCTCTGAGTTGAAACAAGTGCATTTTTTTCTCCCTCTTAAATCAGACGTTGATATCATACCAAGAAAAAAAGAAACACCAATATATAGTTGGGCCCACTTAAAATCTTTTCCAAAGGATCAAATAAGTGAAAAAGAAACAATGCCTTAATGTACTCATGGGAATTATTTGGGTACTCCTATTGATACCCCTACCTCATAAGAAGAGTACAAAATGTATATTATTTGTGTATTTTTTATCTCTTAGTTTTTTGGACAGTTTTTTTTATTAGTTTTCATTCCGTATTTTTGTTAGTTTAATAGTTTTAACCTGTTAAACTTTAATTTTTTGATTCTATATTTTCCGATTCACAGTTTTATTATTTTTCATTCCGTATTGTTGTCAGTTTAATAGTTTTAACCTGTTAAACTTTAATTTTTTGATTCTATAATTTCCGATTCACAGTTTTATAACAAAGCCAAAATTATAAAAGATAAAATAAAAAAAATTTATAAAATTATAAAATTCAGGGAGGGTATAGATGGGAGTTTTGGAGGGTCTTAATAGCATGACCCATTATTTGGTTCATTTTAAGGTAAAGAACAATGTCTCCTTCTTATGCATTCTCTAATTGGTGGCTGTTCATAAATATAATGTACTTCGTTATTTTAATAAGAAATTGAAAAGTTTGTATTATGAGTTATGCACTCGTGACTAAGGCGCATAGAAGATACGTTAATTTGGAATGCATCGAGTTAAAGCTTAAAGACCGTGGGGTGAACCAAAGATGGTTGTGAGGCCTTGTGGAAGGTTCACAAGATAAGAAACGGTTTTATTTGAGAGTTGGACTTGATACAAACAATATTTATTTTTATCTAATAAATTTTTTATTGTATAACTTTAGTACGCATAATCTTAAATAGAAAACGTAACACACTCTCAACAATTTAAAATGCATTTTTTCGGTAACTATGGTTGTATTGACCGAATAATCAACAGGGTTTGAAACCACCGTCACACAAACTCAAACCAGATAAAATCCTCATTTTTCAAGAAGTTAGCGTGACCACTTCAATGTTGCTTTGCCTGAGACACTCATGAATTTTCCTAAATTTCTTGGATCAGCCCTACATTGACTACACCCCTTTTTTTTAATCATGACGATGTATGCACGAGATTTGAACCGATCGTTATATGAAACTCAGACGAAATAAATTTCCAACGATATAAACTCTATCCACATATATATTGCCTTTTATCATGCTTTAAATGGTTTTTTATATTAAAAATATAATTATCTAAAAACAAAACTATAGCATTTGAGCCCTTGATCAAGATCTTAAAATCAATGTTTGTAGTGCATGTTATTTCACGGGCTTAAGATGGGCTCACATGACCCATAAAACTTTATGTAAGATTGTGAAAATTCGTAGATTACTTGAGCCAATAGGGAGACAACAAGTTATCAACTCTTGATATCTGTGTTCCGCCCGGTTTCGAGTCTCGTCTGTGCTCATTTTAGTTGGTGGCTCGCTAAGCTAGAAGAGTTAACCGGGCCTATTTTTTTTGGGAACGGACAATGATTAGTGCCAAAGAGACACCCAGGTCCCGTCGATCTACATCTTTTATAAATTGCAATGAAAAAGAGTGTTAAATTTAGACTTTTCTACATACTAAACAAAGGAAGTTGTTGATATTTTCATCAACATTATATATTATAACCTTTTTCAAACAACCTTTTGTAACAAACTTTTAAAATAACACTTTTTTCTTTTAAATTGAAAAATCTTTTTATTTATTTATTATTTTTATAATCTAATTTCACTATATTTTTTAAAATTTTATGCTTTTTAATTTGATATCCATTTTGATATATTTTTATTAATTTTTAGTCTTTTTCAATTTTAGTGGGTTTTTTAAATCGATTTTCTATAACTTTACAATGAGTAAAAGATTAATATTCGTTATTAGGCACTCGCCACCGCATTGCGCGAGTACCATTCTAGTTTTAAGTAATTATTAAAAGAAAAATGTTTTCAGTTTCAGTGAAGTCATAATCTTTGTTATATACAAACCGATTAATTTGCAATGGACAGTTCCTTCTACGTAATAGAGAAGTACAAAATACGTCTCTCTGGTTTATAAGAGGTGTGAATTACATCCCTTATTAATACTTTAGATATAATACATGCAACACTTACATACTTCGTGCACGATACATCCCGTGGATGGATGATGCAAATATTTTCCTCGTTAAGTACCAACGAGTTTTATAAAGAAGGGTATTCTTATTTTTTTGCTAATAGAGAAATCTATTTTGCACTAAAAAATAATTTTTGAAAAAATAAATATTAATTTTTAAAAGAAAAAATGTTTTTTTTTCGAAATAACACGGTTAATTTTTCGAAACCACTTTTTAAAAAAAAAATAAATCATATTTTTTTCGAAAAAAGTTTACAACGTTTGGAGGAAAAAAATATATTTTAAAAAGGTAACTTTAATTTTTTTCAGAAAATGTTTAATAATTTTTGAAACCATATTTTTTATATTCTCCAAAAATTAAAATTACATTATCGAAAAACTTTTTAAAACTTTTTATTCAGTAAAAAATTACCTAAATTTTGAATTTTTTAAAAAAGGTTAAAAATAACAATAAAAATTTCTTCCAAAAAAAGTAAAAATTTGAAATTGTTTAAATGTTTATATACATTCTTATCTTTCTTAATATTTTTCTAAAGTAAAAAGAACTTAAAAAGAATTTACTTTTAAGTTTTAAGTTTAAAATTTGACATATTAACTTTTTATCTTGAGAAAAGTATTTAAATGATAAAAAAAACCTATGTAATGTTAAATGTTTTAGTTATTTTTAACTTTTTTTTAAAACAGTAAATAAATAAAAATAATAATTAATTTTGGAAAATTTAAAACTTTTTTCCAAAGAAAATATTATTTTAACTTTTTTTTAAAAAGGTTCTGAAAAAATTAAACTTCTTTTCAAAAAAATTAAACTTTTTTTTTGAAAAAGAATTAAAATTACTTTTTTAATTTGTTTTTTTAAAAATATTTTTTTAGTAGAGTGCAAAATATCTCTCTCTCTATAAGCAAAAAGATAAGAATATCATTCTTTACAAACCCTCGTTAGTATTTAGCGAGAAAAATATTTGCATCATCCGTTCAAGTGATGTATCGTGCACAAAGTATGTAACGGTTGGATGTATTGTGTTCGAAGTATTGACGAAGGATGTAATATATACTTTTTGTAAACCACGGGATGTATTTTGAACTTCTCTTATAAATACTAATGTACTTCCTAGTTCCTAATTCTAATACTATAAAACACGCTTGTCAACTTGTCACGTACATTAAAGTTCCTCCGATAATTTACTGTGATTAACATTTTAAAAATTGTCGTTTTTATGAGTTCATGACAATATTACAGTCAGCCCTAACTGATAAGGTCTATTTTCATCAGTCAACCCTAACTGATAAGGCATACAAGTACTAGTATTAACAAACATGAAACGTATCCAACTAGTCAAACAAATCAAAGTCACACAATGTGTATTCTATCTTGATAAAGTGAAGCTGTTCAAATAGGTTCAACCCATAATTAACCTTTTAAATTACTTCAGTAACAATTACAAGGTAAATTGATCGAATACCTCACAAAAAGACGGCAAAAGATGTATCACCCTCACTACTCGGTTGTTTTATGATATTGTCATCATTTTCACCTCGGTAATATATTTGAAGACCTTACAAAGATCATTCAAGTCGGTTCAACCAAAGTAAATGTAGTCCAATTCTTCCTTAAACACACGCTTGTAATATTGCTCAAAAGAGCAGAACTACATTACATCAGTATTTTTTTAGAACGGCAAATGTTAGTAGTTAGTGGGTCGAGTCGTGCAATGACATCCAAGCGGTAGAATATCTTCTTCGATCCCTCGCCTAGTTATGTTAGACTCCTTATCCGCTTCGCCTGAAAGGGCCCTTGGCATGTTTTGAACCCAAGACCTCCAGGAAACCTTCCCCAAAGAAACCACTTAATGGAACTTTGGTGGCCAACTGTGCTAAGCAAGTTGGTTATCACACCAGTATACATCGAGTAATATTTGAACATCAACTTTAAAGCCATCTCTTATATCGTTAACAATAGGCGCATACATCAAACATTTGTCTCTGGGATCTTTATTTTCTGCTAATATCATCACGTCGGGCATCGTCTCAAACAAACTTGGATAGTCTCCACACCTAAAGACTTGAAGTAATTCTCTAGTGGCATCGTATAATTTTGCTTGTAAATTGTCTTAAGATTAGACAATCGAATTCCTACACAATAATCTTTCAAAAACTTCTTAATCGCACCATGCTAAACATCTACACTTGGCAATTGTTTCTTATAATGCACTTTTTGGTTCTTGCCAACCCCTTAAATCTCTACCATATCCGCCGTATAATCTCTAAACAACATATTGATACTCCGAAAGCCGAACACATCCACAACAAGTAAAATTTTAATAATCTATGGTATTAACTAGACACATAACTAAGATTCAGTTGACCACCACGTTTCATTAAGAGTTCCTCAATATTTTATTTCAATTCACATACATCATTCCGTTTACCCACATTGAATCATTATCAATCTTTTCTTTTGATTCGAGCCACCTAAATAAATAATGTATGGCATTGTTAAAAGTAATATCGTCCCGAAGAAGTAGCAAAAATCAATGTAAACCGATGGTTTCTTTAAGATCAAATAGCTCGAGAAAAGGATGCATCGCCTAAGATTAACATAAGGTTACAAGGTGAAGGGGTCAAAACAACAAAACTTAGGAACTCAACTAAAATTTTCTTATCAAAAGGTCATTTTTAACCCCTGCTTGTGTATGTACGAAGTTCATCCCCACTCGAGTCAAACCGGTTCTTATATTCGAAGGAATCTTTCTCGAATTATGTTATGCATTGAAAGTAATATTTTCTATGTGGATCACACGATGAATTTCAAGGGGATTCTTTATGTATTGAGATATCTCGTGGGGAAACAGTTGGTTAGGATAAGGAAACATCTTTATATCCCAAAAGATACGCCTAATATACGTCTTTCAAGATGTGGGGGTTGTGTTTTCTCCCCTTGTAGTTCCAAATAAATAATTTTCGAAGATTTATCAGTAAAATCTCTCCCATCAACAAAACTATCCCATGAGCATCAAAAGACATATGGTATTTTGGTCGTGAGATGCTATCCTCAAGAGCAAGGACCACCATGTATCTCAAAAGACGAAGCGAGATGAGAGCACGTGTAAAGTACGTGTCCTTGAGATGAGGATGATATATAATGGTGGAGTGCAGTCGATAGTAAATAGAAACATGTAGAGTATTATGGATTTATTACATGCCTCTAGAGCCGTATATGTGATGCCTATTAAGTTGATGTTGGCGTCATCGTAATCCTTTATCTGCCACTTTAAAACTGGTCAGAAACCCTATAAGAACATATGTTTGTTATCTTTAAGGTTTTCACATGGGGTGATGCTGGAAGGCCAATATGATAATCGGTTGCCACAAGGATTGAAACATTATTTGGAGATTTTGTGTTTTCAATGGAGATATTGCATATTTTGAGAAATAAAAATATGCTATTCCTAATGCTCTTGATTTTGATGTTCTTTGAAAAAATAGGTTGAAAACAAAGGCGTGTAGAAAGACTAAACTACTCTCACATGTTTTACACATGTTTGAGTAAACTTACGAAGTTTTGATAGAGGGATGAAACTTGAAAAAAAATTGTCAATCATAGGGATGATCCATGTAATTATTTTGAAATAAAGACAAAATGTGCTAGTGCATGTAAACCACAAAGACGAAATATGAAAACATGAAAGCTCATATTGGTCTTTTTTGCAAATGGATACTCATATTTGTCTTTTTTAGGCAGTGAAAACATGGAAGCTGAAAATAATTTCGGTAAAGATCCATATAATGTCGGTATCTGTATGACAATCGATAATATTATATTAGCCTTGCAACAACATCCAAAGTAAAAACCCCAAAGATAACAAAGTTATGTGCTTATGGGGTTTCTAAACTCTTTTAAAAGTGGCACATAAATGATTGCGAGGACGCAAACATCAACTTAATAGACATCGCATATAAGACTCTATAGGCGCCTGTAAAAGTCATAATGGCTAACTTGTTCTAGTTTTCTATCCACTACCCTCCACTATCATATGTCAACCTCATCTCCAAGGACATAGACTTTACACATGTTGTTAGCACCCTCTGTCTTTTGAGGTATAAAGTGGTTCTTCCCTTTGCATATAGCGTTTCGCGACCAAAAATACGATATGACTTTTGTTGCTCATGTGACAGGTTAGTTGATGCAAGAGGTTTTACAAACTATTTCTTTGGAACTGAAAAGTGATAAAACATAACCCCAAATCTCGAAAGATGTATGTTATGAGAATCTTATGGTATATTATGGTATATGAAGAAGTTTACTTATCATAGGCAACTGTTAACCTACAAGATACCTCAATACATAAAGAATTCCTTAAAAATGCACTTATAATCTATGCAGAAGATATTACTTTTATTGGGTATCATGATTTGAGAGAGATTCCATTGAATATAAGAACTGGTTTGACTGGAGCGGGGATGGATTTCATACATACTCGAGCATGGGTTAAATATAATATTGATAAGAAAATTATAGTTAATTTCCTAACTTTTTTTTTGTTTTGAACCCTCCACTTTGCAACATTATGCTAATCTGAGTTATGTATGCATCCCTTTCTCAAGTTGTTTGTTCTTAAAGAAACTATAGGTTTACGATGATTCTTGCTACTTTCTCGAACGATATTACTTTTAGCAATAGCGAGCATTTTTATATTTAGATAACCCGATTCAAAGGAAAAGATTTATAGTTATTCAATGTGAACAAAACGGAATGGTGTAGGTGCTTGAAAAGAAATATTACATCCGTATCAAAATAAGTGTTCACGTTTTACTTTTGAAGTTTTTTTCTCTAAATTTGACTTTAAATAAGTTTTTTTTTGTTTTGTAATACTTGATGAGAATTATATTTAATGAAATTACATTTAAAAACAAATCTACTCATACACGTTTCATCAAGTAATATATAACACAACAAAACTTATGACGATCGAAGTTGAAGAAAAAACGACTCTGAAAGTCAAACGTTGACGCTTATTTTGAAACGGAGGGAGTAATAAACAACTCTTTATAAAACATGGTGGTCAGTTGACTCTTAGTTATGTGTCTAGTGAATACCAGAGATTATTTATTGATGAGTTCGACTCTTGGAGTATCAAGGCGTTATTGAGAAATTATATGAGGACACGGTAGAGATTAAAGGGGTTGACAAGAACAAAATAGTGCATTAAAAGAATCAATTGACAAGTGCAATGTTGAGTATTGTAATATCTAAGAAGTTTATCGAAGATTTTTGTGTAAAAATTCCAATCTCTAATTTTAAGATAATTTACAAGCAAAAGTTTTCAAGATCATTGGAGAATTAATTGAAGTCTTTAGGTGTGAAGACTATCATTGTATTAGACGATGTCCGATATGGCAATGTTTATAGAATACATTGTTTCAAATTTATTGTCTATTTCTAAAAATTAGTTTGAAACAACGTATTTTTAGAAGTAAACAATAAATTTAGGACAACTCAAAACAAAAGATGAAAAATAAATACTATATTCATTCTAAAATTATAGTTTATCTTTTCTTTTTCTTTTCAAGATGTCTCAAATTTATTATCTACTTCTAAAAATAAGTTGAAAATTTAGATCAAGATTACTATATTACCCGTAATTAGAGTTTTAGTTATAAAATTCAAAAAAGATTTAAATTAAGGGAAAATTACCAAGAAGGTCCGTTGCCCATTATTCTCTTCCCGAAAAAGGCTAAAAAAATTTTTCCCGAAAAGGACTATTTTTTGGGGGATATAGGGCAACTGGGTGCAGAATGCGCCACGTGTCCTCTGTTGCCCTATCTCTTGGGGCAATCTGTCAGAATTGCCCTATTTTTTGGACATTTGTTAAAATCTGAACGGTTGTCGCCCTATATTCTTTGTTGCCCTAGGACAAATCGGGAAAGACATGTTTTTTGGCCTTTTTTGGGCATTGCCCATTTTTTGGAACTCTTTTCATAATTTTCCCTTAAATTAATTAGTTAAAAGCAAAGTTGTTTTTATTAAACAAGTAAGAGGAAAAAAATCGTAATTATAATGTTTTTTTTAATGTGTGTATCTTAGCGAAGGACAATAATTTTGAAACACAGAGAGTATTGTTTTTGTATTCAAGTATTTAACGTAAAATTAATTATTCAAATAGAACTGGACATGCAATCTTATTAAAACATACGTATAATCCTAATTTGTATGCAAGTATTTAACGTAAAATTAATTATTCAAACGCTATTAAGTCGTTTTTCTTTTGTTATCTATTGTGCATCACTTAAATTTTCAATTTTTATTGCCTATGAACTTGCGTACTTTACTACTTTGTATTGTCATTTGGATAAAGGAAGTCAAACCTAATTACTCGTATATTTTTTTCGTCTCGAAATTATAATCCAACATATTATTTTCGGACTATCTAACTTAATACTCTCTCTGTCTCATAACTATTGTTCACAGTTGACTTTTTTCGATCATTATCTTACAACTTTAAAACCTTATGTAATATCTTTTGTGTTGTATAAAAAGTGATACGTAATACATGGTTGGAGTTTTAAATTTATTTTCATCAATATAATTTTAGTTAAGTATTATATAACACAAACAAATATATTTATGGTTAAAGTTGAAATATAAAAATTTCAAAAGTCGACGTTGGAATATAATTATGAGACGGAAAGAGTAGTTTACTTCCAAAAATAGATCAAGAATATAGATTAAATTTACAATATCAACCTCATTTGAAGGTATTGTTACAAACACTAAACAAATTATAAATTAATTGATTAAATATAAAATTGTTCTTGTGTAAAAAATGAGAAAAAAAAACTGAAATAATAGTGCTTTTATTAAAGTGCGTGTTTTTTGTCAATAAACTATAATCATAAGACGAAAAAAGTATTTTAAAACCGTCATTTAAAAAAGAAGAAAAAACAAATTATTTTAAATGATTGTATTTAGGTGAAAAGCAACTTAAAATTTCTCAAATTCATTGTTTTATTAAATGTATACAAAACATTTTTTAAATGTTTTTAATGTAATATAAAATTATATATTTATTTTTTAAGTAGCATATACTATCTACTTTCTATCTTTTTATACAAAACAAACAATATTCCAAATATAAATCTAAACCAATAACAAATCCATATCGACATTTAAATCCAAGTTCTAAAGCTACAAACCTAACGGGTCCTAAAGTCGTTGTTTCACAATTGATTGTACTTTAGGTACTTTTATGCTTATATGCTAATAGTAACATGAGTTTTAAGGAGTTGTGCACAAGTTTTATTAATAATAAGGATACGAATTGCACAAAAGTTTAAAAAAAGGTTGCTAGCGTTTACTACATGAGTTTATGTTATTTAAAATAATGACTAATCCAAAAGCACAAACAAGAATGTCTATCAATTCTTTATAGAATGAAACAAGTAAATAAAGAAAGAAACTTGGTGACTTACAGATCATTACTCGAGGTATAAAATGGGTAAAACCATTACTCGACCGTCACATTACCGAAGAACATGAAATCGAGTATAAAGGGTGTGTTTAAAGAACCCGTTAGATGGAGTACCGGAAACCACCATCCGTGGATCAAAGGAATTGATGCATGTATGATGTGTTGTGTATGAGAAGTAATATGTAGAGAATGAGAGAGATGTATGGGTTATTTATAGCCTAACTATTAGGTAATGTCCTTTGGATAAATGGATGTCTGGATATTAAGATGGACTCTATATTGAAATAGATTTGACAATACACATACGTTGTCTCATCCCAGTTGTCGATTCAAACAGGTTTTCATGAACTATAAATGCGAGACGTGTAAATATAGTTTGGTTAGATCGACTAGTCTAGAGTGAACTAATGAGTGATAAGTAAAAAAATCATTACTCAGTACGTCCCATCTTTACTGTGCATGTTTATTTTTTGAAATGTCTCAATTTCGAAGTTCGTTATTGTGATGCACTTGTCGATTCAAATACGTTTTCCATCAACTATAAATGCGAGACGTGTAAATTTAGTTTGGCTATATCGACTAGTCGAGAATGCATTAATGAGTGACATGTAAATTTTCTTTATGCTCGTGGTTATATAAGAGTTCATTATTGGGATGGTCTAAAACTCCAAATGAATAGATCGAATCTAGTGATATCAAATTCATATTCCATATTATCCGGAAACACATATCAATGTCAACACGATATCATCAAAACTCGAAAGAAATTTGTGCTCGTTGGAGCTTATGCTTGCAAAGAAAACAGACACGATAATCTATCGACCGTTAATATTAAGAGTAGTCTCATCTTACGGTTTGGTTGGTTCAATTTTGTCTGTTTTATTAAAGTGTTGCCTTTCTAAAAAAGAAAATTGTTTCAGCTACCTTATCACCGAAGATTGAAAGTAAAAATGACAAAATTACACTTTAGTCCACTTGTTATCATATAAGGCTTTTACCTGAATTGGATTAATTTCGTTTTATATTAATGTGATTCATTATTCAACATGCTTATTATTCATTATTTCGTTCTGGAGATTGACGTGCTTCCAATCATGGTTACAAATAGCGCGAGGCACGGCGTAACGTCATGTCCAAGCTACAAGCTTTAGCAGTTAACGCGAAGCTTTAGCGTTTTTAAAGCGTGTCTTATAACGGCACAACATATAAAAATGTTTATGTGTTTTATCATATTTTAATATTATATCTATATTGAGTTCAAAATAAATGTTGTACATGATAATTAAACTTGAAAAAACTCTTCTTACGTGCAATAATATTCATTTTTTGGAGTTGTATTCAAAAAATCATCCACCTCATGTCGTAGCGTGTCTTGACCTATTACGTAGCGTGAAGGTCGCGTCTCAAACTTTAGCGCGCCTTAAATCGAGTCGTAACGGGCTATTTAAAACTATGCTTCCAGTTCTTCACATACCATGCCATTGAAAAGAAATTAAATGTCGCATTAAATTTTTTATAGTACAGTAACAAAAAAGTAGTGATGTATTAAATTTTTGATGTAACATTTCAATATATGGTATGCATTTATTGTTTAGTTTTATATAACAGAAAGAACTAATGAAAGATTGATGTATATATTAAATGTTTTATAATAAATATGGGAGAAAGAGATTAAACATATATAAATTGTATTTGAAAGAGATTAAACAGTCGGTTGTCATAATTTTTCATAAACGTCGTGAATTAAACATTTAAAGGGATATGAGGAAAACCGGTTAGAAGTTATCATTGATAGTAACGACTCAGACGCTCATCTTAGGCTGTGTTTGTTTTTGCAAAAAATGGTCTGACTGTCTCTGACGTCTTACCAATCAGACGCAGTCAGACATTTTAGTTGTTTGTTTTTTCAGTTAGATTCAGACACGATAAGAGGTTAGACATCTGACTCAGTCAGATGTTGTGGTAATATCTGACTGTCTCATTCTTTACATACACAACTAGACGATATCAAGAAATTGATAAGAAAAAAGATAGAAAAAAAAAGATCTCGGGTTTCTTGGCTTTCTTATAAGATCCTTAAAGATCTTTGATACAACCCCGTCATTGATCTTTGAAAAAACAAAACATAGGAACAAAAATACCTACCTGGTAGCGCGATGAAGAAAATAACACTGAAAGGTAGATTAAAGGATCCGTTTCGTTTTTGTTTTTGGTAGCTGCGTTTTTTTAGATTTTGGCTGCGATGTATAAAGTGAAGCGTAGGGTCTGGAAAGAGTCATATATTAGGTTTAGTGTTGAGGGTGGGTTAAGCCCTATTATAAGTAAAATTTGGACCTTCACTTTTTGAAAATAATACTCATTGGGCTGGTGCAATGATGTTATATACGTAGTTCAAGTTAATAGTAGAGCTATTGGTTCGTGATATATACAATTTCTAATCATGATACGTTTTTTTACAAAGTGTGAATCGACAATTAAAACCATTCAGACAATAATAAAAAAGCAAACAAAATTATTTCATTCAGATTCAGAATTTGTGACCGCCTCTTACCAGTAAGATGTGGTAGTCAGATTCAGACCTAAAACATCTTAATGAAACAAACACCACCTTAGTCTCAAAGTCGATTTAGTTGAACATGTTTGGCAAGGACATAACTGTTAGACGTATAGATTAGGGCCTCAAGCTATTGTGGCCTGTGGGCTTGAGGTCCATATTTACTTTATGTTGCTTATTGTTAAAGTTATGTATTTAGTATAAATACATATGCTACCTAATGTGTAAGGTATTCAATAAAACTCTTATTTTTTTGGTAAATCTTCAAGTATAAATACAAAGCAGTAGCTGGGAAAATAAGCAAACATGGGCTAAAGCCTAAAGTAAACAAGGGCTAAAGCCTAAATTAAACAAATGACTAATATGAGCTAAACCCACATAAAAGTGTTTTATTGATTGAATACCTTACACATTAGATAGCGTATGTATTTATACTAAATACATAGCTTTGACAATCTACTACCTATATAAAGTAAGGTTTTATAAAAAAACAATCTTAGCTCAAAATTTAAAAAAAATGACATCTGTAAATTCATTTTTAATCAACAGTGCTAAACCATTTTACCCTCTCAACATTAATACAAACAAAAAACGTGCCAAAACATTCGGCCCCAAATCAAAAAAAAAAAAAAAAAAAAAACATAAGAAATTATCAGATCTAAATCATAACAATGGTTATCTAATAATCATTTGATCTCATATTGAAACTTATCATACATGACTTGATACTGACGTTCCTGTTACTACTCAACCTTAGGTTCGTTCTTTACTAATCTTTAGTTTTGGTTTTTAAATTGTATGGTTAGACTCTATTTGTTTGATTTGTGATAGTGATTGACTTGTTATGTGATTTATGATTAGTAATTGAAAAAAGATATTTGGTTTCTTCAAATTATGATCATGTAGAGAACAAAAAATTCGAAAAAAAAATCTTAAAAAATGACATATGTAGGTAAGAGTTTGGATTTTGGAAAATTAAATATTAGCATTATTTGCGAAACAATACATGTATGCCTTCACTAATACTGTACTACATAAGAGTGATGAGTGCGTAGGTAAAACTTAATAGTACAATATAGACGAATTAGGAGCACACAATAAATGATTGTAGCAAATATTTAATTATACGGAGATTTGGTGTTATGTTCTGCCTCATAGACACAGTTTTATTGGTCTAAATTATTTCTCAACAAGTAGAGTAAATAGTAATATACTTGGAAAAAAATGATTTTCTTACGGTTTTTGTTTGTTGATAAAGATTGAGAGCGAACAAGAGCGGTTGAAATATCTGAAATATTGAAAACTGTCAATGCATAATGTGTCGATACTGAAAACCAGTGGCGGACGCAGAAAATCGGATAGTGAGGGGCAAAAATTTTTTCTGACAATAGCAAGGTAAAAGTATTTAGAATTCGAAGAAAAAAACGAATATATTAACTTAAAAATAGACGATTTTTAGGTTTTAGAGTGTCAAAAGTCGGATTTTGATATGTGAGTGGGGGGCAATTCGCGTTCCGAATGGGGGGTATTTATAAAAAACTGTTAAAATCGAAAAAAATTACACTATAATCGCGTCGTTTTGGTCAAGCCATGGGGGGCGCCGCCACCCCGGACCTAACACATAGGTCCGCCCCTGCTGAAAACATACATGTCAAGGACTTTTAGGAGTTCAAGAAAACTGATCAAGGTCCGACATCATGACCCTTTTAAGGTAAGGTTTTAAAAGGTTACAACTAAACAAACACAAATGTTTTTCTCCCTGTCGACATTGCATTGGATGGGAAATAAAGGTCGGTTTAACTTTGTGTTGTTTCAGATCGAGGAATTTGAAAGGAACATTAAAGAACAAAAAATATAATTCTGATTCAGTCTGGTTAATATTGTTTTTACTAGGTTCATAGGGTTTTGAGCTTTTGATGGACAAATTAATGCTTTATTCTATTTGAGTCGTTCTTTAACAACAACATTTCAGATACGCTGTCAAACAAAAGTATTATAAATAAGAATACAAAAGTATTACTACATTATACTTATGTCAAAATGGGTAAACGAAAAACTAACCAAAAGTATATGGAGTTTGAAATAAGTACTCAAAACAGATTTAAACTCTATACCGATAATATGTAGTCTACTTGAGCTCTATATCGTATATGCAGAATTACTTCCTTTTTGCTAAATAACCTATTAATGCATGATATATAGTTTACTACTCAATCCATGATAGGTTGAAACTTGGAGAGAAAAATTTTGTTCACATATCATTTCATATATATTTCAGCATGTTGTAAACCAGTCAAATAAGTTTGTAGATGTTCAAAATGGAATAAGTGTCTAACTAGTAAAAAAGTCCACTATTATCTTTTAATGCATGGACGGTCACTGCGAGGTCACAGTCGCGTGCTCGCTTATCGATGCTTTAAGTATTCAACATGCACACATTTAGGAAGTGAATTTCAACGACTTTGTTTCTAATTAGGCTCAGCATACATGTTTTAAATTACTGTATATATAGGTACTATGGTCACTCTTAAATGCGTGTGTTAAAGTCAACTTGATTTTGGTAATTTTTTCAACCTTACATCTTTGAACTGTTTTATATTGATGAATGTATATTCCTATGTAGTATAAGTTAGTGGGCTTATATGACCTAAAGGAAGAAAGCTGTTATGTTGCACTAATTTGAGTTTTTTTTGCCTTATATCATGTTTACCCAGTGATTCAAGTTTGTAAAACTTAATGCTTATTGTTATAGCACAAACTTATTGATAATTTAGAAACGTATATAGTGCGGGTGGATGCTTCATTAACGCTTTCTTTTAACCAGACTACCATTCCATCAAGGTTGTGGTTATTATAGCTGAGGGTGTTCCTGAATCTGACACGAAGGTGTCGATTTCCATCAAGGTTGTGTTGATTTCTTTTAACTTTCAACCATTGGATATTTATGAGAACGAGCCATTGATGTTGGGCCTATGTCTAAGTAAGACTTATAGTTATTGTGGATATGTGGGGTCTTTTGTCCAAATCTGTGAGTAAACATATATGACCTTATGTCTCTGACTAGAGATGGAAAAATAGGCAGGGTGAGTAATGAGGTGGGTTAAAATGGGTAATTTTTGACGAGTTCAAAATAATTTGTCAGGTTAAATATGATTACAAGAATTATAAATACTTAATAATATAATTAATTTCTTGACTAAAATAAATTTTGAAAGACATTTGACGTGTTTATTGGGTACACCATTGGTTCATACCCTGAGTCTGAAACTGTTTTTATATCAAATCTAATCTTGAAATCTGAACATTTTGTTTTTAAGAATAAGAAATGTGACATACTTTCAATGCCTTTTGTGACAATTGACATTACTGTGATATTACCCTCAATGAATTAGTTTGAGATTCATAATTGACATATGCTATATCCTATTTTTTTTATAAATTTGAGATTCATAAAAACATATATTTTTAGAATTGGAGATACAATTGAATTGTTTTATTGGAAATCGATAGACTTCGACGGTCACATGTGGAGCTCATTAAAATGGTAAAAATATTTCTTTTATCATGCCTACACTATTTTTTTAGATCACATTATTCGTTAACGAAAAGTGACCTTTAATATTGTAGGAAAAAATAGTGTCAATGTAAAGGTCAATTTTCGACTTTTCGTAAGTAAATGCAGCATGTTTAATGTTGATGCTATCAAAAGACATAACTGAATTGCGTAGAAAATGTGGATTCCTTTTTAAACTTAATTCGATTTTAATTTTCTTTTTCGATTGACATTTTTACTATGTAGCGCATGGGCGGACGAAGTGAAATCATTTTTCAGCCACAACCCAGGAGAATGATCCCGGTCTTTGTTAGCGTAGCTTCAGGGGCTTGGCGGTAGTGAGACTTTCAATTGCATAGGAATGGATAGGGTTGTATCTGAAGTGCAAAGGGTAAGAGAGTGGAAACGTTGAGACTGGACCATTATTGGAATAAAACTTGGTGATGATAGTACGCTACTCCATGATATCTTTCTATTTATTATGGCAAATATGAGATACTTTCGTCAGATATTTGTATATACATAACAAGCCTGATGGATGAAACTGGAGAAATGTTTGTTTGTTCTACTTAAATGACTATCCAGACTAGGAAGTCTGGACTTTCACTGTATGCCCTCGAATTGTATGGAGTTGGCTGCATATTTGGCAGCCAAGTTATGCAAACTGTATAACGGAAATAGCTATATAGTAGTTGCGTTTTTTGGATGCATATGTGGCACCCAAGTTATGCATATTGTAAGACTGCAATAACTATGTATTAGTTGCGCTTTTTATAGCCAATTGGCTTCAGTTTTAATTTGTTATAATATTTGCAGGTTGAAATTTATAAAAGACAACCTGAAGACCAAGTAAAAGAAGGTCAGGAGTGGAAAGTAGCTGTGAAGTAGCAACAAGAAAATTGCAGCTATGTGTAACACATGGAGCAAGCTAGCTATCTTCTATAAGATGGCAGTGGTGATCGACAGAAAGGACCATCGTGAAGTAGGCAATGAGGCCAATGGGTTTTATGCAAGCATAAGAAAACTTTACAATGACGCTGAGATCTCATCCTTGTAGAGCATTTGGCCGACTTGGCCATTAGACTAAAATACATGTACAATTAATGTTATATCCCTATGTATTAAATTATTTAAGATGCACAGGTATATGTACAAAACTAAATTGGTATAACCTTTTTTTAATTATATCATTTCGACATCTATTATTTCATAAAAATACTTAAAGCTAGTCGCCCATTGGGCGGGTCTTAAAGCTAATAAACAATATAAGCTAAACCCTAAATCTAATGGACCTTAAGCCCACAATAGGTTGTGCCCCTAATCTAAATGTCTAAGAATAATGCATTCCCTAATTGGTGAATGTTCATATATGTAACGTACATCGTTATTTTAATAATAAAAAAAACTAAAACATTTGTAATATCATATAGCTATAATTTATGCACTAATGCCTAAGGCACAAAGAAAACACCTTTATTTGAAATGCATCGAGTAAAAACGGAAAAATCGTAGAGGCGGACCAAAGAGAGTTGAGGCCTTGTAGGAGGTTCACGAGATATGAGCCGCATTTATCTGTAGGGTATGATACGACTGACATTCAATTTTTGGTCCTCGTGGTTTAGTCCAGTTTTCAGTTTTGGTCCAAAATTTCAAATAGTTTCGATTTTGACCAAAAAAATAAACTTTCTCTTCACTTTTGGTCCATTTCTGTTAACACCGTCAATTTGACTAGTTTGACTGTTAAATGAAAGGGTATTATGGTCCTTTTATTATATTCCTACAAACTCACATTCTCTCTGTGTTTTAAAATTAAAAACAAAGAAAAAACCCTCACTTTCTTTTTTATTAAAGCAAAAACCTGACACTTTTCATATACATAAGTTTAACGGGTGGCTACCACCATCTCTGATAGGCCACCATCACCTCCGGTAGATCACCCCAGCCGCACCTCACTGCCACCTCCTAACCCTCACCTCTGCTCATTAATCACCCTTCAAACAATAACTATCTTCAACTTAAACAAAAACACAAAACCTCCACATCACGCTTGCCAAATCAAATCACGCTTGGCAAAATCATGACAAACTACCATTACCACATCAAAAATCACGCTACCCGTTGATTGTTGATTATCACACCAAACTAACATTGTTGATTCTTCTGATTTACATTCTTATACTTGGATCTTGGGTTGAACAGTAAAACAATAAAAAAAAGAATGGAAAGATGAGATAATACCCATGAAATAATTAGATGCTTCATGCTTAAGTTGTTTCATCTTTTCCTCATACACTTACATCACTATCTTTTCCTCATACACTTATGCTACCTTCGTTGCCAGACCTCTCACTTTTCTCTCATCTTTGTGATTAACTCAAGGCTTGAAGATGGATCTCTGCTAATAGCAATGTGCTTTGTTTAATTTAACATGATGATAAACTCTAATTTCTTAATTAAATAGATTTGATTTTGTTTTTGGAAAAAAATATGTATGCCGATTTTTTGTTCACAGATATGAAAGGCATGTGATTTGAGATATCAATGCTAATTATAAAAAACTTATAATTGTAAATAATAATAAGATTGATATACGAGTATTTTTTTTAGTAAAGTGATATTTTAGTAAAAAAAGTTAAATAATTATAGAAATAAAAAAACATAAAGGAGAGCGTAAATTAGTAACTTCGGAGATAAAAATGAGGGTAGTTTAGTCATTTTATACGGTCAAACGAGTCAAACTGACGAGGTTAACAGAACTGGACCAAAAGTGAGGAAATAGTTTACTTTTAGGTCAAAATCGAAACTATTTGTATTTTTGGACCAAAAGTGAAAAACGTACCAAACCACGAGGACCAAAAAAGTAGTTAACTCTATCATATAGCTATAATTTATGCACTAATGCCTAAGGCACAAAGAAAACACCTTTATTTGAAATGCATCGAGTAAAAACGGAAAAATCGTAGAGGCGGACCAAAGAGAGTTGAGGCCTTGTAGGAGGTTCACGAGATATGAGCCGCATTTATCTGTAGGGTATGATACGACTGACATTCAATTTTACCAAATAAATTATTTATGATGCAACTTTGTATACATAATTTATTTTGGAAACTTGTTTTTTTGGAATCTAAGGGACTAATCCTAGCCATCCATTACCTAAGATTAAAAAAAATACGGAGGGACTATTTTTGCCAAAATGTCCAAAATTTACAAAAAAACGGCGGAAGGACTAAATTGTAAATATGACGAAAATTGGTTATCACAAGTGATATTTCGTTACTGATAAAAACAATGAAATATCGCTAGAGATAAACCAATGAAATCACTAGTGATATTTCATTAACATAGTTATTGCGTAATATCCCAGTGATATTTCATTGTTTTATTAACAGTGATATTTCATTGATTTTCGCTAGTGAAATATCACTAGTGATAATTCATTACTCCGTCATATTTACAATTTTGGTACCTCCGCCCATTTTTTCAACTTTTGAACATTTTGACAAAAATGGCCCCTCCGTATTTTTTTTAAATCTTAGTTTAATTTCTACCATTAGATTAAAAATAGATGAAAGGTGAAGATTTGTTCCTTTATTTCCACCAAAAAACAATGATGCAAAATAACTTTTCTCAATAGAAAATGTAACACACTCTGAACAATCCAAGATGGTTTTGGACCAAGATAATCATGAATTTTTAGGACTTGAGGTTCTTGCATCCGCCCTACATTAACTACATCTATTTTTAAAATTTAAAATATGTATGCATGTTTAATTGATAAAAATTAATAATATTTTAAGATATGTATTACTTGCAATTTTGGAGGAGTAACGCATAGGAGTGTCTATAAAACCCGACCTTGCCCCGATTAAGCCTATTTAGGTTAGATTACGCGGGTCAAAAAATTTATTCAGAATCAACCCAAGTAACCAAATACTAAATAGGATCGGCTATGAGATTGAAGTTTTTTTGTAATTTGGGTTCGATCCAAACTCAATTGACCCGAAAAATATTTTTTTATATAAATTTTATATTTGTTATTTAAATATGTAAAAAAAAAGTTGTTTTATTACGTGTTACTCATATTCAGCTTGACCTGAACCCGTATGGACCCGAACTTTAAACAACCTGAATTGACACGAACCCCACTAAATCCGAATTCAAATAGGATCGGGTGCTTGTATGAAAATTTTAACTTTGACCTGATCCAAATTTAAATTAAGCTCGAAGTAGACACATAAATCATTTGAAAAGTGAGGGACTATACTTTGTTTTAGTTTGTGTAGAAGTCGACTGATTCAAACTTTGTGGATTAGTTGAAAAAATTGTCCAAAATCATGAGTACCAAAACCGGGTATGAAACCTACGTATCACTTGCTTCTAACATACGAGAAAGTTCATGACAAAATTTATTATAAAGATAAAATCAATAAAATACCAACGAATTTTGTGAAATTTATTATTTTGAAACACTTACTTTTTTTTATTACCGATACTACCAACGTACTTTAAATTTTTTTTTCCAAGTTAAACCAAACGTGTGACATCGTTAGTCCAGCTAGCCAACGGTCGTTTGCAAAATTAGGCCCTTATGTTAATGGGCGTAATTAATTAATTAAAACGGAAAAAAAATTGATTTAGTTTATTTCGTAATTTTTAAAATCTTGAATGTTTTTAAAAATTTAAGTTTTTCGTACAATTTATTTTTTCTAAATTAGTTTTTAAAAACTGTAATTTTTTTTCTTACGCATTCTTTTTTTAAAGTTAGAAAATATAATTTTTTACTCTTTAAAAAAATAAAGTGCCAATTATTTTTATAAACTAAGATTAAAAAAAAAATTAAAAAGCACGCAAAAATTAAAAAGTATAAAATTTTATAAAAGTTTTTCTAATAAAAGGTTAAAGTGCAAATATAATTTTTTATTTTTTATAAGTTTAAAAAAAGAACAAAAAGTCGTAAGAAAAGTTATTTAAATTTTTTTTCGGAAAGAAAAGTTATTATAATTTTTTCGAACGAAAAGCACTTTTCGATTCTTTTTTTCAATTTGAAGTGTTAGAAAAAAATACTAATTTTTATAAAGTACGAGATAAACACGAAAATTAAAGTAAAAGTAAAGATTTTTTTTTGTTTTTAGTTAATTAAAAACGTCTCGTAATATAAATGATTAGTTTTGCAAACGATCGTTGTTAGATGGACTAACGATGTGACACGTTTGGTTCAGCTTGAAAAAAAATTTAAAGTACATTGATGGTATCAATAATAAAAAAAGTAAGTGTTTCATTGTGATAAATTTCAGAAAGTTTGTTGGTATTTATAGCTTTTACTTTTATTACTAGCAGGGTACCCGCGCGATGCGGCGGCTGGTACCCTGTGACAAAATTTTCTAGCGAACCACAACAACCGTAAATTACTCATGTTAATAAGGTTTTTCATATAGATTGGTGTTCGCGTCGCTGACTCTGTCGATATGTCAAGAATCGTGGTGTTGTCGCCACTTTTTAGGTTTTTTCTTAGATCTATGTATTTATCATGTTTTAGTGGTGAAACATAAATAACTTATTGTTGTCAATCTATAATAGTTATGTGAGGAAAAGAAAAAAAAATAGTGATTGAGTTGTACATTATGTTTTTTATGTTGTAATGGAAGGGGTTGAGGTGTATTTATTTTTCTAGGAAAAGTTTGGATTGTACATCATGTTATTGAACTTGTATTACTTAAAATCAAATGTAAGTTGATGCATTAAAAGGATGTATAGTATGCTGTTGTAGTAGTACATTTGGCTTGTAAAGTTGTACCTCTTAATTTTTTTGTATTTAATAAGAGAGAAGGTGTAATCTTTACTATCTTATAAAGCATATATGATAATGGTTGAAAGTTGAAATTATAGGATGGTTGAAAAAATGTGGGTCCCACCACAAAGCCAACGTCCAATAAAAAAAAGTCTAACCAACAAAACTTACCATACAAACAGAACCACACACCCATCCTCACTGCACAACAAAACTCACTATAGAAACACCACATTTCTCTCATGCATCTCCAAAAAAACACACAAAAAAACACACTTTATTGGTTAACACTATCTTCGACCCACCATCCCAACCAACACATATGTAGCCACAATCGATTGTCACCACTACCGCACGTCGCCACCACCATATCTCATCAAGTCGGACCCCATCGTCACCGGACATAACCAGTAAATCGCCACCACCACAAAAAAAATAATTTTCCGTTTTCTAGGTATTTATATAGATCTGTAGCTTTTAGTTTTACATATATCTTTTGTATTAAGAGATCTGAGTTTCTGTAATTCTTCACTTTTTCTTTAACAGCTGCCATATGTGATTTAGAGAAAAAGCTGTTGTTGTCTCTCCGGAATGACACCTCACACCGCAGCCTTCAAGCAACAAAAAAACCCATCCGAAATTAGTTTGAAGGTTTGTGATTATTTAATTTTATACATTAAACAAGGTTTTAAAAGTTTTGAATTTTCATAGATCTAAATCTTTTCTTCTTTCAGATTTGAATTGTTAGTCTTTTGGGACCGCTCTTGGGAATCTTCATTTGCCGCCGCCGCCGGTTTCTTGCTGCTGCTACTGGAAACTGTAAATGTTGCGACAAAATATGGTCTCTTTTTCAGATTTATTTTTAAAGCTTAATGCAAACTTTATTACTCTGTATTTTATTTGTCTTACTATTGCTGTAATTTTTGGTGTTGTTTTTAGTAGATCTATTGTGATATTTAAATATTTTTAATTTGTAACTCAAGCCGTTCTTATGATCTCCATACAAATTATAATTTATCAACTCTAAATTTTTTAGTCTGTTAGTGTTTGTTTTGAATATTTTTCAATTCTACATTTTTTTAATTTGTAACTCGGAAACCGTTACTGCAATTGGATAAAGGTTATATGACATCAGTGGTCTTATTACTTTTCTAAGATATGTTTTTATTTGTTTAATAATATTAAAATTTTATTCGTGTAACAGGTATATGAAGGCGAATATATTAGGAACTTTTTTTGTGTAAATGATGAAATATGTAAATAGTAAAGACATGTTAATAAAGTGATTGATAAGTGTGTACTTCTAGATCTGTTGTAGAAATAGCTTGGTAACTTTTTTTTTTGTAAATTATTGGTGGTATAAATTTGAATTTTGTATTTTTTAGAATCATGATTATTTTAAATTTCACACTTGGTCATTTTTTAAATGTGAAACTCTTAAAATTCTTAATTTTTATAATACGAGTTTGGAAGTTTTTCAAAATACAATTGTGCAAGCTAAAAGTTTATAATCTTTTGGTTTTTATCTATACTATATTATAAAGGGTGTATCCCTTTGGTTGAAAGTTGAAAATGTTGAATGGTTGAAAAATGCGGGTCCCACTAATCTATATCTATACTACATTATAAATGGTGTATCATTTGGTTGAAAGTTGAAAATGTTAAATGCTGGAAAAATGTGGGTCCCATTAATGTATATTTATATTACATTATAAATGGTGTATCCCTTTGGTTGAAAGTTGAAAATGTTGAATGCTTGAAAATTGTGGGTCCCATTAAAAACTATTATATGCAAATCTTATTCATTAAAAAAGATATAAACTTTCGTTAATTAAACAAATGGCACCCTTTTATCTAATTGAAACATACTTATAAGATATTTTGAATTATAACATGTTACAACGCTTTGAAATAAAAGTTTAATCTTTTGACGTTATATTTTGAACTTCACCGAAACACTTACCACAATATCGCATCGTGCGTGTTAATTATCTGTTGCTAGACAATTTCCGCCGCTATGCGCGGGTACTCGTCTAGTTTGTTTTATAAGAGAGTAAGATAAGATAGTTAAGAGCAGATTAATAGGATGTAAAACATGGTTGTCAACTTGTCACATAGAATAAATATCCTCTGAAAATTGACTGTGATTAGCATTTTAACAGGATGTAATCTTTTATGTATACTAGCAAACGTGGCATGTAGTAGCGAACTGGAGTTGGGTAGAACTGGTAATGAGATTTTTTTTGCCCTAACCATTGTTTTATTTTTATGACAAGATAAAACCAATGTCTACTTAATGTATTGTACAGTAATTCATAACTATATTAGGAGTTGCTGATATGAAGGACAACACCAACATCGCAAGGGAACACACCAATGGAGAGTCAAAATGCAATGGTGGATGAGGAACAAAATGAACAAGTTGAGAACCAACGGCATATTGAAAGAACCATGGCACATATTGATAACTCTTGGGGAGTTTTGAGCAATCAGATTATTTAACGACAGGGAAGATTGATAATAGCGTTTGACCTTCGAGTAACATAAAACGACCCGTTTACATCTTTGAACTTTTCAACACTTCTTAACCTTCAACAAGAAAAGTGTCTCGTGTTTCTTTATAAATTAACCTATACGGATACGAGTATTACCCAATGTTTTAAAACCCGGGTTGACCCGGTCGAATGACCGGACATCGGTTTTGACTCAAAAACCCGGTTGAACCGCAGCTTGAACCGTGACCCGGTGACTTGACCGGATCAATTAAAATTCTAAAAAACAGGGTTTTAAAACGTTGGTATCTTTTTCTTTGTAAAGCAAAACCCAAAGTGAGGACTTTTACAAGAGATTCTTTCCTTAATAGGAAATAATTATTTTATTTATTCCTTTAAAAAGTGCTTGTCTTCCTTAATTTAGTAACATTAGTATGATTTTCGTACTATATTTAATTGAATTTTTAAGTTTTGGGTTAAAAATATAAGTGTAAAAAACGTAAAGAAAAAATCTTACACAAAAAGCTGGCCAAAATGTTTGAAACTTTAAGGTTAAGAGTATCTGTTATAAAACTTTAGGGGTTATAAATAGGATTTTTAATTCTTTTATCCCAAAAAAACAAAAAAAGTCAACAACCATCCACAACTTCTACTATCATCAGGCTGAACACCATCCGTCGGAACACCACCACAACATCAAACGCGAAGCAATCATGGACATTGATGTCTCTCCTTATCATAATTGAGGTATTCTGTTTGTGTTGTGTTTTTTTATATTAATTTGAAGAACACTAATTTCATTAATATATCATGGACATTGATGTCTCTCCTTATCCCGGTGATTAAACTTCCAATACCCGGCTTACAGATCTAATTATTAAGTAGTGAAATTTTGAATATTAAATAAAAGTAAAGAGTGTGAATTAGCATTTAGGTCATACCTAAGTTACAGATAAGAATAGTAACTATGTCAAGCAGATCTCCGCTTAAGCTTTAAGTTATGCTGGCGAGTTTCAAACAAAAAATAATCTTCTCATTGAGCGTTGAAGTCTATTGTAGGGGCTTTAGTTTTTTGACAATAGATTTTGAATTACTTTTTGGCCCATCTAATCTGCTCAGCCATCAAAGTCAGCTAATATGACGTGGTTTAAATGCATTGGGATTTTAAAATTAAGTATTATATTTCTAACTTTCGGTGAATTTAAGGTTGCCACAATACCTTAAATCACTTGCTTTAGCATCTTCCAGGATTCCGGCCAAACGAAACCTAGGTATTTAACATGTCTTATAAAAAGTACATATTTTAGAGGTGGCAATTCCCATATGTGGCAAATGGGCAATTCAAGGTTGTATTTTCTCCTCGACGGATCAAATAAGTAGAATATGAATACCTGAAAAGGAAAAGCATTGAATTGGGCAAAAACTGTCGAAAGTATATAGCTCACCTCCATTAAGTTTCCATCTACTTCAAAACTTTTATAAAATTGAACTAATTTTACACCTAATATCTTTTTTAGAGATACATCGTGCACTGGTTCTCTTATGGCTTAAAAGAACAACTTTTATAAAATGGAACTAATTTTACACCTAATGTATTTTTTAGAGATACATTGTGCACGTGGTTCTCTTATGGCTTAAAAGAGCATCGATGTCACGTGGTTCTCTTATGGCTTGAAAGAACATCGATGTCTGTTTTTTGTACTTTGGCGTTAAGGCACCAGGGAATCAGCCATAGTATGAAAGTCGTGTTGATGTTAACACTGTTGTTTTGCATCTAAAACAGGTGTGTAATCTTTGTCTGGATAATGCATGGTACTATTATTGTTGAACAGGGGATAATCTAAATTGAAAAGTGTAGTTGAACTTGTGACGGAAACAGTAGTGGTGCAAGCATATAAAGAAGCTTATGTTTTGCTAAAGGTGTGATGGTGCCTATAAGTTGTTAGATCTTCCTTTCTCATGTTGAACATTTCTGGGAAATATAGTGTAAAGTTATTTGTTTTTTTTACTTATGCAGAATGTTATTAGTGGACCGTTATTTGCGCCCAAGCATACAAAGTGCAGTCTATGCATCTACAGCCCTAAGAAATGAAAGTTTATGGCTTGGGCGATGGACTATTTATGCGCCCAAGCATAGAAAGTGCACTCTATGCATCTACAGCCCTAAGAAATTAAACTTTATGGCTTGGGCGATGTTATCGATTCAAATGAGCTAAAAAAGGTAAATATTATTGATGAATTATAATTTGCAATTATGTAAGGCACATCTTTAATTATGTAACTGTTGAAAATTTTAATATCTAATGTTAAAAAATAGGTATTGCGGGAATGGTGCATATATGGAATGTTTTTGCATATTCTTGGACTATAATGTAAATTTGTAAAAAGACTATAGATATATACTAATACAATTACAGATATATCCTAATACATTTACAGATATATCCTAATGAAATTACATATATATCCTAATACAATTAGAACTTATAAATTGCCCTATAAACCTTTATATATACACGTTCAAAAGCCAATTTAACAATATAAACCTTTATATATACCCTTAATAAGCATAATTAGTAAGCCCCAAAGAACCTTTTATCTACAGTTAATAAGCAATACCAAACAGCAAAAGAAAATAATGATATTTATTGTGTTTAGGAAAAAGAAGAAAATTTTCTAGCTTCTCAGGTGGCGCGGAGAGAGCTGTGAACACATACTACGAATATAGTGATATCTAATATGATTAGTGTTTATTTGTTATTTTTACATCCCTGCTTTCATATATATTTTTCCATTTTCATTGATATTAATTATGACACATTTAAGATCTTAAGGATGCAACGAAAATCAAAGTTTGAGAAAACTGTATAGAAATAAAAGTTTGAGGTTTCCTGGAATACTATTATATCAGTTTCAAAGTTTGAGAAAACTGTATAGAAACATTATTTCACAGTTATGAATGATCTGTAACCACGTAACAATCTGCTATGTGTCCACGTGTCGTTGGACAAATTAGCTATTGGTATTAGTTTCATACTGATTGAGTTATGTTGTCATATGTTTTTCTATGTTTCGGTCTAATGTTTCACTAAAGTTGTTATTTGATCATTTTACGCAGGCAAACTGTCATTTAACTTTTGTCGGGTTGAGGTGCTACCATTACAATTGGAAACAACTGCTATTGCATTCACAAAAGCGGCCTATGATAGACTTGACTAAAGATCAGAAGGACAAGATGCTATCTTTCGCCCACGAGTCAAGGATGATGATCCAGAAAGATTATAGAGCTTCCATAGTTTCATACGCCAATTTTATGGAAGTTTATGAGGCCAAGGTTCAGGCACCAAGTGTAGAGATCAAAGGCATTTGACCTAAGAAGGTAAATATTGATTTTTAGTATATTATACTTATTGTTGATTAGTTACACCTTATGTGTGCTAAAAAGCTTTCTTCCTTTGTGTTGCATAGTGACATATCACTCGACATAAGTGTTGGGCAATCGCCTTACACCATGAAGTTTCTTGACAAAATTATGACTACTTTTGGTTGAAGTTGTTTTTGGGACTTCAGGAGTGCTATAACGGAGCACCAAAACCAGAGGTCAGTTAAATTTATCAATACAAACCTTAATTCAGATTAATTAAAATTTAGTTTTGATTGAGGGTTTTTGTTGGGATGTACCAGTTTGGTTTTTGTTGGGAGTTAATTTTCCAACAAGATAACCACATTTCGTTAAATAATTATGGAGCAAATTATTATTATTATTGAAACAAGATTAGTATGTTGTTGGTTTTTGTTGGGAGTTAATTTTCCAACAAGATAACCACATTTCGTTAAATAATTATGGAGCAGATTATTATTATTATTGAAACAAGATTAGTATGTTGCTGAGTATGGGTGGATAATGTACGGGAGGGCCAATTTTTCTGTGTGGAATGGTTAATGATAATTGTGATGTCGAGAAAGATTTTACTACGTTTGTACGTGTTTGGTTAAAAGCATAAAGTTGCATTGAAGATCGTTAACACTCGCTAAAACAGTCAAATTGTTGACAATTCATAAAAAATGCAACAAATATTTCTTCCTGATCATCAACCTATACAAAATCATTAACACAGTTATGTTGGTCAAAGGCATACAAAATCATTAACACAATTATGTTGGTCCAAGACAGGGACCTCGCACGAACGCCCGTAACACCAGCAACACGTGGAACATATCTACAATCAACAGGTACCAAACATAATCACTAAAGTATGTAACTATATTGTACTGTTTAAAATATGTAGTGTTGTAGTCTTACTTCTGTTAGTAAGATCAAGTCATGTTATGTTAGGGATGAGAAGTTTAAAAAGTGTTGACTTGGGTGCGGGGTCTTTGGGGTTGGATTATTCGGGTGTCATTTTGCCAAAAGGTTTTAGTGTGGACGTAGAGATAAGCTAAGCTGGGTGTAAGAGTTGATGATGTTGTAACATGGTACTTGATCTAAAATAAGTGAAAATGAGAACTGTAACAATTGTAGGATTGGTTGCGAATAAGTGAAAAGAAATGTGGGATCAGTCATGCTTTGTTATCTCGACAAGATTTTTGTTAAAAATATAACAATTTACGTACATAGCACTTAAGTTGCATGTATATGTCGGGGAATTTGAGTTAGTAACATGTGGAAAAAATAGGCACAAAAGCTGATTTACCTGCACAAAAACTTGGAAAAACAAGTAATTGCATACCCATGCTAAAAATAGGGTGTTTAGGATTGTTTATCGAAACTGTTCATCTAACTATGTGCGAGTTAATATTGTTTATTGTGGTTCACATATTATGGAAATGAGAACCATATGTACCCAGGATGATTTGACTAGAAATTAGAACTCCTAAGCTCTTCTTTAAGTGAGGCCTGACTTACACATTTTTTCAATCCAAGTAGTGGTAGAAAGTGACACATTACTTGCAGGAATCTATACCTTACTGTTGCATCTAAAAGATCTTTTGAACCAGAAACACTTGGGGTGGCGGATCAGGTGCATATACGGGTGGCTAAATGACGACTTTCTGCTTTATCATGCGCACATCAAATATGAACATGTACCAATAGCAAGATAAAGAACAAGTGAATTAACTTTTGAATTCATCCCTAGGTTTGTTAATAGAACATGTACTTTGTAAACTTAATATATGTATGTATCAAAATAAAAAGCTACAAAATGTTGATACATAAGTGAAATACATATATATGAGACACAGCGAGGCTCAAACTGGGCTGGCAAACGTGCTAAGTAACTAACGTTATTGTAACGAGTTATATAATTGAATAACATATATCCATGAAATTATTTGTGTAACATCCGAACCAACGTGTTATACGGGTTGGAGATAGTGTTAAAGCAACAACCAATGTTCTAGATAGCGTAATGCATGCCGTGGCGAACCTAGGTTCTACATAGCGTACGGCTTAGCATGGCGAACCAAGGTTATAGATAGCGTAGGGCATGACGTGCCGACATGACCAAGACTCACGTATTTGCGAGTCATGAAGAGTCATGATGTTTTTAAAAAGTGAATTAAAGCGACACAAAATATGAAAATATATATAAGTTTAATATATTTATATCATATTATAAATATATAAAGGTCACAAAAAGTGTATAAAATAAGGAATAAAGTTAAGAATGTATATTTGAATGTGATCTTTTCTATTTTTATATAAAAAATACTATTTTTAAATTGAATTTAAAAAAGCCTCAATGCACGCATCATGTTTTATCACGTTTTTTTGCTCATCGTCTCATGTTAAGCATTAAGTTCAAGCCTTTATCTATTGCACGACGTGAAAGTCATGCCTGAAACCTTTACGAAGCTTTTACGAGACTTTTTATTCGATATGTTTCAAAAGGACCAATAAAACAGTTTTGGTTTGAATCTCAAAATGGGCAGCTTCTATTAGTGCTCGCTAATGCCCAACTACTTTTTAATTGCAATATTTAAAGTAACAATTTTTTTAAAGGCATTTTAAGTGACAATATTTGAGTATTATCACGCTATTAGAAAATATATGTCTAAATCCCGTGCGTGTACGGGTCTTATAACTAGTTACCTATTACATCAAAATATGTTTACCTCTAAAATATTTTGACTTTTTATTACGTGCACCAACTTAATCATAACATCGTTCACAAGATTACTCGCTGACTAAAAGCAAACAGATTGTGGAAATTGTATAATCTAGATACATTTGCTAACCAATCTCCATATACCTTCTATTGAAAATTTCAATAGAACAGTATGAATTCTTATATGGACCCTACTTGGAAGTTGGAAACATATTTGTTACTGAAAAAAGCTCAAGTCTGCATTTTAATATCTTTACAAATATTAAATGGCAATTTTGACCCTATAAGTTAGAATTAGAGGTGGCAAAATGAACCCAAAATATCAAATATGGGTCAATTGGGTCATTTTTTTGTAAGTTTTGGGTTGTATGGATTTTATTTAATATTAGCATTTGGGTCCAATGGGTTTTAAAAATATTTCTGAAATAATAAGAATAGGTCGAATGGTTTCACAAATGGGTCGAATGGGTTGATACCAAAATCAAAATCAGTTCTTCAGTTCTTCAATCAGAATATACGAATAGGTCTGATTCTTCAGTTCTTCAATTCTTCAATGAGAATATACAAGGTGATTAATTGATTATTGTTATACTTTTTTAATTAATAATTATTAATTAATTAGGTTGTATTTGTAAAGTGATTAATTGATTATTGACTTATTGTTATACTAGGTTTTAAAGCTTAGATTATCTTCAATAAGCCTGCTATGTAAGCCGAAACAAACACTCCGTCACTCCCTTAGATGAATAGTTAGTGTTTAGCCGAAACTAGCTTTGGCTCATTAAATCCCCTGATCTCTTTTCGAGTTGGTGTAAAAACCAAAAGACTGATCCCCCGTCTGGGTTTTTTCTCAAATCGTCATCTGGGTATGATTTCGTGTCGTTGGATTCCAGGATCACCAGATTTTCATTGCATAGCGTGTTTAGGGGGTGGGTAGTAATTTTGTTATTATGGACGACTGTAATGGTTTGCTTTTATGTTGTGTTAAGCCTAATAAGTATTATGTGTATAACCCGACTATTAACATGTTTAAGATGCTACCACAATGTGAATTGCTATCTGAATTCTCATACGGTTGTATTTTGTTTGGGCAGTTTTGGATCAATATTTCGGAAAGCTTTGAACAGCAAAATACGTCTGAAGCGAATGAAGAAGGTGCTAGTTCATCAACAACGGGTAAGACACGTTCGAATGCATGGTTATATTTTACGAGATTACCTAATGGTGAACCTAGGGTAAGTTGTAATTCATGTGGGCAAACATATAGTACAAAGGCGGGAACAACTAACATGCTACGACATATAGAGCAGTGTTTTGAATTTAGTGATGTGTCTTGCCTAAGACAAAGGCGTGTTCGTTTAGACCAAGACTTATTTAAGGAGAAAATTTATATTTCTATTATTAAACATAACTATCCTTTTAGTTATGTTGAACATGATGGCACTAGAGAATTACATCAGTTTTTACATCCTGATGCAGAACCCATATGTAGAAACACAGCAAAGGCGGAAGTTTTGAGAATTTATAAAAGAGAAAAAATGAAGTTAAAAGAAAACTTAGAGAAAGTAACAAGTAGAAATTGTTTAACCTCGGACTTGTGGACTTCCGTTACTACGGATGGTTATATGACATTAACCGCACATTACATCGACGAAAGTTGGGTCCTAAGGAAACAAGTGTTGAATTTTAGAGTTGGGCATCCTCCTCATAGTGGTCGTCTTTTAGCAGAGTGCATAAATAACTTTTTAAAAGATTTGGTTATTGAGAAAAAGGTTTTTACGATCACATTAGACAATGCAGCTTATAATAATGGGGTTGTTGATTGTTTAAAAGATCATTTACGGTTAAACAACACATTAGTTTGTGATGGGGAGTATTTACACGTCCGCTGTGGAGCACACGTGTTAAACCTAATCGTACAATCAGGATTGAAAGTAATTGAAGAAGCCATTGTAAAGGTTAGAGAATATGTCAAGTATGTTAGAGGAGGTGCACAAAGAAAGCGTAAGTTTGCCGAGTGTATCACTCAACTTTCACTAAAATGTGGTAGACATGTGCGTCAAGATATCGTGATTAGATAGATCTTTACTTATCTAATGCTTGATTGTGCATTGGTATATGAACGCGCGTATGCTCGATTGAAGTTAGTCGATTCTAATTACAAGACTTGCCCGACAGAATTAGAATGGGAAAGGATAAGAGAAATCACTAAAATTTTGAAACCCTTTTATGACATTACAACTATGTTTTCTGGAACTTCATATCCCACTTCTAATCTTTATTTTCTCAACGTGTGGAAAATTCAATTGCATATTCAAGAAGCAATGGAAAGTTTGGACCCGGTTATAAGTGTTATGGCTAACGAGATGAAAACGAAATTTGAAAAGTATTAGGATACATATAGTATGATTTTGTCCTTTGGAATTATTTTGGATCCACGCTATAAATTGAAAATGGTTGAGTATTGTTTTGATAAACTTGGTA
This sequence comes from Glebionis coronaria, assembly GCA_025667525.1. Lineage (NCBI taxonomy): Eukaryota > Viridiplantae > Streptophyta > Magnoliopsida > Asterales > Asteraceae > Glebionis > Glebionis coronaria. Next base: position 15,174,767 of record CM046874.1, on the reverse strand, counting down.
TTGAGGGTGAGATGCTTAGTCATAAAGTTGGAAGTGTTGAGAGCGGTTTACGCGAGTTATACAAGGGGTACAAGGTTCGTGCGGATGAGATGCATGATTTGAACTTAACAACTAGTCAAAATGTCGCAAATCCATCGGAGTTGGCTTTGAGTCATATAAAAGTCGTTATGCCAAGAATGTGGAAGAAACGTCACAATTAGATAAGTATTTGTAGGAACAACCTCTTCATAGGTTCCAACATGCCGATCTTAATATTTTACAATACTGGAAGGAGAATTAAGGGAGGTATCCCGAGGTAGCTCGAATGGCTCGTGATGTATTGAGCATCCCAATAACAACAGTTGCTTCTGAATCCTCGTTTAGTATTGGGGGTCGAATTATAAGCAAATACCGAAGTTCGTTACTGTCGGATAATGTTGAGGCGTTGTTATGTACGCGTGATTGGATTCGATCAAAAAGGTAAATTATTATATTCTTCTTTTGTGTATTAAATTTTCTTGTATTGTAATTGATAACTAGATCTTTTATACACGTGCAGACGAAGCTGAAGAGAGATTGGACCAAGAAATCGAGAAACAACTTATAGAGGACATAGAAAATGTGATTTGATATTTACATGTTAGCATTTCAATTTAAAGTCACACATAATTTGTCATTCTTAGATTGGTCTGTAATAATATTTGATATCTATGTCCGTGGTGAACTTCTACTTGTCGATTAGTCATTCTTCCAATCTGCACCCACTATTGTCCTCAGTAACCACCCACTTTTTTCATCATTTCGACCGCCTTTTCAGTCTCATTCTTTTTTTGCATATGCGGTCACCAAATGTACCCATTAAACAGTAACGAGTCTATGATTATACTCACGTCTCTGACATGAGGCTAACAAGTTATAAGGATTAATATGAAGCGGCAGTTTTTGATAATTCAGGTCTGACATGAGGCTAACAAGTTATAAGGATTTTTTTGAGGTGATGACGTAATCGGACATCAGAAGGTTGCTTATTTAATGCATCTTACTTAATGCATGTGAGTGTAATTGTCTATTTGTTATGCAAATTATGAAACTTTTGCTCTGGAATTTTAAGCTGCTACTGTATTTGGAAAAAGTTGCTACTGTATTTGTTATGCTCCTATGATGTTGCACCTTAGGAAAAAAGTGACTGGAACTTGTTATGTTATTTTTTTTATTATAGTGGCTACTTTATTTTTCACTAGTGCTGCATTATCTTCATTTTCGTCCCATGAATTTTGTAATTTTGGGTAAGTTTCGGTCCCATCCTTTCCACTCTTTTTGGTTTTGGTTCGATCCGGGTTTGACCCGATTATAAACATATGAAAACGTAAAAAAGCCCGAAGAAAAACGTAAAAAAAAGATCAGAAACAAAGAAATAGTCACAGAAACTTAAAAGCTGGTGAAAACTCGCTATTTTTGGATCATTTTATAGGTGATTACGCAAACTTGTCTATTTATGTCTATAAAGACTAAAAAAACGTAAAATAACTGAAAAAAAAACTTAAAAAATGACAAATATGAAAAATAGTTGACGAAAAGGTAAAAAAACGAGCAAAAATTTAAAAAAACAAAAAAAAACCAAAAAAAAGATAAATAAAAACATGACAATACTACAAATCCATCCATTTAATGGGTTGACCCAACCCAAAACACTTGACCCATAACCCATTTCACCTATTATTTAAATAAACCCATTTAACCCATAACCTATTTAAACCATAACCCATTTGATCCATGACCCAAACCCAACCAAACCAACCCATTTGCCACCTCTAGTTAGAATAGATCGATTAAGGTAGGGTTTCAAAGTCGCACAATGTGTATTCTATCTTGATAAAGTGAAGCTCATCAAATGCATTCAACCCATAATTAACCTTTTAAATCACTTCATTAAGAATTACAATACTATATTAAAGGGGCAAACTTACCGAATATCTCACAAAAAGATGGCAAAACATGTATCGCTTTCATTACTCGGTTGTTTTCTGCACTGTTTCACCTCCATAATATCTTTGAAAACCTCACAAGGATCAGGATCTTTCAGGTCTGTTAAACAAAAGTAAAGATAATTCAATTCTTCCAAAAACATACACTTGTAATATTGCTTAAAAAACATAACAACGCGGCATTACAGCAGTATACACTCCGAGTAATATTTTAACATCGAGTATACACTCCAAGTAATGTTTTAACATCGAGGGAAGTTATTTTAGATAAATATTTTTCTTGGATATGAGAGGATTTATCCTCATCATTCATAATATTTTTATTTAATGAATATAATTAAATATAATTTATTTTTCATATACTTTTTATAATTTAAATATCTTATAAACCGTTAAGTGTTAAACGAAAAAAAAAAATACCATCGCGACGAACATTTAATTATCTTTCTACCAATATGCACTATGATATACTTTTGAAGAAAAAAATTTTGTTTTTTTTCTTGTCGTTAAAATTTACGTGAAATATCATATATGATAATAGTGTTTCTTCATATATGATATCAGTGTTAAATCATAAATTATTGTTTAATCATATATGATATTGGTTTATATCATATATAATAAGATATATCATATAAGATACTGGTGTTATATCATATATTACATTAGTATCATATATGATAATTTTCGACAACGAAAAAATAAACGTGGAAAAAACGAAAAAAATAATTGCCGAAAGCGTATCATATAGCATATCTATAGAGAGATAATTAAATGCTCTTCGCAACGGTATATTTTTTCGCATAACGATTAACTGTTTAAGAGATATTAATGTAAGAAAAAAGATGATGAAAATAGATTTTGTATTTAATCTCATCCATTGAATTAAAATGGATATGAAAAGTAAGAATTAGTCCATTGGTATTCAAATAAAGTTTATTATTCAAACGAACATAAATCTTTAACATCACCCTTGAAGCGTTCTCGTCTATCTACGCATACATCACACATTTGTCTTTGGGATCTCCGTCTTCTATTAACATTGTCACGTCGGGCGTCGTCTCAAATAAACCTTGAATACATCTCAGGAAGTAATTATCTAGTGACCTCGTAAAGTTTTGCTTGTATATTTTCTTAAGACTATACAATGTAATTCGTACATAAAAATCTTCGAGTTCTTAAGCTCATTATGCTCAACATTTACACTTTGCAATTGTTTCTTATAATGCACTATCTGTTTCTTGCCAACCCTTTTAATCTTTACGACGCCCTCCCTTATAATAGATCGATTTTGAATTCGGGTTAGTCGGGTTGACCCGATTAATCCTAAATGAAATTTAAACCCGAGTAACCCGACCCAAATATGCTCAGGTCTGGTCAGAAATATTGACACCCCTAACCGTAACTGATAAGGCGTACAAGTACAGGTATTAACAAACAAGAAAGCCGTCTAACTAGTCAAACAATTCAAAGTCACAACACAATATGTATTCTGTCTTGATAAGGTGAAGCTGGTCAAATAAATTCAACCCATAAATAACCTTTTAATTCACTTCAGTAAGAATTACAATACTAAATTAAAAGGTAAACTGACTGAAATCTCACAAAAAGATGGCAAAACATGTATCACCCTTACTACTTTTTTGTTTTGTGCACCATTTCACCTCCCTAATAATTTTGAAGACCTCATAAGGATCAAGATCTTTCGGGTCCGTCAAACTAAAGTAATGATTTTCCAATTCTTCCTTAAACACACACTTGTAATATGTTGGGAATCTAAGTTTGTTAGATTCCCTGTATCATAGATTTAAACACAAATTAAGCTGTTAGATAGTCACTTGTCTGTGCCTAGGAGGCAGGCAAGTATCGCAAGACTCACAGAGATCCAAGTCTCTGTGAGCAACCTCAGAGGAGTCCATGTCAGAGACATTGTCAAGGAAGTCGAAGATTACTTGAAGACATACTCATTGGCTGTGATGGATAACAGCCAAGATGTATTAGGGACTCTGAGGGGTTGAGGGTTAACAGGGGTGGCAATACCCTGTTAACACTCAGCACACTTTGGTCATGCCATTTGTGTGTACGAGACTATGAAGAAAAAGGAAACTGTTTCAAGATCTGTTTCCTTAAAGCATTATGGCAGACTACCAAGAATAAAAGAGCATCTTGTGACAGATGTCTGAAAAGTGAATATCTTGTGTAGTCACCATCAACTAGTACTTAGGTCAACCTCGTATCACTATAAATAGGATGTGTAGCCCAGCATTAATGTTTAACACTTTGAGAATATTCACACATTAATGCTTAGAACTTATTGAATCAAACTGCTGTGACTGTATTCATAAGTTAGGTTATTTAGTTGTCCAAAGTGTGCACAACACATTGTCATCAAACGGTGTTATCCATAACACTTGTAATTCTTTATTATACAATAATAAGTATTATGTTTGAAAAGTATTTACTTGTGTTGATTAGTTAAGTTTAGTGTTCTAGCATTGATTAGGGACTTTCAATTGGTATCAGAGCGGTGTTTGATATTAAAACCTTCAAGAAACCTCGTTCTCAGTTTTATAATCAAGATCCACCATGCCAGAAACATCCAACCCACCACAATCGCCTTCTGTAAACAACAACAATGCATCACCATCTTCACCAAGACTCACTCCTCCACCTCCTAATGACGATGATCTACCCCAACTTCTCGACTCAAGAGGCGGATCACATGTCACCAGCGTACCAGTCTTTGATGAAGAAGATTTTGCTAGTTGGAAGAGTCAATTCCTTGTGTATCTTGATGGACTTGAACCATTTCTTCTAGAAATTCTAGAGAATGGTCCTTATGTTCCCATGGCGCTTACCTCTACTAAAGAAAACCCTCTTCCCAAACCTCTCAAACAATGGACTCCAGCTAATAGAAAATTGGCAAACCAAGATAAACGTCTCAAAAGCATCATCATATCCTGTCTTCCCAAATACATCATGAAGTCTGTCATTCAGTGTCCCACAGCCAAACAAATGTGGACATACCTCATCCTTGGCCATGAAGGACCCTCTGAAACCAGAGAAACCAAGATTCAGGCACTCATTCAGTTCAATGCTTTCAAGGTACTTGAAGGTGAAAAGGTTCAACAAACCTATACAAGGCTGAAGATTCTTCTCAATGACCTCGCTATGAATGATGTCACCATTGGTCAAGTTGAGATTAATGTCACATTTGTCAACAGCCTTCTAAGGAAATGGCTGAGTATGAATCAGACTCAGAGAGCCAATAACTCAATCAAGAATGACACCTTAGCTCAGCTTTATGAAAAGTATAATTATGAAGAAGGGCTGATTGATACTATATACAAATCAGATACTGAAAGATTTGTAGTTCAAGGAGCAACTTCCAAAGCCTTGATCTCTGCGCCACATCCTCATGACAGCGACTCTGATGTTGAAGAAGACACCCGCAACAACCAAGAGTTCTTGACAGATCTTAATGCTGAGTTTCTTGAAAGAGCCTTGCTAGCAAATCAAAGAAGATTCTTCAAAAGGTCAGGGAGAATAGGATCAGCTAGTAAACAAACTGACAGATCAAAAGAAACTTGTTTTGCTTGTGGAAAGCTTGGACACTTCCAAAAAGACTGTCCTTCGACCAAGACATCCTCACCTTCCTATCCATCATCTTCCACCAAACCTTACAAGTTCAAACCACAACACAACAACTCATCTCACCAATCCAACTCATCAGACAATGAGAAGAAGGATTACAAGAACAAGTACAAGGCACTTAAAGCTGAGTTAGAACATATGAATTTGAAGCTTGAAGCTCTGTCTAAGAAGAAAGGAGGTGATAAAAAGATAGAGAAAGGGTTGGTAGATGAAGCATATGATTGGAATGATGAGCCACTGACTTCAGATGAGGAAGATACTACTAGAGTCAGGGCTTTCATGGCTATAGCTGAGGATGAACCAGCTGTTGGGAAAGGTGATGCAAGATCAGGACAATGGGTTGACATCACAATGAAAAGGTACACAGGCTTTTATCTATGTCTGATAGTGATGAACGCAAACATGTCCTTGATTACACCATTGTTGATTTGCACTTTGTTGAGGAACAAAGAAAGAATCTGCTTGATAAGTTTCACTCTATTAAAAATGAACTGTTGAATGCTAAATCTGAATGTGAAACTCTCAAACAGGTTAATTTAGAGAAAATGCCCCTTCAAAATGAAGTCAGTAGGTTAACCTTGAAGAATAGTGCCTTAAATGATCAAGTATCTGAATTAAACAAGGTTATGAAAAATGGCTGTGTAGTAGGTTCACTATAGATCAATTGCTTAATGATGAACTGCCTGCTGACATTAAAAGGGATGTATCTGCTAAGAAAAATAAGCTAAAAATTCTCACCAAACCCAAAGAGATTGTTTTTAAATCTACAGAGACTATTCATATGTCAGATCCCATTTTGACTGATGACCCTGTCTCTGAAGATGTGGCTGAATTACCAACTTTACCCAAACTCTCAGGGGTTGAACCCAGCAGTTCCTCTAGAGGAGCTAAGGGTGAACTTAAAACAGATGTTGAGAAACCACCAGCTAAAATATTTTCTGTACCTGCTAAACAATCTGTTAAGCAAGTTGCATTTAAGCCTGTCTCAACAAAAGCTGTGAACAAAGTTGACTCCTCTACTGAAGAACGCCTGTTGTCATTAATGAAAGAAGTAGAAATCTTAAAACAACACATTAAGCCTTCCGCTGAATGCTCTACTTCTCGTGAACCTTAAGTCTGTTCTAGGTGAATCCAAGGGGGAAAGGTTAGTCAAACCTTATTGAAATATCTGTAAGAACTCTCATCACATGACCTTAGACCATGATAGACAAATGGCTGTTAAGAGAGCTCAAACACCTTCAAGGGAAAGACAACAGGGTTCTAAAAGACAACAAGGGAACTACAGACCTTATCCTCCCTGTAAATTTTGTGGATTCACAGACCATCACTCAGATGAGTGTGGTGACTTCCCAGGTTGTGATATATGTGGAAGTTTCACCCATGAGACAGCAAATTGTCCTTCCCATCGCCAAAAGTTCTACAGGAACTCGGGAGTTGCTAATCAGCAATTCAAGGAACCCACTGGAAAGTGGGTTCACCATAGGAACTAACTTGTTTCTATGTATCTGTGTAGAAACATCTTAAGGAATCGGTATGGTATCTAGACAGTGGCTGTTCTAGACACATGACAGGGATTCAACAATACCTGCACAGATACTCAAGGGAGCCAGGTCCTAAAGTGGTGTTTGGAGATAATTCTTCAGGCGACACAGAGGGATACGGCTCAGTGAACTGCAATGGGATAACTTTTACAATGGTTGCATATGTGAATGGTCTTAAACACAATCTCATTAGCATCAGCCAATTGTGTGATGCTGAATACAAGGTTTTGTTTACTAAGACTCAGGGAACCATATTCAACAAGAACAATGATGTAGTGCTTATTGAACCAAGAAGGAGAGATGTTTATGTCATCAACATGGCTGCTTGCTCTGAAGACAACTCAAATTGTTTTCTAGCTAAAGCCTCTCAAAGTGTCAATTGGTTGTGGCACAAAAGACTGTCTCATCTCAACTTCAAGAACATCAACAAGATAGCCACACAAAACTTGGTTGCTGGTCTACCTTTAGTGATGTTTTCTAAAGACAAGACTTGTTCTGCTTGTGTCAAGGGAAAGCATCATAGGTCTTCTTTCAAAACCCCGCAATCATTTTCTATTGACAAGTGCTTACATCTCCTTCACATGGATTTGTTTGGGTCTGTCAAACCTCAGACCATTAATCACAACAAATACACCTTGGTCATAGTTGATGAGTTTTCAAGGTGTACATGGGTTTTCTTCCTTAGAAGGAAAAGTGATGCAGTTGATACCATCATGTCCTTCATCAGACAGGTTGAAAATATGAATGATGTTAGAGTCAAAGCTCTAAGAAGTGATAATGGTACTGAATTCAAGAATCAAAGGGAATATCACAAAACTTCTCTTCAGCTGGCACCCCTGAACAAAATGGTGTGGCTGAAAGAAGAAACAGGATTTTGATTGAAGCAGCCAGAACTATGTTGAATGGTGCAGCTTTACCAAAGCAATTTTGGGGAGAAGCTGTTCACACTGCCTGCTATACCCAAAATAGATCAATCATTGTCAAAAGACATGGTAAAACTTCTTATGAAGTTTTCAGAAACAGAGCTCCAGATGTCAGTTATTTTCATGTTTTTGGATGCCGTGTGTTCATTTACAACTACAGGGATAAATTTGGAAAATTTGATGAAAAAGCTGATGATGGTTTCTTCTTGGGATACTCTCCAACAGCCAAAGCCTTCAGAGTATTTAACATCAGAAGACAAGAAGTAGAAGAAACCTTTCATGTCAGATTCAGTGAAGATGATGATGTCATACAGAGAACTGGAACACAGGGTGATGAAATTGATTTTAATGAAAATGTTTCATTCCCAAATGATGAATTCTCCGAACCAAGACCTACCTGTCATCACCATCATCACTCCAACACTCTCACTCCTTATGTTCCTGCTTTTGACCCTATGTCTACACACAACATTGAAGTTCCTACCTCTCAAGAACTTGATGAAGAAGAACCACAACCTTCTTGTAGTCCTTCTTCCTCTACTGCTATTGATGACTCACCAATTCTTAAAATCCATGAAGAATCTCCTGCTGATAATGAACTTGTACCCCTTGATATGGCTGAAGTAGACTCAGACACTGAAGTAATCTTTGAAGAAAGCCCTCCTAGTCAGCAGGATGAAACTCAAATAGTACCAGCTATACCCACAATTGTCCCTGTCCATGATTCCCCAGCTCCTCAAACCAAGTGGTCAAGAGATCAACACATTCATCTTGTCAACATCATTGGGGAACCTAATGCAGGGGTTACTACTAGACAGCGAATTCATGACTCAGAGTCTGCCTCAGCCAATGAATGTCTCTTTGCTGAATTTCTCTCTCAAATTGAACCTAAGAGAGTAGCTGAGGCTCTTGTAGACGATGGGTGGGTAGCTGCTATGCAAGAAGAAATCAATCAGTTCAAAAGGAACAAGGTATGGACACTAGTTCCAGCTCCACCCGGTAAGAACATCACAGGCACTAGATGGATCTATAGAAATAAGATGGATGAAATTGGAAACATCATCAGAAATAAGGCCAGGCTGGTGGCACAGAGGTATACACAGACTGAAGGAATTGATTATGATGAAACATTTGCTCCTGTAGCAAGACTTAAAGCCATCAGAATCTTCCTAGCTTATGCTGCTTATATGAACTTCACTGTGTATCAGATGGATGTTAAGAGTGCCTTTCTCAATGGAGATTTGGCCGAGTAAGTATATGTTGAACAACCTGAAGGATTCGAGAACAGCGAGTTTCCCAATCATGTGTACAGATTACATAAAGCCATGTATGGGCTGAAACAAGCTCCAAGAGCATGGTATGAAACTCTTTCTAATTTCTTAACTGAAAACAAATTTGTCAGGGGTTCTATTGATAAAACACTCTTTACCTTCAAGGATAAGAGTGATTTCATCATTGTGCAGATTTATGTGGATGATATCATCTTTGGGTCAACAAATGTTAATCTTAGTAAACATTTTGCTAAATTAATGACCAAGAAATATGAGATGAGTATGATGGGTGAATTAACTTACTTTTTGGGTTTTCAAATTAAACAATGTCCTAAGGGAATTTCTATTTGTCAAGAAAAGTATGTTAAAAATTTACTTAAAAAATATGACTTAGCTGATTGTGCATCAGTGAAATGCCCCATGCTTCCACCCAACAACTTGGGTCCTGATGAGTCAGGGGTCTCTGTTGATGAGACTTTATACAGAGGCATGATTGGGTCACTCATGTATTTAACAGCTAGTCGTCCTGATATCCAATTCTCCACATGTCTCTGTGCAAGGTACCAAGCTAACCCAAAAGAATCCCATCTAGTGGATCTTAAAAAAATTTCAGGTATCTCAAAGGAACACCCTCCCTAGGTCTATGGTATCCCAAGGAATCAGGCTTTGATCTCAAGACCTATTCAGATTCAGACTATGCTGGATGCTGTATTGACAGGAAAAGCACATCAGGTAGCTGTCAAATCCTAGGAGGAAAATTGGTTGGATGGAGTGCTAAGAAGCAAAACTCTGTGGCAATGTCATCTGCTGAAGCAGAATATGTCGCTGCTGCCAGCTGTTGTGCTCAGGTGCTCTGGATGAAAAGTCAATTGGCTGACTATGAGATCTTATATGACAAAGTGCCAATCTTTTGTGACAACACCAGCGTAATTGCCATCTCCAACAACCCTGTTCTTCAGTCTCGTACCAAACACATTGATATCAGGTATCATTTTATCAGGGATCACATAATGAAGGGAGATATTGAGCTGCACTTTGTTCCCACAGAGCTGCAACTAGCTGATATTTTCACAAAGCCTTTGGCTGAACCTTCGTTCAACAGGCTAGTTGCTGAGCTAGGGATGCTCAATATCTCAAAGCCTGTGGCTTGATAATAAATGTGTTCATTAAATGTCTGATTCAATATTAAATGTTTTTCACATGAAACTAGGTAGTTACTTTCCAAGTAAATGCTAAAAAACATTCTCAATATTTAATCATTTATTTTCCGAATAACGAGGAGACAAATAGTTTTTGAATGGTCAAGGGACCCACATGTGCAGTCATTTTCCCACTTTGCATTAAATGCGGTTGAATAACTGTTTTCACATTTGAATATATATATATTGTCTCTCGTCTCTCCTCACCTACCACTATTCTCATTTCACAATTATCTCTCTCTCTAAGCTTTCTATCTCTAAACCCATCCTCCATCTTCGCTCCTCTTCAACCTTGAATCCATGGCATTCCCAGTTCCCAAGGCAGCAAACGTCAACTTTGAACTCAATGAAAGCATTCGTGCATCGAACAACTCCATTGGATGGCTCAAGGCTCCAAACGAATCCTACTCAGATCTGGTAAACTTCATGAAAAATTGTGATGCAAGTGAAGCATTCACAAAATCCCCAACCACCTTCTACCAAGAATACCTTAGAATTCTGGTACTCTGCTGAAGTCGTTGATGACACCATTACCTTTAGCCTCTCTTGCAACGAACACCCCTTTGCCTTCTCCTTAAAAGACTTTGCTAGTGTGGCTAGGTTAAGACATGGTGATGAATGCCTAAAGGTGATTGACAAAAAGGCTGTTAAGGACGCCCTGGCCACACTTAAACCCTTTCATGATGTGAACCCCGCTCTTACACCCGTTGAGGTCCTCTCTAAGTCTCCTCTGAAGATCAAATATTTTTCCCCTATGTGGCGTGTCCTCTTCACCCACATAGTTAAGTCCCTGGGAGGAATGCAGGGATCCCAAGATCAGATGTCCTTCAACCACCAATCTATTGCATATGGGCTGATCTGGGGAGCAGATGTAGATGTAGGAATTATTCTCTTCTCCAATCTAGTTGAACAGCTGAAAGGACGGAACCAAGTCAGGGAGAAGAAAATATGCTACGTTCGCTTTCTATCTCTGATCTTCGAAAGCCAGTTGGGTGACAGCTATCATAACTCTGCACTCACTTCTCTGAAGCCCTATCGCATCACGGGTGCCATCTACAAGGAAATTAGAGCTGAAGATGTCCCTGTCACCTCCCACATGATGAACATTGCAAACAAATAACCCTCAGTTGATAAGTCCTTGCTCCCTTCATCAGAGAAGGTGATTACCTCTGGTGTGTCTGGCAAGTCTAAGTCTTTGACCCCTGGACAGCACACCACGACGTCCAAGGCTTCAACTGGCCAACAACCTAAGAAGAAAAACCCATCTTCTTCCCACACCAAAACTGTTGCAAAGGCCAGGGGAAAGAAGATTGTGAACCTCGACACCTCCTCTGTTCCAGAGACTCATGTGGAATCAGAGACTTCAGCTGACCAACAACAAGGATCTAGTGTCTCGATGTCAGCCGAGACAACAGGGAACCAGCCGAATTCTGCTGATATCGCACAGGTAATCAGTGTAAATTTTTAGAGGTCCACAAGCAGCCACTCTCAAATGTGTGTAGGTGAGAGTGGTGAAGTTAGGGTAATCCTCGACCCATATAAGTCTGTCTATGCACTTAGAACTCTTTAAGACTTCTGTACACTCTGTCTATGCACCTAGGAATGATTCATTTGTGTTTATAAAGCACCCCAATGACCCTACACCCTCTAGACAGTATTTAGGCAAACAACAACCTGAATACATATATGTCTCGACCTTGACCAGTTGTACCTCACAAAGCCTCTTGGTTCCCTCAGAAAAAGAATCCCAAAAGTTTTACTTTTAGAGGAGCTGAATAATCATCCTCAGCTCTTCTAGGGACAGTGTAATAAGACGATCTTAACCCATATCTTTTTCACCTTAAAATAATCCCAAAGGGTTTATCCTTTTCAGGGGGAGCTGAATCATCACCCTCAGCTTTCCTAGGGACAGCGTAACAGGTGACCTTCACCCACATATGTTTCATCATTAAAAGAGTCCCAAAGGTTTCTTAACCTTTTTTTTTGGGGGGGGGGGGCTGAATAATCACCCTCGGCCTTCCTAGGGGTAGCGAATGGCGATCCTTAACAACATATGTTTCACAATCAAAAGAGTCCCAAAGGTTTTAACCTTTTGGGGGGTTGAATAATCACACTCAGCTTTCCTAGGGGCAGCGAATGACGATCATTAACCTTATACTTTTCACCCTTAAAAGAATCCCAAGGATTTATCCTTTGGAGTGGCTGAGTAATCACCCTCGGCCTCTCTGGGACAACGACATGGCGACCATTTCCCTTCCTTATTTCCCTGTTACTAATGAAAATAATTTGCAGGCTGATATTGTACAGCCAAACCCAGAATCCCTGGAGCAACAAGACAAAGAAGCTGATACAATCATTCACGATCAAAAAAATGAAGAAGAGCCCCTGCTTGATATTGAAGAAGAAGTGCTTTCATTAGTTGATGATTTCTCTGAACCTATATCGATGCCTAAGGACGAAATCCCTGAGGGGGTGTTTGAGGAGGAGGAAGAAGAATAAGAAGATGATCAATAATCTGTGTCTCCTCCCAAGGAAATAGCTGTGTCCACACCAGCTGACAATATCACTCCTCCTCCCAAGGAAGCTGTTGTCACTCCCACCTCTGCTACCTCCACCACAACAGTCTTCCAAAGACCTGCTTATGATCCAACTGCTGAATTCCTTATGTTTAATCATCCTGCCCAAACCAACTTTGATCTTTTTCCAAGGGGGGATGATTATGCACAACAAAGCCTGAACATCCATAATCTTCAGCCTGTTCATCATCAATCAGATATTGAATGCCTATCAAGAAAGCTGGATGTTATCATGTCTGAGATGCATAATTTCACTGTCACATTTCCAGGGATCATCCGTCAGGCGGTTAAGGATGCTGTCACTGAACCCATCAAAGATGGTGCAAGAAAAGGAGTGGCCCAAGGACTTAGTCATTTGTCCATAAGAATCAAGGATGCTATTGTCACAGAGGTCCCTGCTCTCTTTCATGAACATGAGTTAATAATGCACAGAGAGTTTGAAGCTGTTCGTAGCAGGCAATATCGTCACACGAACTTCATTTTTGATCGTTTTCATCGCAACACCAATGGAAATTGCAGCCTCCTGCTAAAGATTGACAGAGCTTCCAGGACCAGGCAACGTGTTATGGCTGCCTCTGTTGACCAGATTGCAAGGCACTTTCAGGCACGTTCATCCAAACGTCTAAAGAGACAGCCTGAACGTGAGGGGGAGAAGGAAAAGGTACTTAACCTTGAATCTGCCAAACAGGGCTCAACCTCTGCTGATAACACTATTCCTTCACATGTCCCCCTCCAAGTCATCACACCTGTAATCGTACCTGATGATGAGGATGAAACTCAGGGGGAGCAACAGAATAATGATGGAGTTGATTCATCAAAGTCCTTGACTTTGGTTAACACCAGCAAGTCTGGGGATGATGGTGAACCAACTGCCAATAAGCTAAAGTTCACTGTTAGCTCCCTACCCAAAGCAATACAAACTCAAGCTCAGTCAGCGTTTATCAAAAGAGCTGAGGAGCTGAAAAACATGAGTATGGAATCCTCTGTCTCGAAGAAAGGAAAGGAGATAATTTTGGTTGACACAGAAACCAAACTAAAGAAGATAGTTGCGATGCTAGAGATAGGAGGATCCACCACAGACCTTTCTCAATTTTCAACCTTCACACCTTCCAATGAGAATCCCTTAACACCTGAAGAAATAGAGAAACAGGCTGAGGGAATTCAAGAGACTAAATGAAATCAAGAAAGCCAAGGAACTAAATGAGGAAACTCTGAGGAAAATGACTCCACCTGAAAGGGAGAAGCAGAGACAAAGGTTGAGGGAAATGGAAGCTAAACGCGCAGAGGCACTAAGAAAAGTAAAAGCTGATTATGATGCCTGCGTTAACAACAGGTATGCACCTGGCAAGATAACCAAGTTCAAATACACAATTCACAAGTCCACCAACACACCACAAATGATTTTGTGGAGAGACAACCAACAAGGTAATAGGAATGTATTTGAGGACTTCAGGTTAAAGTAACTTGGATTATATGAATGGTTTGAATTTGAAGCCTTGGCAGCCAAAAGAACTGGTCAGACAAATTTCCTTCTGCTTAAAACTCTTAAGGCTAAGTTCACCTGGATCAAAGAAACAGCAGCCAAACTCAAAATAGATCCCCCACCATAGTTATTTGAACAAGAACCCCCAAAGTCTGGCAAGAAAAGAAGAAGGATTTCTCAACTTGTTAAGGAAACCTTTGCCACAGATGATGTTCAAGTGGATGGAATGCACAGGGATTTGATACTACCAAATGGAATCGTTGGTCCTATTGATGGTCAAACCTACACAGAGCCTGAAAGAGGTATGGCCTTCATGAACAGAGCTTGCCAGTATGCATTCCAAAGAGAAGATGAGCTTGGCTTAGCATCAACAATTCAGTTGCTTTGTCTCAAAAAGGGACTCAAGATTAACTCAGAGTATTCCAAGGTTTTTGCACAGGCTTTACAGGCAGAATTGGATACTAGAACAGACATAGCTGAAGCTGAAGAAAAGATAAAAAATGATGACTATTGAAGAATTTCACAGCTTAATTTTACCTTCACATTTTATTTCACTTTTGTAATGTACTTGTAATTTTCTTTAAGTATGAATAAAATCATGAGGTATGTTTGTTTAGATCTGTTATGAGTAAGAAGAAGTTGTTATCTCACTTACCTTAACTTAGATATATTTAGCTATATTTATGTTTAAATAGGGGGAGATTGTTGGGAATCTAAGTTTGTTAGATTCCCTGTATCATAGATTTAAACACAAATTAATCTGTTAGATAGTCACTTGCCTGTGCATAGGAGGTAGGAAAGTATCGCAAGACTCACAGAGATCCAAGTCTCTGTGAGCAACCTCAGAGGAGTCCATGCCAGAGACATTGTCAAGGAAATCGAAGATTACTTGAAGACATACTCATTGGCTGTGATGGATAACAGCCAAGATGTATCAGGGACTCTGAGGGGTTGAGGGTTAACAGGGGTGGCAATACCCTGTTAACACTTAGCACACTTTGGTCATGCCATTTGTGTGTACGAGACTATGAAGAAAAAGGAAACTGTTTCAAGATCTGTTTCCTTAAAGCATTATGGCAGACTACCAAGAATAGAAGAGCATCTTGTGACAGATGTCTAAAAAGTGAATATCTTGTGTAGTCACCATCAACTAGTACTTAGGTCAACCTCGTATCACTATAAATAGGATGTGTTGCCCAGCATTAATGTTTAACACTTTGAGAATATTCACACATTAATGCTTAGAACTTATTGAATCAAACAGCTGTGACTGTATTCATAAGTTAGGTTATTTAGTTGTCCAAAGTGTGCACAACACATTGTCATCAAACGGTGTTATCCATAACACTTGTAATTCTTTATTATACAATAATAAGTATTACGTTTGAAAAGTATTTACTTGTGTTGATTAGTTAAGTTTAGTGTTTCTAGCATTGATTAGGGACTTTCAATTGGTATCAGAGCGGTGTTTGATATTAAAACCTTCAAGAAACATCGTTCTCAGTTTTATAATCAAGATCCACCATGCCAGAAACATCCAACCCACCACAATCGCCTTCTGGAAACAACAACAATGCATCACCATCTTCACCAAGACTCACTCCTCCACCTCCTAATGACGATGATCTACCCCAACTTCTCGACTCAAGAGGCGGATCACATGTCACCAGCGTACCGGTCTTTGATGAAGAAGATTTTGCTAGTTGGAAGAGTCAATTCCTTGTGTATCTTGATGGACTTGAACCATTTCTTCTAGAAATTCTAGAGAATGGTCTTTATGTTCCCATGACGCTTACCTCTACTGAATAAAAGTTTCCGAGTCTATATTTTCATGTTTTACTACTTTTAACTTATCAAACTTTATATGTTATATTATGTCTTTCTTTTTCACAGTCTTATAATACAAATACAAATTTATGAATATAAACAAATATAAGAGGTATTGCTTGTAAAAAAAAGATAACCAATTCATACTAAAAATTACCATTAAGCTTAATCTTTACCTCTTTGCTTGTGCACTTGGAGAGTTGGAGGTGGTCGCCATGGAAGAAAAATGTAAGTTTTGAGTAATATGTTTGAAGTATAGATGGTTGGGATATAGTTGTGTGATTCAAGTTTTTAGTAGTGCATTAACTATTATAGATAGCGTTAGGATTGCATTAAATGAGACAAACAACTCAAAAGAAAAAACACGTTAACAACCAATAAATGATACCGTTGGGTTTGCATTAAATGTACCAATAAATAAGTCGGAACACCCTATCAATTTATGGGACATGTACCGTGTATAGAAATGAAAATTACCTAGCGTGTTAATCCGATAGTCGAATCAATGGTCTGGTGACTTAACTGATTTGAGTTGATAGTAGATCACGTGATGTGGTGATTCGATCGAGTTGATATATTTGTCGAGCCCGTGACTCGATAACTAATGCAATTGTTTATGATTTTTAAATATAAAATAACTTTTCAACATTTTTATTATAGATCAACATTTCAACAATCAAATACACGCATTATATATTAGTAAAAATCCGCCAAAACTAAATTAAAAATTATACGATATGTTCGTAATAATCACGATGCAATTACATTTGGACCAAAGTCCCAAACGCTGCTTAATCTTTGGTATAAAATAGTCGCATCATACGGTAACATTTGAGTTTATAGCATGTTTTCTCTTCTCATTTAAATTAAGGATCCTAAACCTACAAGAAATAAGAAAAACAAAACTTTAAACATATTTGGCAGTGTAATATATCGTTTGGTCAACTTCCTTTCAAACTAGATACTCATAATAGTAAGGTATGTAAAAATCACTACACGCTAGTAATGCGGTTAGGTACCGTCAAACGATTAATTAATTTGGTGAGGATTAATCGGTGAATAATCGAACCGGATTTTCACGTATAAAATTGTATAAAATTATAAAGTTTTGAAAGTGTATGCCCCGATATACCGATTTGTCCGGTTTTTATTTGATTTATATGATATGACCAATTTATCTTTTCTGATTTGACCGATTTATCTCCGATTTAGACCGAACCATTTAATAAAGCTAGTTAGTATAAATTGTGACGATTAATCTCCATCAAACCGATCATGTCCAATTAATTAACCACTAAAACCCATTTTTGCAATACTAAGTATAAGTTTGTTGCAAGTATTAAAAGGATACGGCTACACGTGGCCAGTTGCTCTATTGGTGAATAATATTACCGTTCGTCTCACATAAATGTTCATTTTTTTAATTTTTTTTATTTTTTTTATTTTTTTTAAGTTTAAATCGATCGGTCGAGTTTGAACTCGATTACCGAGGATCGTATCGATTCAGTCGTCGAATCAAAATTGTTCACAGACGATCTACTTGTGAACAATGTTTGCAAATGTCTTGTAGATTTTTTGATTTAATTAAACAAAAACTTTTTTATTTTAAGTATGTTGCATTTTATCCCTATAAAAATTCATACTATTTTTTCATTTTTTCACATTTTATTTTACATCAATCTATTTAAAAGAATGAGTTTGAACGAACCGTTGACTCCCAATGAGGATGTACTCTATGTAAAGCTTGAGTACACGTTTCATAGACGTACATACCAAAAAATAGTAAAAGACGGCAGAATTTGGGTCGGACGTAACTGAGTACTTTCATAACGAACTGTGTGATAATTTGTAGAAGAAGCTATGAATCCGTTAACTGCAAATGGAAAAAGGATTCATTTTAAAGTTGGTCAATTTTCTTCGATGTACAATAGTGTCTTACATAGATATCCAAGTGTGGCTTGTGAAGATATTGTCAATCAAGATCCCGCAATCGAAGATCGCACTCTTTATCATTTGGATTTTGCATTTTATGAATATTGGAAAGTTTTGAAACACCATCTCAAATGTAACTTTGTTGAGGTGCCGCAGTTTTTTAATTGTGGAGTTTAAGATTTTAAGTTTTATCTACTATGTGTATAAAGGATAGTTTTGAAAAACATAATCTTGCCCGTAAAATCTAAAAGAATGACACCTGTAAAATAAAAATAATCAACGGCTCACATTCCAGCATTTACTCCCTCCCATTTAAGTATCGAAACAATAACCCTAAAGCATCAACTTTAACCGCCGGCAATTGATCAAACATTCTGAGAAAATCAAAACAACACTCAAACTTTATTTGTGATCAATCGAATTTGTGAAGATCAAAAAACCCACATAATATATGTTTTTCCTCATTATGAATTCTCACTGATGGTATTTCAGGTTAATTTTCATATCTATGTTTTTTCCTCATTTTGAATTTCCCACTTATGTTTTCTTCATTA
Source organism: Glebionis coronaria (assembly GCA_025667525.1). Lineage (NCBI taxonomy): Eukaryota > Viridiplantae > Streptophyta > Magnoliopsida > Asterales > Asteraceae > Glebionis > Glebionis coronaria. The sequence goes on along the minus strand of CM046874.1, from coordinate 15,155,843 downwards.
TGTTTTTATGAGTTTTGTATAAGTAAAATTCGATTATTTTGTGATTTCTTGAAGACAAAGTTGAGCAATCTTTGAACGAATTGCACTTAAAGTTTCTTCCTATGGGGATAATACGCAAAAGCTTCGCAGATGTCTTACTGCTTCCTATTTCTGCCAAAAAATAAGGGGCCAAGTATACTTGATTTTAGATTAATAGCAACAATGTTATTGTTGTTCGTGTGCAAGACCCGACTATTTTTTACAATTGCGTACTGAAACTACTATTAATTATTAAGGCTAATTGGGATGCATGGTTCGGTAATAGAAACAGAATATTAGTATTGAACAGAGAAGATATGATATCATCTGCAGATTGCAATGCTTTGGCAGATTATTATAGGAGACAAGGAATAAAAGTTTTCTTCTGTAGTGGGAAGCTTGGTATGGTATTCATTTGAATTCCTATTAATATTGTAAGCTTATATCTGTTGAAAAATCAGCATGTTAACAAACAGATAATTCTCTATGAGAAGTGTAGGGTTCCATGAAGTTAGGAAGATTAGCAATTTTGCAGCCACAGAGGTGAATATAAAATGCAGAGCAAGAGGACTGCTTCCCTGTGTGGTGAGTTGTATAAAGTCTCAATTACCGTTGTACGAGTAATTTTAGAACCAATTTTACATGTGTGTGGTTGTGGTTGGTAATCCTAATACCCGTGTACCTCATTTGCTTACGAGACATGTTACAATGTATTGCAGCTGCGAGATGGAATATTTGGTTATCCAAATGTTGGCAAATCATCTATGATCAATTAGTTACTGAAGCGTCGTATGTGCCCAGCAGCTCCAAGACCTGGTGTAACAAAAGTATTAAAGTAGGCTGCTTTATTTTATTAAAATAATATGGAGGCGGCAAAGTGGGCAGTTTGGACAATGGAATTTTGTCGCAGGTCCAAGGTAAGCTTGGTTGAGTTTTGTGGATATGCCACTATGCCAGTGTAATAATGTTTAGCTTTACTTGAATTGCACAAGCAAGAAGGTTGGTGCGCAAACCCACATGTGCATGTGCGCATGCCCACATTTACTATCGCGTGCAGCGTAAGTTTGCCTATATTATGTCATGACTCGATGATGGTAAGTCGTTAACTCATTTCTCTTAATATTAGGGATTGCCCCGATCATTCATTATTTTAATCGATTTTAAAGATTATCTATGTTTAGGTTAAAAATATATTAATTTTTGATGTCGAGTATGAACATATAGGCATTGAGAAATTGTGTAGAACAATGATAATCTTTGTGAAACAAGGGGGTTGATGTTTTTCCAGAGAGAGAAAGTTAGAGAGAGAAGTGAAAGAAACTTATATATTGAAATGAAAGAAATGAACAACCAACACCTCTTTCCATGGTGGAAAGAGGTTTAAATACCCCAAGTCCTTAATGGACTTGGGCTTCCGGCCCATGAACATGCTCATGGGTCGGGCTATGTAATAAATGAAACTTAACATTACTACGAGCCTATAACTACATTATTGGAGTGACCGAGACTTTCTATATACGTAAAACGTATTTCCAACAATCTTCCCCAAAGGGAGGTCACTCCAAATTTACAAAGTCCTAATCTAGCATGTTAGATCTTGTTCTTGAGCTCGTAGTCTTCTTTTCTTTCTTTTTCTTCCTTTTGTGAGTATGCGTTGAATGATATCAGCCTTTTGCTTGGAGCACGTTCTTTTTGGCCTTTCACGTGCAGTCTTTATTTTCTTGTGATGTTTGCCTCTTTGTGACTTCATGTCCCACACACTTATCCTTTGTTGAATTCTTGAAAGTTTCAGAGTCGATACAGCGGAAGACTTTCAGATCATACTTTCTTGAATCTGCAGGAGTATTTGATGCAGAAGGAATAAGCATGTGAGGACGTCTTCAATAGGTACACCGCAACGCCACCGTCTTTAACTGGTACACAGCTACGCCACCGTCTTCAACAGGTACACAGCAACGCCACCGTCTGCAACAGGTACACAGCAACGACACGAATAAAATGGCTTTGACATTTTATTCTAATTCGGTAGCATTTTACCTTCGGTCGGTGAAGACCGTTGGACGATATTAGATATCGTACCCGTGACGGATAGTTTCAATTAAGTAACTTCCTGACAGGATTTCGCGGGTAAACCCGTTCTCTTTATTCGACCGTCCAAAGCTGACTGCGAACATAAAGAGTGAATCATTTGGATTAAAAGACCTTATGATTGAAGCCGTCAATTCATGAAACCTGGAACAAGTGAATTTCAATTAAGATATTCACCATCGTTGCTTTCCAGTTGTCACAAACTTGATTCAAATTGAATCTTGCTTGTTACCTACCAAGTGCTGTTTGATGTTAACACTAGAAGGATTTCCACTCGTCACTGTGAACACTAAAGAGTGTCACTCTGAGTGTTCTGGCAAGATCATACGATAATGCGTAGAGGCCTGGAACGAGTTTAAGTTCAATTAAGAATTAAACTACTGTTTCTTTCCAGTTGTCACAAGATTAGTTCGTAAAGAACCGCACGTGTCACCTACCATGAGCTTGTTTGATGTTGGCTCAAGCAGGATTTCCATCTTCACTGTAATACTTGCGTATCATTCGGATGTTCTGGCAATATTGCAAGAATACTGCGTAGGACTCATAAAAGATCTCTTACTTTTCACAGTGTGTGAAGAAGCAAGGAATAAATGGAAAGTGCCCTAATGAGACTTTTGATGATCTCGTGGCTCTAGACTCGATAGTGCGTTTTGATTTAGTGATCGATGGCTGGAGAGGAGTGCCACCTATTCAGTATTAGTCTATTCGGAGTGAATAAACCAATAGATAACGTGTTGATCTCCGTGTGATTAAAACAAATACCTTTTGAGAGATATTTGAGTTAGCTGGGGAGGGTTGTGCATTGCATCACTGGGTCCATGATGGCTTTCTTCAATATCGAGAATCATTAACTAATGATCTCAATAGCATATGTATTGACCCGGTTTCTGCCTAAAGTTGTAAGGAGGGCTTCTTTCTTTACACCCTTTATCTTTACAATTCTTTTTCATTCTTCAACCCCTTCAATGCTTACCAATACGTCATCACTAGCACCTTGTTGTGATTGTTCCAGTGCTAGCTTAAGTACTTGGTCGGCATTCAGCTACGTTCACATTCATTCTCCATCTTTCCTAGGACTTCTAGTTCTATCTAGGGAGTTGTCCTTGGGAAGATTGCATCGGTTCTGATGAATCATTGGACTAATACCTATACCTACCACCCTTTTGTCACCACATTCGTCGTGAGTTAAGTGTGTTTTGGGTTGATATAGTCACCATGAAAAATCCTTGAAAATCACTTAAAGCACTTGTGATATTAAAATCAAAGATTTTGTGCCTTAAGTGTTTTGATCATCAAAAACGCTCCCCCTTAACTTGTGCATTACACATGTTAAGTCTTTTTCATTGTTTTAGCCAAATATCATAAAGTCTCCTTAATCCCATTTTCTCCCCTTTCCAAAATGTTAACCATCAATATTTTGGATATCAATGGATTAACCGGTCTTTGGGTAATAAAATGAAATTAGATGTTGGCCAAAGAACATATTAATGCTCCCCCTCAAATTAATGAGGGTAAGTTGTAGTGCTTGAGTATGATTTGTTTGAAAGATTTAGAATCTCGAGAGAAATTCTTGAAAAATATCATACTTTTACACTACAACAAGCCACAAAAGCTGATAAAGTAAAAAAATAACATATTCACAATAATAAACATATGGAGTTGACCTGTAATGAGACGAACCAAAATTAACTGGTTCGTTCCGTGAACCGATGGTGAGCTCCATATGGTCGTCCACCGACGAATCGTTCTATACTTCTTAGCAACCGGCGCTTCCTTAGAACTTCCTCAATCATCCTGATTGCGTACGAAGAACCCTTTCTGCACTGGGTTGTCCAGGTGTATGTGACTGCCGGAAGAGGTAAGTTGGCATTGAGAACCGACAGATCATCTCGAACATTCTTTAGCGTTCCATCACTGAATTTGTGCAGTTCTGAGAATCGCATATATTGCATGACGCCAGTCTTATTTGGATAAAAAATTCCTGCTTCCGGCTTGGTAGTCCCCATGTAAACCTTCTTGTTCTTATGGAAATTACTGAGTGGAGTCGTATAGGGACGTTCCAGGTTTAGCTTCTTCTGATAGCTTTCTACTCCAAGTTGAAAGTCTTCCACCCGGTTTTGAATGACTATTTTCCTAGCATATTGACGAAAGTTTGAACTCAAGGCTATGACAATATCAGGTGATAGATGGTCAACTTTTTCTTGAGCCAAGAGCAATAATAGATCTTCTATGTCTTCAAGTTGAAGGTATTGGAGATCACTTTCGTCAATGCGGTATTCTTTCTCATCGGTACGTTTGAACAAGATTACATTTAAGTAATCATAACCGAAAACAGTCTGAGTGGTTGCTCCTAGGATGCTTTTGATTCTGTGAGATGAGACAATAGAAGCACCTCTCTTGGGACGATGGAAGTGATTATAGGCTAACTTCTTCTTTTTGTCCCAGTGAGATATGCCAAGTGAAGCATAGGTATCATAAAACTTGAGCGGCTTCTTTGTCCATATTGACTCAGGTACTTTATCCTCTATCCATGGAACATTCTCCAAGTTGACAGCCTTGAGCATTGTTAGTGACGTGGCATATTTCTTTGCTCCATTTTCAAGGTATTCAAGATCGTGTGAGACAAAATGTTCTAATGGGATAGTAGCAGAACCGGTGATGACCGTTGGTGTAAGAGGTCGTAACACGGGAGTTTGAATTCCTGTAGTTGTCGCTCTCATTGCTTTTGTAAGCTCATTCAGGTGATATTCTGCTTCATTATGGTTGATCTTTAATGTGTCAAAGAAGTCCACATTTGCAGCTGCCATTTTGATCAGATCCGGGGTCATCGTCGGTTTCCCATGAGAATACCTTAGAAAAGCTGAGAAGTCGATAGGGTTGTTGAGGAATTGAGTCATCTCCATTTCAGTTGCAGTGTCAAATGGATGTTGCGGTGCTGCATTTGTCAGCCAAAGTTGCTCTTGTATAGTATCATCGATGATAAGTGATTCAGCAAATGTCGGTTCTGGAACATTTAAATCTTCAACTTCCATATCATCGTCATGCTGAACTGCAGATGATGCTGAAGGTTGAGTTTGCATCACCGGTATATCATCGTGAGTATCTTCTTCAAGCATTGTCTCGGTCGGTTCTTCTGCTTGCATGTATTCTACAGATTCAATGTGAGAATCAGTAGTGAATTCTGGTGCAGTAGATATACCTGTAGCAACCTGCTGAGTTTCTGGGACTGTCGATTCCAGTGTCTTTTCTGTGGTGTCAGCAGTCTTTTTTACAGTTTCCTCTAAACCTTTCTCAGTGCCCGTATCCTTGTTTGACTCTTCGGCATTTGTACCGGTGTCGTCATTCTTATCACCCTTGTTGATTTCATTACCCTTTTCATTATCATCATCGTCATCCTGATCATCATCTGTATCCTCGTCCTCGTCCTCATCTTCATCTTCATTCTTATCCTTTCCTTGTTCATCATCTTCTTCCTCCTCATCTCCCTCCTTATCCTTATCCTCATTACCATCATCACCGTTTTCCTCGTCATCTTCCTCTTCTAACTCATTTTCATTGTCAGACTCAGAGTCGGTAGTGTCTGCAGGATTCTCTTCATCAATTGCTTTGTTGAGATATTGCAGAACTTTGCGTTTGTATCTTGATTTATGAGCTCCCAAATCTAGCAGACGTGTCTGTAGCAATGTCATTAATTGAAGAGTAGATAAACCATTACCGACAAGATGTGGTAGTTGTTGATCAACATAAGACCTGACTTCGCGTCGAATGATCGCAGTCATCTGCTCGTCAATTGACCCGAGAAAAGCAGCATTTTCTTTATCCCGAGTTTTCTTCTCTTTAAGAAATGATTTATGTTGTTCTTTGAGCTTTGACACTCTGTCTGTTAGTTTTTGAAGAGTAGGCTCATCAGGATGCGGTTCCTTGGGAGGAGTAGCAAACCTTTCAGTCAACGTAGCTATTTGTGTAGCTTGAGCCTCTAGCTGTTGTTGAAGAGACTGGATCAACGGATCATTGACTGTGAGAAACGGATTTGATGTGGATGATACTTGTGGTTCTGTTGGTGGAGGTGTAACCAAAACCGTTAAGGTGGTCGTGGATGATACTGGTTGTACCGGGATAGGTGTTGATGTAGATACAGTGGTTAGGACGGTGGTTGATACAGGTTGTTCAGCTGTGGATGATGGTGTAGATTCAGTGGTAATGGTGGTGGTTGATACTGGTTGCTCAACAATTACGGGTGCGATGGTGGTGGTTGTGACCTCACTGATGACTGGGGTTGATAGTAGTGAGGTGGTGGTCGATGTAATCGTGGTTATAGGGACATCCACCATTTGTTCATTTGTTGACGGATCAGTGTTGGTGACCTCAACACCCTCCACTTCTAAATTGAGATATTTCAACACATCATCAGAGTTTGAAGTAGACTTACTTTAAAGTTGCGTGTCTGGTATGAAAGTTGCATGAGCATCTTCATTGAGTACCATGTGAGTCGGTTCTGGCAAAGATGTGGTGATATTTGCATCTCGATACATCATACTTGTATCAGTGTCAGCACTGCTCTCACGTTCTTCACTTTGTTCCCGACTTTCAAGATGAAAGTTAGCAGCATCTTCATACTCATCTTCATAAGTATCTTCTTCGTCGAAAAATTCCGTATCACCATCAGGATTACCAAAATCTGCTAAGTCTTCAAATACCCTTGAGCCTGATCCGCCAAAGGCTTCCTGTCGGCTTTGTTGAAGAATAATACGAAGTCTTTTGGCTTCAGAAATTTGTTGTTGAGCAGGTTCACTTGGAGCAACACTTGCCTCTTTGCCTTTAGCTTTCCTTGCTTTCTTAGGCCTGCGGAGTGGTACTTCTTCCTGTTCTTCTTCAGTTTGGATCAGCTCATCTTCATCATCTTCATCAACAATTTGCATTTTTCCTGGGCCTTTATCTTGAGAAGCAGCTGATTGACGCTTTGAAACTCGTTTCTTGCGTTTACCTTTTTGCTTCTCTGAGGGTGGTAAATTTGCACGCTTAAACTGTGCGTCAATATCATTAAGCATCTCTTGATATTTATCACTCTCCTTGATTCCATCATTGATCATTGTGTCGGGTACTGGTGCAGGAAGTAATGCATACTTTGCAGAATTAGTGTCTGCATTCATTGAGAGAATCACATAATCATCATCTTTGGTGTGATAGAAGAAATTCCCGCGAGTGTCAATGGTTGGGTCATTCTTCATAAAATGGTGGATAATGAGCTTGGTGAATCTCGGGAATGGAAGATGCACGAATTTCTTCTTCGTTCCAGTAAACTGATAACAAAATTCTCGCCAGAGAAGAAGTGCATAGTCGACTTTGGATGCAGTATACAATCCCCAAAATAAGTGAGCCTGTAGTGGTCTCATTGCATCGGTGCCCCTAGTTTTACCAGTGAGACACTTGACGATGATGGTGATAATTGCTTTCCAGGGTTGCCCTATGTGTGAGGTGTTAAATTGTGATGGGTTGTTAATTTCACCCTCATAACTCATGGCACGAATGACTCGAAGCACTTCATCATTCTTTGGGTTAGCCACAAATTGTTCTCCTTGTGCCAACCTAGGAAGCTTAAACAATTTCCAAAAAATGCTCAAGTTGAGTACCCTTGGTGTTTTGTTCAGTTCGAAAGAGATAGTCTTTTTAGAGAAAGATGCAGTGTTCCAGAATTCATGCATGTCGACTTCGGGAACAGATGCAGTACGTCTGAGTGTGTCTCTGATGGGTGATATGTCTAGGATATCCGTGGCTATTTTGAAAGCTGGTAAAGCCGGATCAAAATCATCTTGTAATCGAGAGTTGTTCTCAGCATATGGAAGCCTATTACTGAGCGAGACAAGTTCAAGATCACGAAGTCGTTGTTCTTCCTCAGTGAGTGACATTTTCCTGCTTTGATGACATATTCACAAATGATATACACGACATATGTAGATATATTAAGTCTATGCCAAGTTTAAACATAGGGAAAATATCATTACATTTATTACCACAACATTCACACATACATCAGATGAACAAGGTCCTTACATTTAGCAATACACTTAGGATAATGACATGACTGCCAGTGATATTGTTATTCTAAAGAAATACCGTCCTAGCATTAGTTCTTAAAATATTTGGATTTCTTGGAGGTCATGACCAAAACCTCAGTAGGTTTAGGTTGGATTTCTACTAACACCTCAGTAGGTCTTGGTTTGATTTCAACCAAAACTTCAGTGGGTTTTGATTTAGTTTCAACCACTACGTCAGGAATTGTAGGATTATCCTCAACCCAAAAGATAGTGGGCTTGAACAAAGATGAAGCTTTGTCTGCCATGGCCTGGAAACAAAAACACAAGACATTGACTAAGTAATTTGTATCTCTTTTGTTTACATAGGAATCAACTTATTAAATAAGATGAACTTCTGTAATAAGAAACCATTCAAGTATTCTTATGAGATAAAAATTAACTTGTTTCAATAACACTTGGTTTCGTTTAAATGGCCCTAAAGTACTTAAACCTAAGGAGGAAGTAGTGCAAGCTAGGCCGAACTCATTAGATATTCTAAGGCAATTGCATAATCATAAGAGACCTAATTCTATCAAAATGTAGCAAACCATCGGAATCCTAACCAAACCATCGCAATGAATCAAGCATCGGAATCCTAAAGAAATAACATCCTATCGCAATATCTAAGGTCATCGCAATCAGTACATTTCCATCGGAATAAATGAGAACGCATGGCAATATTACCCATCGCAATACCTAGTGCGAAGCCATCGCAATGACACGTCGGAATGTGCCATCGCAACACGCCATCGCAATGAGCCATCGTAATGGCCATCACAATGAGCTATCGCAACGAGCCATCGGAATGACCCATCGCAACGACTCATCGCAATGAACCATCGCAATGACACATCGCAATGAGCCATCGAAATGACTCATCGTAATAGCCCATCGCAATGAGTCATCGGAATGACTCATCGCAATGACAGGCATCGAAATGATGTATCGTAATGTGCATCGAAATCCGTGACAGGGATTCGATCTCAAACTTTGACTTCTCGATCTGGAACTTAGGCCTTGTTTTAAGATTTTCTGGGCAAAACCAATGTGTAACTATGCGTCCTTAACAAATCCCACCACTTAAAAACCATATTCATAGCAAAAATTATGAAACCCTAAATCGTGGATATGATCTAAAGTTCCTGTTTTGATGTTTTGAGATGAAATGGATTAAAGAGATTAACTCAACTAAGATATAATACCTAGATGTTTATGCAGCAGGTGAGAAGTCAAGAATCACAAATCAACTAGATGCTCAAGGTCGTTAATGGCGGAGAGAGTATGTGTTTGTGTGTTTTTCAGTAAAGACGGGAAGGAGGGGGGGGGTTGGATTTTTGACTTGGTCAAAGTTGATCAAACACCCACCACTTTTGAAAAAAGTGCAAAACTGGTCCCCCTGTTTTAGAGAATTAGTTAACAATAAACCCGCTCCCAAACACGAACACAAATACTTAACGCCAACATTTTAATGACCTATGCAAGAAATACGTATATCACACAAGGCACACATGGCATAACTGAAGATGAAGGGTAGCTAGTATTTTCTGACAATCCTTTTTAACGACCAAATTTGTTACCACGAAGAATTAATATTTGCTCCCCCTTAATCCCTAACCCGTTTTCTATTTAAAGAGCAGTAATCAAAGATATTAAGGACACAACTATTAATGAGGACATTTGTCGGTTAAGTGATTTTATAGAACGATTCTGGTGGAAATAAGATTTCTCTTATTTATACAAGATAAGTGCACTGAAACGTACACAAATTTGTGTTAGACCAAGTTATAAAGTAAACTTGGCCCCTTACAAGGTTTTAAAGTAAACCTTGCCCGAGAAACTTAATTCCCGTTGTGAGCCAACGTTTTCAAAAGAAATACGTGACTTTAATACGAAAAGCGGGTTGCAGTCCGAAATAACTACAAGCCATAATAGGCATGTTTTAAAACTTGTACAACTTTTATACGGACTCTATTTATGGCGCCGTGTCAATATTAATCGACATTTCTAAAGCCGTAAATATTACCGTACTAAAAGACATGCCCGATTTGAAATTAAAATAACAATATTTTTGGATTTTCTTGATTTTATTTTTTTTATGGATTTTCTATGTTTTCTATTTTTGTATTTTGCTTTTGATGGTTTAAGTATGTACGATAATATACATGATCACGATCAAAGGATACTCGAGAATAGTTTACCAGTACTATTCTTCAGACTCTTCTGCCAACTCCTTAAGTGTCGCTGGTGAAAATGATTTCATGCCTAGCTTTTCGATCAAAAACTCGATGCATCCTCGATCTAAGGCCTTTGTGAATATATTTGCCAGCTGATACTCAGTGTTGACGAAGTATAGTTCGATCACTCTATTTTCCACTTGCTCCTTGATGAAGTGGTAGCGGATGTCAATGTACTTTGCTCGAGAGTGTTGAACGTAGTTGCAGCATAGAGCGATTGCACTTTTGTTATCACAGTACATCGGGATTTTGTTGAATCCAAGACCGTAGTCAGTCAATTGTGACCTCATCCAAAGAACTTAAGCACAACAACCGGACATAGCAATGTATTCAGCCTCAGTACTTGATATCGCAGCGCTTTTCTGCCTTTTTGATGCCCAACTAACAAGTCTATCTCCAAGAAGTTGCACACTGCCAGAAGTGCTACGTCTGGTATCTTGACACCCGGCATAATCTGCATCTGCATATGAAATTAGTGCAATAGAGGAATCCTTCGGATACCACAGACCACGATTAAGTGTTCCTTTTAGATACCGAAAGATCCTTTTCACAACATGTAAGTGCTTTTCGGTAGGCCGAGCCTGATACCGGGCACACATGCCTATAGCAAATTGCAAATCAGGCCTGCTAGCAGTCAGATAGAGAAGGGTGCCGATCATTCCACGGTAAAGCTTAGGATCGACAACTATCCCTTCCTTATCTTCATCTAACTTGGATCTCTCCACCATTGGAGTATCCACGGGGTCACAATTTTCAAAGTGATATTTCTTTAAGGATTCAAGAGCAAATTTGGATTGATTAATAAAGATGCCTCTGGGATTCTGAAAAATTTGCAACCCTAAGAAAAATGAAATTTTTCCCATCATCGACATCTTAATGCGTGTGGACATAATTTTCTCAAAACGGTCAGACAAACGTTGATTAGTAGCAGCAAATATTATATCATCAACATAAATTTGTACCAGTATCATGTCGTTGTCCTCCTTGAGAATGAATAATGTGGGGTCTACTTTGCCTTTGGAGAAGCCTTTGGAGATGAGATACGTCGATAAGAGATCATACCACGCGCGTGGAGCTTGTTTCAACCCGTAAAGAGCCTTCTTGAGCTTGTACACGTGATTAGGATACTCTGAATTGACGAATCCATTCGGCTGGCTTACATAGACATCTTCCCTTAATTCACCATTGAGAAATGTCGTCTTAACATCCATTTGGTAGACGATCATATTCATGTGAGCAACATAAGCAAGGAATAGTCTAATTGCCTCCAATCGTGCAACAAGAGCAAAGGATTCTTCAAAATCGATACCCAAAGCTTGTTTGTAACCTCTAGCAACCAATCTAGCTTTGTTTTTCAGCACACTTCCTAACTCATCGAGCTTGACCTTGTATACCCACAACAATGTCAAGATTTCAACGGTGCTGGGTAACGGAACTAATTCCCACACTTCAAGACGTTGGAATTCATTAAGTTCCTCTTGCATGGCTTCAATCCATGATGATTTGGTCATGGGTTGTTGCTAGTTTTTAGGTTCAGTGTCTGAAAGAAATGCATCAAAATAGCAATATAATGCATGTTCTTGGAGTTGATGGCGTGTTAAGACTGGTCGATCGATGTCACCAATAATATTGCGGATTGGGTGATCCTTTATCCATTTAGTGTTGTGAGTTTCAATCTGCGGTGGTCGGGAGTGAACGATTGCAGGAGCTCCCTCTGAGGTAGACGCACTGGTAGGGTCTTCAGGTATATGTGAACCAAAGAAGGGAAGCTCTTGTAAATGAGCATATTCCAGATCGTGATCATATAGGTCCTCTTCAACATCATTAGGAACGAGTGGGGGTGATGATTCAGGTGTTGTTTGAGAATTGGTGGGGGATGGGACATCTTGTTCAAGGGTAACAGTAGATGCCTCGGATAGATTTCCATTATCTTGAGCAACAACTACGGGAATCGGAGCTACTGCTACAGGTGCTGGAGAATCATTACTCTGTGGATCGAAGAATTCATCAAACATAGGTTGAAATAACTTATCCCACTCGGACCTTGTTGGTGGTATAAATGATGGAGAAGTAGGATTATTGTAAAACCCGTATATAAAATTTCGAATATTAAATACATAGTCTCGATTTATCATAAACTATATATAATTATTCAGAAAAATAATTATTAAGTTGCAGGAAATATGTCGTAGATATAAATTATTACACAAAAAAAAAGACTATTACGTTTTCAGAAAATTAGAACGCGGAAATTAAATATGATTATACGCGAATAAGATTTAAATGTCAAAAAAAAAGAAAACTATATAAAGTTAAAGGGGGTCAGTTTTGAAGTAAAATGAGAAAGAAGGGTAAATGGGCTTTAGGCCCAGCCTTGTTAGGAAGAAAAAAAAAACGGGGGCTGTATGTTTTCCTTTCTCTCAAACAGTATACGAACAAAAAAAAGAGAGGATCTAGGGCTTTTGTTGGCTGCCGACAGAAAGGACAACAACAAAGAAGTTTTCAGGAGGTTTCATTCCTGTTTCGTGTGTATTTGTCATCCCGTCATCAAGCTCACAACGGTAATCAGTTCCTTCCCTTAAATTCAGTTTATAACACGATTTGGATTTAAAAGGATATAAACAAACGAATTATAGAAAATAAACAAGAAAATGTGTCGGGTTTTGATGTTACACGTGAACCGAGACCAGCGGGGGTCTCGGTGTGTTGTTATTTTGGCCAGCCGACACTACCAGGGGTCTCGGTAGTGGTCTGGGTGTCCTCGGCAGCAGGCAGAAACAAACAGGGTGCGTTTGGGTTTAATCATGTACATAAGGGGGTGTTTGGGATTAGTAAACAGTGGGTAAAAAATACTCAACAGGGGGTGTTTGGCTTATGAAATCAGTGGGAAATGAAATAGAAGCAGTGGGAATAAGTGTTTCATCAGTGGGATAAATTTAGACAGAAAATAATAGACTTTTATTTTGAGATTAGTGACGGTTTTGTGACACAAATTTCTGTCGCAGAATGGTCATGACAGTTTTCTAGACAATTTTTGAAATCCAGTTTTAATGACGCTTTTTAGTGACTCAGATTTCTGTCACTAATTTAAATAGACAGATTTTATATATTTGGTTTAATCGTTTTAGTGCGACCGAGAAAGTGGTATCTCGGTAGGCTCGGGGCATTGTATAAAAATAAAAATAAAAAGATTTTAAATTATACCTTTATATTACTTATGTTTTTATAAATGTTCTAATTGTATTGTTTAAATAAATTAAATTATAATAGCTTTGTAATATTTTTATAAGGGTATAATTTTATTATACGAATTAAATTATTTTAGAAACTTACTAATTAGAAACCTTACATTTTAACAAGCTACTTATTATAGTATTTTAATTAACGTAAGAATACGTTTATATCGTAATAATAGTAGGACGTTAATATATTAGAGTGAATTATATTTAAAGAGCATATTTATCAGTAAAATACGTGAAGAACTTCAGAAATAAAATAAGTAAATGAGAAAAATAAGAACAGTAAATTAAATAATAATCAGGTAACTTATTCACGTATATTATTATTGTAGCTTCCGTGAAAGCCCGAATAGTATTCGTTCAGTCTTCCATTCAGTCAGTTACTGGACTAGAGGTACGGATTTCCGTCCTTTCAGTAAGGACTTCCTTTCTATGCATGATTAGGATTCCCCGTCTTCAGCCAAATGTTTTTCCCCAGTATATGTTTAAGTTTATCAGTAATCATGTTAAGAACTACATAAATTGCCTGAGCATTATATACAAGCACGACCAGTTTATGTACTAGTTACGGAGGTACCGTAACCACGGCACTAGAGGCACCGGTGTCGTGACTCACATGCAGGAGAGTGATATCCTGCATCGTCCCACTCAGCTCAGCTTGGCCACTTTATCAGTATTATTAGTGGGGCGTATGGATGCATCCTAGGCTTATATGTGTTACAAGTTATCAGGGTGAATGTGGTGTGTGCTCTACATCCTTCACATTGGAGCTGATCCCTCCACCCAGCACAGTTATTTAGAGGTCACCCCTCTATAGCATGACGAGGTCACCCCTCCAGTTATTCATGCACGGTTGTTACAGCACGTGACCTATATAAGCTCTGGCAAATAAAATACAGTAAATGCATGTTATACAGATTTAACAGATAACAGTTCAGCTTCATTATTGATAAATCAGACTTTACAGATTGTTTACAGATTTCCGCTGCAACTTTACTTATCAGTCTTACAGCTTCAGTATTTATCATCTACTTCATTTCAGCAATTCCTTATCATGCTTCATATCCGTTCACTGAGCGTTATGCTCAGCCGTAGTTCCTTTCATGTTCTAACGTCAGGTACACCGGGACGCTCTTAGGTTTCTGAGAGCACGTGCATTTGGGATGGAAGCTGTCCAGACTTCTTACTTTATGCATTTCTTACATTACTCCGCTTATTTGGACATTGTTTAGTCCTTTCATTCAGTATTTTATTTTTCATGTTTTGGACTTATGTTTGGATTGCTGATGTTTGATTCCGGTATTTCCTTTACGGTCAGTTAATGTTTTAGGACATTTACTTTATGCTCTGATACCATAACTGTAACACCCCACTTGGATAAGTGGACCGTTACGTGTATTTATGGCGTGTCATCAAAGCATAAAGTAAATGTCCTAAAACATTAACTGACCATAAAGGAAATACCGGAATCAAACATCGGCAATCCAAACATAAGTCCAAAACATGAAAAATAAAATACTGAATGAAAGGACTAAACAATGTCCAAATAAGCGGAGTAATGTAAGAAATGCATAAAGTAAGAAGTCTGGACAGCTTCCATCCCAAATGCACGTGCTCTCAGAAACCTAAGAGCGTCCCGGTGTACCTGCCGTTAGAACATGAAAGGAACTACGGCTGAGCATAACGCTCAGTGAACGGATATGAAGCATGATAAGGAATTACTGAAATGAAGTAGATGATAAATACTGAAGCTGTAAGACTGATAAGTAAAGTTGCAGCGGAAATCTGTAAACAATCTGTAAAGTCTGATTTATCAATAATGAAGCTGAACTGCTATCTGTTAAATCTGTATAACATGCATTTACTGTATTTTATTTGCCAGAGCTTATATAGGTCACGTGCTGTAACAACCGTGCATGAATAACTGGAGGGGTGACCTCGTCATGCTATAGAGGGGTGACCTCTAAATAACTGTGCTGGGTGGAGGGATCAGCTCCAATGTGAAGGATGTAGAGCACACACCACATTCACCCTGATAACTTGTAACACATATAAGCCTAGGATGCATAATAATACTGATACCATAATTGTAACACCCCACTTGGATAAGTGGACCGTTACGTGTATTTATGGCGTGTTATCAAAGCATAAGGTAAATGTCCTAAAACATTAACTGACCATAAAGGAAATACCGGAATCAAACATCGGCAATCCAAACATAAGCCCAAAACATGAAAAATAAAATACTGAATAAAAGGACTAAACAATGTCCAAATAAGCGGAGTAATGTAAGAAATGCATAAAGTAAGAAGTCTGGATAGCTTCCATCCAAATGCACATGCTCTTAGAATCCTAAAAGCGTCCTGGTGTACCTGCCGTTAGAACATGAAAGGAACTACGACTGAGCATAACGCTCAGTGAACGGATATAAAGCATGATAAGAATATACTGAATGAAACAGGCGATAGAATACTGAAGCTGTAAGACTGATATGTAACATGTGGTAGAACTCTGCATAAAAATCTGAGAAACCTGGTTCATATATACTGATACTGAAATATAACTATTAATTCTGAAAACATACATTACTGTATTTTATTTGCCAGAGCTTATATAGGTCACGTGCTGTAACAACCGTGCATGAATAACTGGAGGGGTGACCTCGTCATGCTATAGAGGGGTGACCTCTGAATAACTGTGCTGGGTGGAGGGATCAGCTCCAATGTGAAGGATGTAGAGCACACACCACATTCACCCTGATAACTTGTAACACATATAAGCCTAGGATGCATCCATACGCCCCACTAATAATACTGATAAAATGGCCAAGCTGAGCTGAGTGGGACGATGCAGGATATCACTCTCCTGCATGTGAGTCACGACACCGGTGCCTCTGGTGCCGTGGTTACGGTACCTCCGTAACTAGTACATAAACTGGTCGTGCTTGTATATAATGCTCAGGCAATTTATTTAGTTATTAACATGATTACTGATAAACTTAAACATATACTGGGGAAAAACATTTGGCTGAAGACGGGGAATCCTAATCATGCATAGAAAGGAAGTCCTTGCTGAAAGGACGGAAAATCCGTACCTCGCGTCCAGTAATAAATACAATGAATGGAAGCTGAAGGATCTACTCTGACTTCACGGACACTACATAAATAAGGAACGTGAAATGAGTTGTCTGATTACTGTTACTGATTCTTATATGTTCTTAGTTTAATTTTGTGTGTTCGCGTATTATTTTACTGGTTGCATATAACTGATTATTCTGATTGTCTGGTGTATTTCTGATAAATCTGACTGTTCTTTAATATTTACTGATTAGTGTATATCCTGTATTTCTGATTTGTGTATATTATACTGTATTCTGATATGGTATTATACTATGTTCTAGTATTATAATACTGTAATAAGTAACCTGCTAAAATAGGAAGTTTTCCCAAAATAGAAAGTTTCTAAAACTAGAAGTTTCTTAAAATAGAAATGTCTCCTTCATTAGTTCCTAAACGAAAATAAATCATTTAATAAAAATCATACCTTTTATTTATTTATAGAAGCTAGTTGAACATTATTTATTTAATATATAATCAAAATAAATAATATTTGTACGCGTAAAATTAAGTTATAAAAATTTAAATAACTAAATGATTTAATGATTATAAAATACTCTTCTAAAATTCTTATCGTAACAAAACTAGACAACCCGAGTCAAAGGCTCCCCGAGATACATTGTCTCGGGTCAACCGTGAACCAAAAGCCCAAAGCCGGTCGGCTGTGGTCCTGCTGCCAAACCCACAGCAGCCACCGACCTTGTGTCGGTTGCCACCGGTGTG
This sequence comes from Glebionis coronaria, assembly GCA_025667525.1. NCBI lineage: Eukaryota > Viridiplantae > Streptophyta > Magnoliopsida > Asterales > Asteraceae > Glebionis > Glebionis coronaria. The sequence continues at coordinate 15,138,351 of CM046874.1, read as the reverse complement.
CCCAAAATACCCACTGCGCTGGTCTAAGTTCCCACTGCTTATATAGTTCCTACCGTTATATCATTATTTCCCACTGTTGTCCTTATTTTTACCCACTGCGTATTAATCCCAAACACCCCTACAGGAAACTGCAGTCCCAAACGCACCCTTGTTGGAACTGCAGTCCCAAACGCACCCCTGCTGAGTCTTTGGCTGTGTCTGATCGAACAAAAGCACCACCGAGACTTGAAGTCTCGGCTGGTCAGTCCATAAAACACCACCACGCACCCCTTTACCCCCTGTCTACGACCAAACACCCCTGATGGGGCTGTTTATAAGCCACGGCTGGTGAAAACAACACCACCCCGCCTTTGTTGGGTCACGACTGGCTAGCAAGCACTCACACCGAGACCTTACGGTCTTGGTTTTCCTGACCAAAGTAAACCCGACGTCCCTTATTCATTATAGATTCGTTTTTTTTTTTTTTTTTTTTTTTTTTTTACATCTTAATTAAACCAAGTCGTGATACCTGTGATTTGAGTGAGAGTGATGATGATGTCTGAATCAAAGTGAGAGTGATGATGATGATGTCTGATACACGTAACGGTCCACTTGTCCAAACATGGTTCGACCTGTAGGCTCTAAAAACTTGACCTGTGACTAGTGGGTAGTCACCAGAATCGCCCATACTTAGTCACATGCTTCCTACTATGAATACTGTGGGTTAAACCATAACTATCCACATCAGTTGATGTTAAACCTCAGTTGATTATTCTTCTATGTTCTTTGAACCAGTCAAGTTTATACTCTCACGTGAATGTCGTTTTCATGCTGACTAGGTTCATGTCTCCTTATGAGGATTATGTTTTCAGCAAGGTGATGATGTTTTCATGCTAAGATATAGAAGGGGTTACATTTAAATCCTGTTTTTCTTAATAATCAGGTTTGATCTTCATCAGTCATGTCTTCATGCTGACCATTGTTGAAATTCTGTTTAATCATATTCTTGAAACTCTATACAACCAGCATTAAGTCTACGCAGAAATTATCAGCCTATCATGATTAACCATTTCAGTTCAGTTTACTACCGTTTAAATCAATTTATTCCTTTGATAATGTCAAACAAGCGACACCAGTGTCGATCATCCCATAAAATTTCCACCAGCTCCATGTACAGTATTTCACGTGTACTCTACGTACAGTGTCTCAGATTTGCTCCATGTGCAATATTCATTTTGTACTTCATGTACAGTAGTCCAAGTGTACTCCAGGTACCCTACTCCATGGATATTGCTAATCGATCCTCAATCATCTCAGATGTTTCCACTTGTCGATATTCTACCAGGTACTGATGCTGCTCGTGAGTTGAAGATTTTGCTAGATGCTGATGCCGCTAACACTTTGAAGACCTCACAATTGCTGATGCTGCTGATACTTTGGAGATTTCTCAAGATGCTGATGGTGATGCTGTTATACTATAAAGACACTGCAGAGCAAGGACGAAAACTATAAATTTAAAATTTCTGACAAGAGTAAATTTCAACCATCGGACACTACCATTCTAGTCCATGCCTTACTTCCTCAGTTAGCTGTCACACGTTACTCAGCTAACCATTCATTCAGAAGAGTGGGAGCCGTAAACCAGCCGACTACTCAGCAAAATAGTTACAAGAATCACGGTCATGATAATGACCGTCATAAATTGACAGAAAAAGCAGTAGTGACAACCACCGTGCTTATAACTTATCAGTCAGTAACCATCGGAACCCCGGAACGGACGTGACCAGAAATACAGAGGTCAGTAGTCTAACCGGTTCCCCAATCCTAGTAGTTACCAAAATTTTCAGCTTTGTCCAGATTCACTCACTAGAACCTATATCAAAACACCAGTCAGGACATGGGTCTTAGGTATTCATTTCGGAAGACACACATCATGACACCAGTCATGGTACACGTCATACGAATATCTTCTCAAAGTACGAGTCATAACTCATAACTCCGTATGTTTACTAAACCATGCCCTCAGAAATTCAGTGTATCCTCCAAAGGAGTTTGCCCATTTTATCATGCCATGCATAAATCAGACCATTAAAAATTCAGCTACCACCACTTGAGTATTATTCAGGCGAGACACGCAGTATTCATTCGGTGAGGTTACAGACGAACACATTCAGTGAAAAAAATCGCCATGTTTATTTCATATGTTCCTATGCCAGCTTTATTTTGAATCAGGTAGTTACCTGTCTCTCAGCCAGAAAAGACTCCACAGTACCACCCATGTTTATTAAGGTGATTCCTTTCAGTTAACGACAAGATCCGTCTTACTAAATCCCAAATATATTCATTATACTTTCTGTCAGAAAAATCAGTATAAATTATTTCTGCCTTACAAGCGCGTGACTTATCAGTCCATAGCTACGAAGACTTTTAGCTACCAGTTATATAATTCACTTCTAAAATTCCTCGAATCCATGATCAGCAGATTATACAAAAATTTCCAGATGTCATTCCAGAAATTTCTTCCTAACTACGAGACATAATTTAACATCGAGCTCGTCTCAAGAATAGTGCCTGTTTCCAAAACTCCTTAGTCCAGAGTTGCATCTGAGTTAAAAGGGTTGCAGTAGTTGCTGCAAGAATTACCGGAATGACGCTTTATTCGCCCTGGCGCACCACCAGGAAGTGTGTCGTTTCTGTCTATCAGGAAGAAGACCGGTAACATGAGATCATGTATCGACCACCGATATTTTGACAAGATCACCATTTTTAATCGATGTTCATTCCACGAATAGCAGGTTTATCTGATCTGCTATGACTTCTTATATATTTTCCAGAACAATTCACGATCATGTCACCATCAGTGGTGAGAGAAACATATTGTAGACACTATAAAATTTTTGAATTATACTTCTGAGCTCCCTAATGCTCCAGCTATAGTATTAAATTTATGAATAAAATTTTTATGACTTCACAGACAAAATCGTCAGTATGTTCTTCGATAACATTCTGATCTTCTCAATTCTAGAGAGATGCAAGATAATCATCTTCTCACAGTGGAATAGATTCTCCGATAGGAGAAAAAAAATATTATATACGCAGCTTTCTAGATATGAATCCCAGTAGAACAAGGTGGCATTTCTTAACCACACTATTTCAGCAGAAAGGAATTTCAGATAATCCTGCGAAGGTGAAGGCCATCACCAGATGGTCACGACCGACGCTGGTGAATGAAGTACAATCTTCTAGAACTCATTTGACTACTACCGCATAAATTTCCGATAGTTCTCAATAAAAATGTTTTACGACTATTCAACCAGATTTCCACCAGAATGTTCCATAATCCCAGACAAAACTTTAATAGAATCCGCATCACACCTTAATGCAGCTATGTTCATATCTAGATGCCTGACCTACTGCAGGTTCAAGATAGAACGCCGTCGTGTTAGTGAGTTACTACAACCCTTAGAAATTTCTGAACAGAAATGAGACGAAATTCCATGGAATTGTTATCAGCTACCACAGGCTCAGAGAAAGTATGATACTATCTAAGTTATCGTCAACCATGTAATCAGCCTGCGCGTTTCTTTCATCCGAAAGGATCACGTAGTAGCAGATCTGCAGAAAATTTTAAAATTCAGCAGTAAATCATACGAATTCAAGGCATTCCTTTGACCATCATATCAGACAGAATTCATGTTCACGATCAAGTGTATGTTTACGCCACTTTAAATTCATGTTTATTTTCACTTTCACGTTTACGTCTCATTCGCGGTATGATGTTGTTTCAGTTCATCTTTATGCTATCTCTTGATTTAAGCTCACGTTTGTGTTCATAACATTGTTCACGTTCAAGTTCGTGTGCCATTTCACGATACACGTTCCTCAGTTTATTACCGAATACGGTTACAGAAAGCTTGAGAAATTAGACTCAAGTTTAGCACAACTATTCCATAACCAGGCAGACGTTTCACATCTCAGGCCGTATCGTTTGGCATTCATTCCTCAGTCAACATACGTTCATTATATGTGCTAGTATCACGTTCACAGTATGATTCACGTATCACATTCATGATATATTCTATGCCAGTGCTCCTCATATAATTATGAACCACGTTCACAATTGCTCACTTAGCACTTTCACAATTGTTCACGTAGTTCGTCCCTATATATTCTCAGCAGCTTGCTCAGAGTTATAAATGTGATCTTTTCAGGATAATTGTACGTACCGTTTCATGTATACTACATACTATAGCTTATTCATTCAGGTTCAGAAAATCCATCTTAAGTATGGAACCTGAAAATATTCAGCATCATCAGGACAAGGTCATCAGGACCAAGAAATATTTTTTTAATTATGTTTAGACCTTTGAAGGAATCGTTTCGAGCTGGAGGCCACTCGAAACGGAGGAGTCCATCCGGACCTCTCATCCCCTTTCCTTTAGTAAATCCAGTTAAGCCCTTTCATTCATATCACGTCCCATGTTCTCTTCAGCCATGTCACGTTACATGATCATTTCAGTCATGTCAGGTTTATACCTATCGGCAGCATTATGTCTTAATTAGAAGACAAATTATTCTTCAGCTTATATGTCTTTTCAGCCTTCATGCTCTTTCAACATATATGTCCTTTCAGCTTTTATAACGCCACCAGCTTATTACCTTTAATTCGAGGACGAATTTCTCCTTTCTAGAGGGGAAGAATTGTAAAACCACGGCATAATCGCATCCTTAATTCGAGGACGAATTATTTTTTTAGAGGGGAAGAATTGTAAAACCCGTATATAAAATTTCGAATATTAAATACATAGTCTCGATTTATCATAAACTATATATAATTATTCAGAAAAATAATTATTAAGTTGCAGGAAATATGTCGTAGATATAAATTATTACACAAAAAAAAGACTATTACGTTTTCAGAAAATTAGAACGCGGAAATTAAATATGATTATACGCGAATAAGATTTAAATGTCAAAAAAAAAAGAAAACTATATAAAGTTAAAGGGGGTCAGTTTTGAAGTAAAATGAGAAAGAAGGGTAAATGGGCTTTAGGCCCAGCCTTGTTAGGAAGAAAAAAAAAACGGGGGCTGTATGTTTTCCTTTCTCTCAAACAGTATACGAACAAAAAAAAGAGAGGATCTAGGGCTTTTGTTGGCTGCCGACAGAAAGGACAACAACAAAGAAGTTTTCAGGAGGTTTCATTCCTGTTTCGTGTGTATTTGTCATCCCGTCATCAAGCTCACAACGGTAATCAGTTCCTTCCCTTAAATTCAGTTTATAACACGATTTGGATTTAAAAGGATATAAACAAACGAATTATAGAAAATAAACAAGAAAATGTGTCGGGTTTTGATGTTACACGTGAACCGAGACCAGCGGGGGTCTCGGTGTGTTGTTATTTTGGCCAGCCGACACCACCAGGGGTCTCGGTAGTGGTCTGGGTGTCCTCGGCAGCAGGCAGAAACAAACAGGGTGCGTTTGGGTTTAATCATGTACATAAGGGGGTGTTTGGGATTAGTAAACAGTGGGTAAAAAATACTCAACAGGGGGTGTTTAGCTTATGAAATCAGTGGGAAATGAAATAGAAGCAGTGGGAATAAGTGTTTCATCAGTGGGATAAATTTAGACAGAAAATAATAGACTTTTATTTTGAGATTAGTGACGGTTTTGTGACACAAATTTCTGTCGCAGAATGGTCATGACAGTTTTCTAGACAATTTTTGAAATCCAGTTTTAATGACGCTTTTTAGTGACTCAGATTTCTGTCACTAATTTAAATAGACAGATTTTATATATTTGGTTTAATCGTTTTAGTGCGACCGAGAAAGTGGTATCTCGGTAGGCTCGGGGCATTGTATAAAAATAAAAATAAAAAGATTTTAAATTATACCTTTATATTACTTATGTTTTTATAAATGTTCTAATTGTATTGTTTAAATAAATTAAATTATAATAGCTTTGTAATATTTTTATAAGGGTATAATTTTATTATACGAATTAAATTATTTTAGAAACTTACTAATTAGAAACCTTACATTTTAACAAGCTACTTATTATAGTATTTTAATTAACGTAAGAATACGTTTGTATCGTAATAATAGTAGGACGTTAATATATTAGAGTGAATTATATTTAAAGAGCATATTTATCAGTAAAATACGTGAAGAACTTCAGAAATAAAATAAGTAAATGAGAAAAATAAGAACAGTAAATTAAATAATAATCAGGTAACTTATTCACGTATATTATTATTGTAGCTTCCGTGAAAGCCCGAATAGTATTCGTTCAGTCTTCCATTCAGTCAGTTACTGGACTAGAGGTACGGATTTCCGTCCTTTCAGTAAGGACTTCCTTTCTATGCATGATTAGGATTCCCCGTCTTCAGCCAAATGTTTTTCCCCAGTATATGTTTAAGTTTATCAGTAATCATGTTAAGAACTACATAAATTGCCTGAGCATTATATACAAGCACGACCAGTTTATGTACTAGTTACGGAGGTACCGTAACCACGACACTAGAGGCACCGGTGTCGTGACTCACATGCAGGAGAGTGATATCCTGCATCGTCCCACTCAGCTCAGCTTGGCCATTTTATCAGTATTATTAGTGGGGCGTATGGATGCATCCTAGGCTTATATGTGTTACAAGTTATCAGGGTGAATGTGGTGTGTGCTCTACATCCTTCACATTGGAGCTGATCCCTCCACCCAGCACAGTTATTTAGAGGTCACCCCTCTATAGCATGACGAGGTCACCCCTCCAGTTATTCATGCACGGTTGTTACAGCACGTGACCTATATAAGCTCTGGCAAATAAAATACAGTAAATGCATGTTATACAGATTTAACAGATAACAGTTCAGCTTCATTATTGATAAATCAGACTTTACAGATTGTTTACAGATTTCCGCTGCAACTTTACTTATCAGTCTTACAGCTTCAGTATTTATCATCTACTTCATTTCAGTAATTCCTTATCATGCTTCATATCCGTTCACTGAGCGTTATGCTCAGCCGTAGTTCCTTTCATGTTCTAACGGCAGGTACACCGGGACGCTCTTAGGTTTCTGAGAGCACGTGCATTTGGGATGGAAGCTGTCCAGACTTCTTACTTTATGCATTTCTTACATTACTCCGCTTATTTGGACATTGTTTAGTCCTTTCATTCAGTATTTTATTTTTCATGTTTTGGACTTATGTTTGGATTGCCGATGTTTGATTCCGGTATTTCCTTTATGGTCAGTTAATGTTTTAGGACATTTACTTTATGCTTTGATGACACGCCATAAATACACGTAACGGTCCACTTATCCAAGTGGGGTGTTACAATTATTGGGAATTAATCCGGAACTGATTGTACCGGTTCCCATCTCGTGTAAAGCGGGTTCAGAGCTGTGTTGCTCAGAAGCCATCGCTGTCAGCTCATCAAAATCGACATCCAAAGTTTCTACAATCTTGCCAAGACGACGGTTATAAATCTGGTAAGCTTTCTTTGCGGGTGAATATCCAATGAAAATTCCAATATCAGCCTTCGGTTGAAGTTTTCCCAGATTCTCACTATTTGTATTTGGATAGCAAAGTGCACCAAACACATGAAGATAGGAAATATCGGGTTTATGTCCATGAAGTAGCTCATATGGAGTTTTACCATGACGTTTGCGAATGATGGAGCGGTTTTGGGTATAACATGCGGTTGCCACTGCTTCTGCCCATAAGAATAAAGGAGCATTCGCATAAATCAACATAGTTCGAGCAGCTTCCATAAGTGTACGGTTACGTCTTTCAACGACACCATTTTGTTGTGGAGTGCGAGCCACAGATGTTTCATGAGAAATACCAACCTTTTCATAATAATTTCGAAGAGTCTGATTAACGAACTCAGTGCCGTTATCAGTCCGAATGCGGCGAACAGTAGCATTACGACGTACTTGGATCATCTTTAAGAAAGTAACGATATACTCTGGTGCTTGATCCTTGGATGCTAAAAACTTTACCCATGTAAACCTTGAGAAATCATCCACTATAACGAGGATGTATTTTCTACTAGGGCTGAGCAAACCCGACCGAAACCGAAATAATCCGACCGAAACCGAAAAACCGGCCCGACCGAAACCGAAACCGAGTTATTCGGTTCGGTTTTCGGTTTGTAAATTATCCAGATTTCGGTTTCGGGTCGGTTCGGTTCAAAAACCGATTACAGCCCGATTGGCCCGAGTGAGCCCGAATAAATAGATTAGGTTATATTCTTTCATTTGGTCAGCCGCTTTTTTCATTCTTCTCTCTCAAAACTTTGCACTCTTCATCTAAACATAATCATCTAAACATAATCATTTAAACACATTCACCATCACTCTCATCACAACTCTTGTACCAAACACATAAACCCTTCAAGATCAGCCAATTGATCTCGAGTGGATTTACTTTGTTTGTTTAGCCTCATCTGAATAATCAAAGAAAACAATCTTTCAAAACCATGTTTAGCCTCATCCGAATCAAAAATTGATCTCGAGTACGATGATTTCGTTAAATTCAAACATTCAAATATTGAAAAAAAGTACTAGACATGAGATCCAATGGTTTTTTTTTTCCTGATTTTTTTGCTGCTATTTGGATTTTAGTTTCTGAGATTTTTTTTAGCTAGCTGATAAAGGGTGTTTGGGTAAACAATCGGTTTCGGTATAACCCGATTGTAATCCCGATTTGGCCCGGGATTAAACCGAACCGAACCGAGTTTTTCGGTTTCGGTTTCGGTTCTAATTTCTGCCAATTCTCGGTTTCGGTTTTTTTCGGGACGGGTCGGGACGGGTCGGGACCGGCCCGAAGCTCAGCCCTATTTTCTACCACTCACACTAGCTGTACGCATTGGCCCGCAAAGATCCATGTGCAAAAGATACAGTGGTTCTTGGTTGGTGTCTTCTGCTTTAGGTTTGTAAGATTTCTTGGTGCTTTTCCCCAGTGAACACGCGGAACATAAATGATCCTTGTCGAACTTAAGTTTCGGAAGACCACGAACAAGTTCGTTTCTAGCCAAATGGTTAATAGCATCAAAGTTAAGATGAGATAACCGTCGATGCCACAACCATGACTTGGTCTGAGATGCTTTGGAGAGAAGGCAAACAGGAGAGGCGGCCATCATGTTTTGAATAGACAAAGTATATAGATTATCCCCTCGAGAACCCTTTAACAAATCATTTCCTGCAAGATCGCGAATGAAGCAAGTATGTTGTCGAAAGGCCACTTCAAGGTTAGAATCGCAGAATTGTCCTACTGAGAATAGATTGTGACCAAGTCCCTCCACATAATAAACCCTTGAAATCGTGACATTCCCAATTTGGTATTCACCATAACCCATAATCTTTGCAATATGGTCGTTGCCGAATTTAACCGTTCCTAGAAACTTGCTGACGAAATTTCTGAGCATCGAGCGGTCTCCAGTCATATGTTTGGAGCACCCCGAGTCCAAATACCAAAGAATAATTTGGACGACCTGAAAATATTACCAAACACAGACGATGTATCGGATTCTAATTGTTCTTCTGAGTTAGCAGGTACAGATACAGTTATCTTAGATTTGCTATCAGTCGAAACTTTAGGTTTCCAGATTTTCTTACTAGTGGTTGGCTTAGATTCTAGTTGTCTAGTATTCTTAGGTACTTTTTGATTGGGGACATTACCACTGGTAGGCACAGTAGTGGGGGCAGACCTAGTTAAAGGGCGCTTTTTCCATTTCTTAGTGCTAGTGTTCCTAGTTAAAGGACGCTTAGACCTAACTTCCGTGGATGTGATCCTAGTTAAAGGGCACTTAGTTCCATTTGCAGTAAAGGTCCTACCAGTGGGTTTCTATTGCCACCCAACTTGGGTAAATTTCTTCCCTGTTGGAATCCATTCAAGATTATGCTTAATAGCATACATTTCATTCACGTGATCAACAAGGCATAAATCATGACGCTGAGAAAACATGCATTCATTACAATTCCAACATTTCGCATTAGAATTCACATTTTGCTTAGGTTTCCACTCATAAAGAGGACCTTTTGTCTTAGCTACATGATTCTTTTTATTTAAAACTGAAATAACGTTCCTAGGGTGCACTTCTACTTTCTTCTTCTCAGTCCTATTAGTGGAAGGCTTGATCCTATCTTTCTTGTCTTGAGATCCTTTAGCCTTAGTGGACACAGTTACTCCTGTAGAAGCCAAGGGAACATTAGTTACAGATTTTGACTTAGCCTTGCTTGATGGTGCCAATAACGGTTTTGCTCCTGGGGTTTTATTGAATGGAGTTACAGCAATGGGTCGATTAGTGAGTAGTGCAGAACCCGGTTTTCCTATGTATTGCAAATATGCTAAGCAGTATTGAACACGCTTAATATATTCATGAGCTGAATAGTAGTAACTGCTTGAGGGATCTAACGCATACAAATCATCTAAAATATCCCTAACAAGATCTACATGCTTAGTTGCATTCCTCATATAATCATCGTAGGTAACCGAGTTTTTCTTATGGAGCGGGTTCTTATAAAGCACTATTGAATTGGTTGTTAGAGCACTAGAGGATGGTGCATAGTTGGTAGCTAAGTTATTAACAACTTCTTGTCGGGTGAGAAGAAGTGTCTCCTTTAACTCGGCCAAAACCATGTTTTTGTCTATGAGCTGAATTTTTAGGTCAGAGGTTTCCTCACATTTCTTGTTCAGTTTGTCAATTAAAGACTTTCGCTCAGTCGCATTAAACGCGAGGTGTTCTTCTATTGAACCAGAAATTTGTAAGTCTCCCTGCCTTACTTGTTCACGCTCTCCTAGTATAGAATTAATTCTATTTTCTAGGACATGATTCTTAGTCTCTGCAGCCTCTAGTTCCGTTTTTGTTTCTAGTAATTCTCTCTTAAGTCTCATCATCTCTTCTTCTAAATTCTGAACCATCTGAATCATCTTGTCACTTGTCTCAACGGAGTTTCCACCATCATTTAGTTTTGAAAAAGTTTCATTTTTAGATTGATTCTCAATTTCAAGAGATATACAATGTTTTTGAAGCTCGTTAAAACTTTTTGAAAGTGTATTATACGAATCTTGAAGCTTTAAAAATTCAGCGTTGGATTCATGACAAGAATGATTTTCTACAGTATTCACATTTGCAACAGTATTCACAGATTCATGCACATCATCACAAATATTCACAGTAGATGAAATTTCATGAGTATATTTAACAGTAACAACTTGCATCACTTCGAGAGACACCATATGTTCTAAAAAGTGGTCATATTCTGATAAAATCTTTTCCTTTTCAATTAAGTGTTATTCATAAGCATCATCCATTTTATTGAAAACTTTTTGAACTTCACCAATTTCAAAACTTAAATTACACGCTAGATCATAGACTCCTTGTTTAATATGGTCCACAAACGGAACGATCGCTTCTTCAAACACCGTTTTCATGTGTTCGAACGCCCATTCTCCAGCGGTTTGAGCCGTTGAAGTCGTACATTCCAAGATGACCTTGTCAAAATCGGTAAGGTATTGCCCAATCTCTTCCAAGCTGAGCTTTACCGTACTAACCGGGGGAAGATTCTTAGGAATTTCCTTTGGTTTGTCCGAGTTGACAAGTGTAGGAACTATACTAAGGCATTCTCTAGTCGGCATGAAAGTGGATGTTTGGAGAGTTCTCTTTTTCATATTAAAACGAATTCTAAGATCTATTGTGGCATTTTTTGCATTCATTGAAGCATAATCATATTCAGGATATGTAGAAAGTAATTTTAACTGCTTTTCATCATATGGTGTCATAGAATCACTTGAGAACACTATCGGATCTAATACCAATCCTAACTTTGTTGCATCATAAAGTCGTGGGTTGTGGTTAAGCGCTTGCTTTGCATACACCGGGTTAGGTGGTAAGTCTATAAGACGCGATAGATTGAACTCTTTAAATGATGCATGAAACAAGTGTACTAGATGTGAAGCAGCATATTGTTTTAAAAGCTTAATTTCCGTTTCTTTTATTCTTTCAGACGTCTTAATTTCCATTTCAAGCTGTTTGGACTCAAGAATTTCAAAATCCGTTTGAAGTTGTTGAAAATTAGTAACGACTGACTCTTTTTCTTTAAGCTCATTCGAAAGATTTGCTCTTAAACTTTCAATTTCTAGCAGATTGTCCATTTGAACTTTCCTAAACCTATCAAATTCAGGATTGGTTAAGGTAGTGGACACATGAGTCATTTCCAAGGTTTTAACCTTGTCCTTATGCAAAGCAAGCTCGGCAGATAAAGTCTGATTAGCATTAAGGGTTTCAAGGATCGTACTATTCATTCTGCTAAGCAAGGATGCCGGGACACTAACCAAATCAGGTTGAGCAGACGAATTAATAGTCGTAAGAGCTCCCGGTTGTGGTTACTCAAAGTCTGAGGACTTGCAATGTTATTGCTATCATTGGTTGTCTCGTCGATTGAGTTACTAACCACCAGAGGCTGTTCCGAATACTCAGACATTTGCTCAACTTGATAAGGTACAATGCTAGTATCTGTAGCAGTATTTGGTACCTCAGAAATGGTATCAGCTCCATAGAGTGAATGGTTTGCCATGAGAGCTGCTTTGGCGGTGTTAAGATCATCACAATCCGAGTCATATGCATCCAAATCATCACATTGATATGCAGCATTGTTGGTGATGACTGTTGTGAGACCATCAGTTTCCGCTACTCCCGGATCTGCAAGGAATGCCAATTCTTCGTCATCAAGCTCACGACCTTGGGCTTGAGCATTCACCAGGTAAATCTTCTCCTTAAACCATGTGTCGTCCCTTCTCCTCTTAGGCTGCTTGCATTCTCGGGCCATGTGCCCTTCCCCTTTGCAGTTGTAGCAAATAACCACCTTCATTTTACCAGTGCTGTTAGCCCTTGTAGCAGTAGTATTGGATGAACGTGCACCAGCAGTAGACGAATTTGATCTCCCTTGAAGTGGTTGCACCATGACCCTTCCGTCCTGAATTGTTGCCTGTTGTCGAGAGTTAGACGAGTTCCTTAACTGATTGTTAGTTGTTGCTGAACCTCGGTAACCTCGTTTGTTCAAAGTTTGACTTAAATATGCAGACATTAGAGCAAGGATTTCAGTAGGGCTATCTCCTTGTCTAAATTCAGGGACAGGGATGTCATCTTCACAGTACAATGCTGATGCTGGTTGAGCAACAAACTGATTGGTTGGAGCACTTACTTGATGTGAGTAATGAGGTTGAGGAGCCTCGAGTTGTGGATAGGTACTAGCAAGGTTGGTGGGAGGTTGATACGGTGAATACTGGTGTGAAGCATAAGGTGATGGGTGTGAATCTCCTTGTGATGATGATGTTGCTGGTTGGTGATAAGATGTTGGCGGCGGTGGCAGAATCGAGTACTGTGGAAAGCTTGGTGTTTGATACACAGGTTGATATGAAGATTTGTGTCCTAAAGCAAGCTCAGAATTGTGGTATGACTGTGTAGGATGGTTGCCAGTAATGCCATTGGTTCATGATAATGTCCTTGAGAAATTCGGTTTTGGATCACATGCTTCTCATGTTGTTGTAAGAAAGCATATAGTTGATCTAAATTGGACTTGTGTAGATCACGAATCATTTTGACATCAGTCACATATTGACTCCATTCAGGGGGTAGTATGTTCAAAAACTTGGTGCTTAACTGAAACTGTTCAATCCTTAGATTATAGACATTCATGTCATTCATCAAAGTGGTAAAACGCCAATAAAAATCATGAAGTGTCTCCCCTGGAAGGTATGTGAATCTATCAAACAAATCATACAGTTGACACTCTCGTTCTTGCTTTGCGAGAGATGTCCTTTGTAGCAAAACCGCAAGTCAATCCCAAAGATTCTTTGCTACTGTATGTTCACTCACCATTCGAAAGATATCGGGCGGAAGGGCTTGAAGAATTGTCTGAACAACCCTTTCATCGGCATCTGCAATGATTTTATTTGCATCGGTTAACTCATGATACTCCCTTGGTCTTGTCACATTGTTGACGGTAACCTCTCCCCAATCTAATGGTCCTTTATCAATTGATTGAAGCATAAGTCGACCATTTTGTTTGCCATACGGCCTTGCCATGCTTCAAATAGATCTTTGATGAGCAAAGGCGGGCGAGTATCGGTACCCGAAATGATCGTTATATCGGTGAGTGAAGTCATAGTTGGCATAAATGAATGTGAATTCATTTTGTGATCCCTTGAAAAAAGATTATCAAAGATGATCGAACAATGAAATAAGGTTATGAGTTTTTTGTGTTGTTAACTAAAAGATATTGTTATCTTGTTGTAGTGTTTGCTTTTGAACTTTTCCAAATTACAAAATTAAATGTTCCTTCTGTCGAAAATACAAGTTCTGTCGAAATGTTCCTTCTGTCGGAATACCCAGATCGGAAAATCTTACTATCGGAATGCTTAGATCGTAATGCAAAGCTATCGAAATGATTCAGATCGCAAAGTACTTGTCGGAATGATTCAGATCGTAATGCTCAGATCGCAATGTAACCTTGTCGAATGATGATGGTATCAGAATGCCTAGATCGCAATGCAAAGTGTCGAAATGCTCAGATCGCAAAGCCTATCGGAATGCTCAGATCGCAAAGCCTACCGGAATGATTCAGATCGGAATGCTCAGATCGCAAAGTAGCTGACAAAATTTAAGCAGAGTAACGACTTAAAAACCTTCCTTATACCCGTCGGAATCTTAGATCGCAAAGTACCATCAGAATGCCAAATCGGAATAAGTAATAAAATCCAACTATCGCAATGTAGAACCAAACCCTTTCCGATGGTAATGGTTATTTGCGATGGAAGCCCACGTTTAACTTGTACTTTCCGATGGAAGTTTCTGCTTGAATTTCGGAATGAAGAAACACAAGACGTTTTGCACTTTTGATCCAAGAAAGATGATGTTTTAACGAAAACCAAGATACCAAGAACACTTTTAAGCACGAATCCCTATGTTACACTACTTTAAACTACGATCAAACACAAAAAAATTTGAAGATTTCGGCAAAAACAAACCTATACTCTACGAATTGTTTAGAAAACAATACGCAACACAAAAACAAACCTATATCTCATCCCATGCTCTTGATACCAATTGTAGAACAATGATAATCTTTGTGAAACAAGGGGGTTGATGTTTTTCTAGAGAGAGAAAGTTAGAGAAAGAAGTGAAAGAAACTTATATATTGAAATGAAAGAAATGAACAACCAACACCTCTTTCCATGGTGGAAAGAGGTTTAAATACCCCAAGTCCTTAATGGACTTGGGCTTCCGGCCCATGAACATGCTCATGGGTCGGGCTATGTAATAAATGAAACTTAACATTACTACGAGCCTATAACTACATTATTGGAGTGACCGAGACTTTCTATATACGTAAAACGTATTTCCAACAAATTGTAATGAGGATGATAATTAAGAAATATTGTAGATACAAAATACTTTTACCATACTGAGGCCATTATTTCTATATTAGAGACTAAAGAGTAAAATAGACGTTAAATTTGTTAATGTGACAAAGGAGATACAATCCACACAAGAGATTATATGATGTTAATATGTGTGATTAGTTTTCTGAAGTTAGTAAGTTATAAGGATTTTTGCATCAGTCTAGGATTAAATGAATTATTGATGCCATGTGATCTGATCATATTGATGCATCGTTCAAAAAAGTGAATTGATTATTGGAAACGGTATTCCATATTTGCATCTGATAGAACTAGATGCTCCTTTTACCTATGAGAAAAGCTTACAAGCTCACAATATGAACTTATGAACTTACGCTTATGACATATCATAACCTTTAAATATATTATTGGCTTCTCTAAAATCAAATAATCCCATAAGTTAGCTAAATAAGCTAAATCCAAGCACCCTTTTAAAGAGTTTAAAGTTATGTTAAATCTGCATAAGTGAAACGTTACGTGTTATTAGGGAAGGTTATATTTGAAATACTAAGCCAATCGAATCGTAGGAGTTCTACATTGTATGACATCCCATATTTTCATGTTGTACGTTTATTTTTACTTCTTATACACATTCTTGAAGTAACACAAATACATGTGGAAACAATGTTATATGGAGAAAAGATGATAGTTATTAAAGAAAATAAGATTGAAATGAATCTCCATTTAATCTACTGATTAAAGGGTTGTTCTTTTGGGCAGGGAAAAATGTAAAAAGAAATGATGAAGCTTGAGGAGAAAGACAGTGGACAATAGTTTGTGATGTCAAAGATAAGGTAATCTCATCTGATCTAATATTGCTTCTTTTAAAATCTCAATAGTCTTGCTTTATATGCACACCGTATGCTAGATGATCAAGTGTGTTGTTTTGACTATATAAGAAAACTTCTGATGCAAAATTGATATAGTTTTCAAAATATACAAAAGGCCTTTGTTGGATGATGCACTATTACAATGAAGGTGTATGTTCTTGTCAGTGGTAATTTCTCCCCCTTGAGGATTTAATTTCTGATCGCAGAACAAAACCAAGTTTATTATACAAAATATACCATTTTTAAAAACAGGATATGGTGTGCTATGGTGTTTATTACTTTACTTCTTTTGCATCAGCACATTTTAACATTAATAGGGCACGAGGAACGTGTTTTGGTTACGATGCACAGCTACATAAGCTTTATTTTTTGCGTTTCACATTTAGAGTATATGGATAATAAAACATGAAATTTATATTTTCCATGAGTAGGCCAGAATATATGTTAGTAGCAAACGCATACTAACGCTAAATGGATAATAATGCATCGTTGCATTTCTAGGCTCTTTTTTAAAGAATTCACTATGGCAAATTAGTAGCAAAAGCACTGCTTAAGGCACTACTTAATTGTGAAAAGAAAGAAATAATCAAAGACCCATTGGACTCACTTGATTATCAAGCCATAAGACGTGCTCATGTTAATGAAATTTCGAATGATACAACAGACATGGAATGAACAATGTGCAAGCAGTTAGAATGACACATCTTGCTGCTGTAGATGAAGATTGCTGCTTCTGTTGACAGTTGACACATCTTGTTGTTGCAGTTAAAGGCATGATTTTGAAGGTCAGAATATCATTGTATGTAAATATAAGACCAAATATATCATTTTCCTTAACTCTTCTTTATCGTAAGTTGAAGCTAACGGTTTCAAGATTATTTCTGGATTTCTATCTCAAGTGTTATAAACAGCTTGGGTTAATATAATGTGGAAGGAATTATAGGGAAATGTCTACAATATTTTTGGTAAGCTTTTTAACTTTAATACCGATTCAGCAAAAGTCTGAAGAAAAACCATGTAGTACATTGCCCTTTTTTATTGGTTTGTTAGGATGACACAGTTTCTGAAAGTTTAACACACAATCTTAGGTTTTTTACCTATTTATATTTTCGCCTTTAACTCATATATGGTGGGTTTTATTGCAGCACCTGAAAATGACTTCCATTTGTAATAGTCGGCCATGGAGATATATATTGAATCTTTCAAATATCTTGTTAGTTCCGAAGGCTATCTACTAGACAAGTGGCCTTTCTTTATGACCTCTGCAGTTTGATACTTTTCCTCTTCGTTGCATAAACTTACTTTGAAGATAACTCATTTCGGCGATGAACAAGATAATGTAGTATTGAACACACATTATCTTGCAGAGTTAGAATGACGATACAAGGGAGGTGGGTATAAGCGATCACAATAATTGATGAATTCAACGAGTAAAGTAGCCATGTATAGGAACGATGGGTTCTTACCTACTTTTTGTTTAAACAATCATGCCTACGTAGTTTTTCCCGTGAATGTTTGCAAATAACATTTTCCTTAATTTTTGTTTTTAATATTATATATTTAACTTTATTTCATCAAACATCTTATTAATTATTCTATTTTTTTTATTAAAATTCTTAAAGCTAGCCGCCCATCAGGCGGGCCTTGAAGCTAGTTATTATTATAATTGTAATGTTTTTTTTTAGAACGGCACCTCAATCTCACTGAAATCTGACCCCCGAGTTATACCATCCATAACGGGCAGGTCCCGGGACCCGAACCACTAGGGGAAACCCCTAGAACTCACGGCTTCGCACTAAGGAGGAAAATCATGAATTCTTGACCTTTGCAAGACTTGAACCCATGACCAAACCTCCTCCCCAAGCTCCAAGAGGAGCCCAGGTGGCCAACTGCTCTAGAGCAGTTGGTTTGTAATGTTTTTATTTTATTTTATGTAATTTTTTTAATTATTTATGTAATGTTTGTATTTAATAAGTTTTAATTTTTTCTTATATTTAACTAGATCACTTTAATGTAAAAACAAATTATTTGTAATATCGTCGAAAAGAAAAATCTAAAATGAAAGAAAAAATGAAAATCAGACTAGACCAAAAATGTGCCCGGTGTAATAGCATGTTGTTTGAGCTTCCTTGTAAAATGTAACTTTAATATTTTTGTTAGAGTGGGGGGAACGACAATTGTTGGTTTGGCTGTTAGCTCTTTGGCGCCACTCTCTCATTGGTGCACCGCTTCCCGGCTAGCGTCAAGGGTGCTCGCGTAAAAACCACTATCCAACGTTAATAGTATTTTTTTTTAGTAATAAAAGTGGGTATATGTGGGCCCATTATACCCATTTAACACTATTTTTTCTCGTACCAACGATAGCTTCATAAATGTGGTGTTAAAGGGTTTCTGATGTCAAAGCCACAAAATCTTACATGTCAGTTTTGACACCACTTTCTGGTGTTAACCGCTCTCAGCTCTCTTATAGATAACTGTAATCAAAATGCAATTATAGGTGGCGTGTTATTCTTTCGTTTCGGTTTCACGATTGAATTGTGTATATTTTGTTATTACCGATAGAATTGTCAACAAGACTGACGGGTACGGAAAACGACCCGTTTACATCTCTGGACTTTTCAACACTTTTTAACTTTCAACAATAAAAGTGTTAATACTTAGACGATTTAAGTTCATTTATAAAAGTTTATTAGGATAAAAAAGACTACTGTAATATTTATCTTTCATATTTTGGTCTGTTCCGATTCTGATAGGTGCGCCTGACATGACATTTCTACGATTAAATAATATTTTATTCTGGTTGTTGCCACCAAGTCTCTTGCTCCTATTAAGCCCAATCTTAGTAGAAGTGGGTAGTGGCACTGGGTGGACGGTCTATCCGCCCTTAAGTGGTATTACCAGCCATTCTGGAGGAGCAGTTGATTCAGCAATTTCTAGTCCTCATCTATCTGGTATTTCATCCGCCAAAGCCCAATACTGCGGAGGAAATTAAATGAAGTACTCCAAATACAAAGTATGGAAACGTATCTATAACTTCCCCACCAGGACCTACCCCCCAACCTAGAGTAGCTAGGTGAGGAAGTAAAATTAATCCTTGTTCATACTTTTAATTTAACAGATTAGATTTAACACAAAATCTATTTATACTCTTTTTTTCAAAAATTAATATCTCTTAAACTGTTAATCGTTATGCAAAAAAGTATACCATTGCGAAGAGCATTTAATTATCTTTCTATAGATATGCTATATCATACACTACGACGAGGTCACTCCTAAGCTACACAATCACATCTACGACGAGGTCACTCCTAAGCGGTCAGAGGATTTTGACGATATAGTTCTTTGTACGTTTAATTAGTTTATTAATCGGTCTAGTAGGAAGATTTCTTTTTCTTGGTTAGATTGGTTAAAAAACCCTAATTTTTTTCCTTTGTAATTTTTCTAGCTCCTTGCTAGTTAATAAAATTTGCCGTTCAAAAAATAAAATAAAATATATGATACACTTTTAACAACAAAAAATCGTTTTTTACGTTTATTTAGTTGTCGAAAATTATCATGTATGATACTAATATCATATATGATGTAACACCAGTATCATATATCATATAAACCAATATCATATATGATTTATTAATAATTTATGATTTAACACTGATATCATATATGATGAACACTATGATCAAATTTGATATTACAAAAAAATGAATTTTTTTTTAAAAATATATCATAGTGTATATCGGTAAAAAGATAATTAAATGCTCGTCGTGATGATATATCTTTTTTTGTTTAACAGTTAAGGTTTAGAAGATTTTAAAATTATAAATATAGAGAAAAAATAAAAGTATATTTAATCTTATCCATTAAATGAAATGAGATTAATGGTGTGAACGAATCCCCTTATATTTAAGAAAAATATGGTATCAAAAATAACTCCCTCGGCTTATACATGTTGAAAGATACATGATTTTTGTGTGGGTTCAGAATAATTCTCGGAATCCTCTCGAATTGATCTCAGTTAAAAGTGGAATGATTTGTTCTTGGTGACAAAGAGTGGATTTGATTTTCTATTCTAAATAATTGAAGTGAATAAAGATTAAAGCTGGAAACAGAAGATAAAAATAATTAAATGACAAAGCTGAAAAATAACTCTTACTGAAGAATACCCTATGCGGAATAAAACACCATTCGGAAAGTTGACATCTATGCGGAAAGTAAGGCTATGCGGAAAGATTACACCATGCGGAAAATCCAGTTTATTCGGAAAAATAAGCTATTCGGAAAATATTGTCTATGCGGAGAGTCTTCTATGCGGAAAATATGGTTATGCGGAAAAACTGCTTTATTCGGAAAGTAAGGACCATTCGGAAAATATTGCTCTATTCGGAAAATTAGGACTATGCGGAATATATGAAATATTCCGAGTAAAGGAAATAAAGACACAAGCAATTCGGAAAACTGAAAAGTTCCGAATAAGGAAAACGAAAAGGAGCTATTCGGAAAATTATTCCGAGTAAAAGAAATTGCAACACCCCTATTCGGAATATCAAAAATTCCGAATAAGGGAAAATCAAAATTGGCTATTCGGAAATTGAGGCCCTATTCGGAATATATGGGATATTCCGAATAAAGAAGAAATAAAACCTCCACTCGGAATAATTGAGATATTCCGAGTAAGGCAAACGTGAACTTGGCTATTCGGAAAATCTGTCTTGTTCGGAAAGTCTGGGAACGAAGAACAGATACAGTAACAGCAAAAACAGGGGAACCGGATCTTGATCAAAATTAATCTAAATATGCAAAAAGGTTTTACCAAACTAACCAATAATCATTAACATACCATAAGAAATAAATCCCACCAATAAAAACACTAAATCAACAACTTTTTGAAATCAAACTTGAATCAAATAAGAAACTTAGACACTTGCAATAAAAATGATGAAGAATAAGATGAATAGAAAGATGGAATGGATTGATTAAAGGAAAAGTAACAAGAGTATTGAATCTAACTTACAAGATAAAAAGAAAAAGATGAAAATCACCAAACTCCCTAATGGAGTTGGTGATGGAACGAACTACAAAGAAACTGGGAAAGAAAAATGAAGCTAACTCCCTAATTGTGTGAAGGGAAAGACTATTTATACTCCTAGTGGTTGGTTGGTGAGTGGGCTTTCTCCCTTTCTTCTTGTCTTCTCGTCTTTTCAGAAAAGTTGACGTTTTCGATTCTGATTCGGGATTTGTTGTCGATTAAATCCAACTCGTCTTTTAATTTCTTCGTTAAATAGACTTGAGTTTCTTCGACTTATGAAAATCTTCCGTCTTTAGTCCTTTTCTTCGATAAATCTTCGAATAGGCCTAGTGACTTCAAATCTTTTGCACGTCTTGGACAATAGACTTTATCTTGAGTCTTTTTCCTTGATAAAACCCGTGCAATCCCATGTTTTCTTTAATATTCATCCGGTTAGCTCTGAAATCACAATAAACACAAAAACCACGCATAATTCCAAACAAATGATATTAATTACGTGTTTTGGTCTTGTTTTAGCCAGAATTAAGTGGTAAAAGGATGGGTGTTTACACACCTATCAAATCCCCTACACTTAACCATTGCCATGCCCTCATGCAATGCTTAGTGATAAAGCAATTTTACATTTTTCTCATAATCAATCAACCTTGGCTTTATTTAAATTCTACTAAACAACAATTAAAATACTAAGAGAACTTAAAACTTTGAAATAAACAAAAGGATGAGAATAACTTGTAAAGAAATCAAGGACTTACATTAGGGCTTTGGTGTTGCGAAGATTTATCACCCTCAAGTTTCACGTTCCCCAAACTAAGCTTGAAAACGAGATCATTGTTATTATAAGTTAGTAAATCAAACACTTACACACATGACTTAATTAAATGCTTAAACTCCCTTATTCCTAGGTGTATCTCTTATATTTTATTTTTGTCTTAGAATGATCATGAAGATGCATTTTTGGACTTATTTCGATAGTTTATTAGGGCTGAAAGCAAAGTAGGACGATTTGATCAATAGTTAGCTAAAGGACAAAATCTCTTAAAACTGCTTCTCGGGATATCAAAAAGTTCATATCTTGGCATAACTTGGTTTACGATTTGAGACCTTTCTCGGGCCGATATTTGGCATGTACTTCATACTTCATATCTTCGAGAGACGTTCTTGAGATAATGGTCTTCTCATCATAATAGAGTTTCTTCACTTGGAGACTTTTGAGGGGCACTCCAACTTTGTTGACCACGACTTCATGATTATTTCTTCAATCTCTAATTGGGATTTTGAGATACAACGATCCGCCTCCTTTTCGGACTTGGATCTATTTATCCTCATACCTTGTTAGGGTCTTTTCGGATAGACTTCTCCATGATCTTTATGGGAGTTGATTGCTTTTCGTCGTGAGTCTTGATCCTTCATATTGACTTTAGGAATAATGCTTTTCACATCACTTTGGATCTTCAGCAATAAAATTGAATCCTCATGCCTTGTTAGGGCCTTTTCGGACTCGCCAATCTTCGCGCCCCGCTTCATAAGTTATGCCTTGGCTATGAACTCTTATCATTACCGAGCAACTTTTAAACGATCTTGGGCTAGAAGCTAAGTAACTTTTCAAATCGTAAGACCTTACTTATTGCAGATAAATTATTAGCAAGTGATGGGAGAATAGGCAAATAATTACACCAAGTGAGCTTGCGCAAGAATACCGACTTATAATTGACTCTATCATTTCTCGTCCTCCACAATTTAAAATCTCAAGTAATGAGACTCGTGGACACTTAGCCTAATAAACCAATTAAGGTCTATATGGTTAAGGATACTTGCTAGAATAAACTTGGATAAGTCTATTCGGGTTGAGTCAAAATAAACGCAACGGGCCTAATATGTCAAAGATTCCTAAACTAGCTACACCACTTTATTAATATTTTTGACTTTATTGCGGAATATATACATATGAAAGCAACGATAAAAATTTAAAAATTACAACTAAATGGCCAAAGTTAATAAAAAATTTGAAAAATGTTGAAAAATAGGATTTTCTGGTTAAGCGAAGGCATTTTCATGGAAAAGTCCACTTAAAACTTCGATAGAAGTCTCCCCTACACTTAAGATAAACATTGTCCTCAATGTTTAAGCATGTGGGAAAAGTCTCCCCTACACTTATGACATTGTGCACGTTGGTTAACTCAAGTTAAGGAAGAGACGACTAAAGTGATCAATTTCAAATGTGAGTATGAAGAAAATTGAATCACGATAGTTGAGAGATAGAACCGGATTTCGGATAACACGGGAGCACGGTTCTTCAAAGTTTCCAAGATTGCAGTAATCCCTGTAAGCACATCACCACACAAACACAAATGACCAAAATAGGTCCTCCCCTACACTTAGGGGGTTAAAGGGATAGATACTCGGGCTGCCTCCCGAGGAGCGCTTGTTTTTGATAACCGAGTCACGAGCCTGACTCGACCCAAAATTAGTTCATGGGGAACGTGGTGAGGGACGGAATCACCTCCTGAGAGGTGTCCTCACCAAAGTACAACTTCACTCGTTGGCCATTCACCTTAAAATTTGGTCCATCAGGTTGAGCGAGCTCGAGAGTACCATATGGAAAAATTTGGGCAATGGTGAATGGGCCGGACCAACGAGATTTGAGCTTTCCCGAGAAGATTTTCAACCGAGAGTTAAAAAGTAACACTTTGTCTCCAACAAGGAACTCTCGGTTCTTAATCTTAGAGTCGTGAATGAGCTTAGTCCTTTCCTTATAGATTAAAGAATTTTCATAAGCCTCATTACGGAGTTCATTGAGCTCATTGAGTTGGATCTTGCGTAGGTCACCGGCTTTGTTGATATCAAAATTAGCCCATTTCAAGGCCCAGTAGGCCTTGTGCTCCAACTCAATGGGGAGGTGGCACGCTTTCCCGTACACAAGACGATAAGGCGTACAGCCGATCGGGGTCTTGTAAGCAGTACGGAAAGCCCACAAAGCATCATCAAGTTTATCAGCCCATGAGGCACGATGCTCTCCCATGGTCCTTTCAAGAATTCGCTTAAGACCTCGGTTGGATATTTCGGCCTGGCCATTAGTTTGTGGGTGGTAGGCTGTGGAAAGATGATGGTTTACACCGTACTTAGCCATGACTCGAGCAAATTGGTCATTGCAGAAATGAGTCCCACGATCACTAATAATGGCACGAGGCACACCGAAGCGAGCGAATAGAGCTTTCAAAAAGTTACAAACCACCCTTGCGTCATTAGTAGGCAAAGCTTTGGCTTCAACCCACTTTGAAACGTAGTCAACGGCAACAAGGATGTATTTGTTTCCTTTAGAAGAAGGGAATGGCCCCATAAAGTCGATACCCCATACATCAAAAATTTCACACTCTTGAATGAAATTCTGAGGCATCTCGTCTTTATGTGTGATTTTGCCTTGCTTTTGGCAAACATCACATCGCTTAACCATATTGTGAGCATCACGATATATGGAGGGCCAATAAAATCCCGAATCAAACACTTTCTTAGCGGTGTAGTTGGGACCAAAGTGACCACCGGTGGGTCCTTTGTGGCAAGCATCAAGGATGTCCGACGCTGCCGGTCCATCAACACATCGGTGAATTATCAGATCAGCACATTGTTTGAATAGGTAAGGGTCGTCCCAAAAGTAAGTCTTGATGTCGGTAAAGAACTTCTTCTTTTGCTGGGACGTCAACCCTTCCTTGAGAATTCCACCCGCCAAGTAGTTTGCAAAGTCGGCAAACCACGGGGGTTCATTCGGCTTCGAGTTTATAGACATTAAGGTCTCCAAGGGAAAAGAATCATTGATTTCCTTGGTCGGATGATCCCCTTGGTATGGATCCTCAAGTCGGCTAAGATGGTCCGCGGCTAGGTTTTCTGCTCCTTTTTTATCGCGGATATCGATTTTAAATTCCTGGAGCAGCAAAACCCAGCGAAGAAGTCTTGGTTTGGAATCTTGCTTTGTCAACAAGTACTTCAGCGCGGAATGATCGGTGTACACAATGGTGGTGGAAAGGACAAGATAGGGGCGAAACTTTTCAAAGGCATAGACAACAGCTAAAAGCTCTTTTTCGGTTGTCGTATAATGCAATTGTGCCCCAGTCATTGTCTTGCTAGCGTAATGGATCGGTTGGAAGTGTTTGTTCACTCTTTGTCCAAGAACCGCTCCAATAGCAAAATCACTAGCATCGCACATCAACTCAAAAGGCAGCTCCCAATTAGGGGTAACCAAGACGGGTGCCTTGGTTAGCTTATCCTTAAGCGAGTTAAAGGCTTCAAGGCACTCTTTGGAAAAGATAAAAGGAGTATCTTTTTCCAAGAGATGGGTCATCGGGCGAGCGATTTGAGAAAAATCTTTGATGAATCGACGATAGAAGCCCGCATGACCCAAGAAACTTCTCACACCCTTCACGGTTGAAGGTGGAGGCAACTTAGCTATAACATCGACTTTAGCACGGTCTACTTCAAGACCGGATTTCGAAATCTTATGTCCAAGCACGACGCCTTCTTTTACCATGAAATGGCATTTTTCCCAATTTAGAACAAGGCGAGTGTCTTCGCACCGTTTTAGCATACGTTCTAAATTGGCAAGGCAAGAAGAGAATGAATCCCCGAAGACCGAGAAATCATCCATGAAGACTTCCATGGTTTGTTCAACCATGTCATGGAAGATAGCTAACATACACCTTTGGAAAGTCCCTGGCGCATTACATAAGCCAAAAGGCATTCTTTTGTAAGCGAAAGTGCCATAGGGACAAGTGAATGTAGTCTTCTCTTGATCTTGGGGATCGATGGGTATATGGAAATAACCCGAGAAACCATCAAGAAAGCAGTAATATTCATTACCGGCTAATCGTTCAAGCATTTGGTCCATGAAAGGTAGAGGGAAATGATCCTTTCTCGTGGCATCATTGAGTTTGCGGTAGTCTATACAAACTCTCCACCCAGTAACGAGACGAGTGGGAATTAACTCGTTGTGTTCATTGGGAACAACGGTTATTCCGCCCTTCTTGGGCACACAATGGATTGGACTAACCCACGGGGAATCCGAAATAGGGTAAATCATACCCGCATCAAGAAGTTTGATAACCTCTGTTTTGATGACTTCATGTATTTTTGGATTCACCCTTCGTTGGCTTTGAATAGTGGGTTTATAGTCGTCCTCCATGAGAATTTTGTGCGTGCAGAAGTGAGGATCAATTCCACGAATATCCGAGATTTTCCAAGCAATAGCCTTCTTATGATCTTTCAACACAACAACGAGGCGAGTCTTCTCTTCATCTTTCAAATCCTTTGCAATAATGACGGGCGACTTCTTGTTGTCGTCAAGGAACACGTACTCGAGATGTGGCGGCAACTCCTTAAGTTCCAAAGCCGGAGGATTTTCGACGGGAGGCGTTTTCAAAGTCGTGGCATCGATAGCAATGACCGTGGGAGATGGAGGCGAAGGATTGTCTTCGGTGAGAAGATTGTCAAAGAAACTGATGTCTTCATCCCCCTCGGTGGGAGAATCATTAGTAGCTAAATGCACATCTCCCATGGTGGTTTCAAGATTGTTCCAGAATAAATCACTATCTCCAAATAGAGACAACGATGAATCAATAGAGGACACGGTCTCAACAGTGGGAAGAGAGGTAGGAATACTTTTGCAAGCATCATTAAAGTGTTCTTCACAAGCCTCATCAAGAACGTCAATACAATTAACGCTCTCATATGAATAAGGTTGTTTAGACAACTTTCCCATGTTGAAGACTACTTTATCGTCACCCACTCTCATGATAAGCTCTCCGGCTTCAACATCAATGAGAGTGCGACCGGTCCTAAGGAATGGACGACCAACAATAAGTGGCACACGGGGTTCCATCTCGTAGTCGACGACAACAAAATCAGCAGGAAAAGTGAATTTGTCGACTCCTACAATAACGTCTTCGGCTATCCCCACTGGATAAGCAACCGTACGGTTGGCCAATTCCAAAGTCATTTTGGTGGGGACTAGCTCTGGGAAAGATAATTGCTTCCAAACACTTAGAGGCATGAGATTAATACTGGCACCTAGATCGGCTAGGGCCATGCAATTCTCTACTCCCGGGAAATTGCAAGGGATAAGAAAACGACCCGGATCACCAAGCTTGGTTGGCAATTTCCTTAAGAGCACTGCAGAACAGTTCTCATTAAGTTGGGTGTTGGCAATATCGAGGAGCTTTTCCTTGTCGCTCAAAAGATCTTTAAACATTTTCGCGTACTTGGGCATGTGAGCGAGAGCCTCAGCGAAGGAGATATTGAAATTCAGTTGTTTGAACATTTTAAGGAAATTCGAAACCTGAATATCATCCTTGCTCTTTTGCTTCTCTTTCCTCAACCTTGAAGGATAAGGTATATTGGAAGAAGATGAAGGCTTTAGAGGAATAGGGTCACTCACAACCACGGGTGGAGAAGGGGTAGTAAGAAGAGGTGGAGAAATTGGGAAAGGAGAAGGATGAGGAATAGGAGCAGGCGACTCGTTCTCCTTAGTCACAACCACCGGTGGAGGTATAGGAAGCTCGGGGTCCTTGGTACCTTTGCCACTTCGAGTAGTGATTGCTTTCATCTCCCCTCTTGGATTAGCAACGGTGTTACTCGGAAGAGTACCCGAAGAAGAGGGTTGACTACTTTGGAAAAAACTAGCCATCATGTTCCTCAAGTCATTCGTCTGACTATCCAACGTGTTCCGCATATCGGCTCTTAAATCATTTCCTTGCTTAACCAAATCTGCCTTCAAATTGCGCACTTCCTCTTGGAGGTTTCCCACTATCACATCATTGGTTCTCATGTAGGTGGCGACCTCTTGGTGTAAAGCAGTGGTGTTTTGGTTGGAAGGAGCATTGTATGCAGGTGGTTGGTAAGTAGGTTGTTGGTAAACTTGATTGTTACGTTGAGGCGGTTGTTGCTGCTTGTGAGGTGGGATGTATGGTTGTCGAGGTTGTTGTTGTTGTTGAGGAGGGCGATTAAGGTTTTGTTGTTGGTTTGGGTTGGTAGGAGGGAAACCAGGTGGTGAAAGATAGTTGTTGCTGCGGTAGCTGAGCAAGTTACGGTCACCTTGGGGTTTAGCTTGATAAGCAGGTTGAGGATAGGTGCCATATGCCGCATTCACATTCTCAGCAGGGTAATCTTGGGTGGCGGTACAAGTTGTGTAAGAGTGGGGACCACCGCATATCTCACAAGGTTGGCTGACAGCGTTCACTTGTGCGTTCTTGGCGTTGTTGCTGTTGTTGTTGCTGACGGTGTGGATGACAAGCGATTCAAGAAGAGTAGTGATTTTGTCTAATCGCTTGTCGCTGTCATTAGTGCTAGCACTAGCAACATTGGTCCTAACACTCTTGGTTTGCACACGAGATTTGTTCTCAATGATATCCCAAGCAGCATTGGAAGTCTTAGCCAATAAATTACCCCCTGAGGCACTATTCAGTGAATCTTGGTCACTCATGCTTAAACCATTGTAAAAAGTATTAATTTGATGTACTTTGGTAAAACCATGTTGTGGGCATTTTCTTAAAAGATCTTTGAAACGATCCCAAGATTCACTGAATGACTCATCGTACTTTTGTTCAAAATTTATAATCTCATTCCGCAAAGCGGTAGTACGAGAGGGTGGAAAAAAGTAATTGATGAACTTTGTTTCCAAATCCGTCCACGAGAGAATACTCTGTGGCGGTTCCTTAGCAAGCCAATGCCGGGCTTGTCCCTCTAAAGAAAAGGGAAAAAGTTGTAACCTTATAACCTCCTGTGGAACCCCATTGAACTTGACCGTGTTGGTGAGTTGTAGAAATCTCTTAATGTGGTCTTGTGGGTCATCAATGGTGCGTCCCAAGAACGGTTGAGCTGAGACCATCTGGATAAAGCCTGACTTTAGCTCGAAATTGTTGGCGGCAATTGGTGGTATAACAATTGGATCCGTGTTGCCATCAACATGAGCTTGTAGCAATTCAATCATGGGGCGGTTATCCGGAAGTGGCTCATTGTTGTTGTTATTCATGTTGTTAAAAGGCGGGTTGTTGTTGTTATTATTGTTGTTCGGAGGTGGTATGTTATTGTTGTTTTGTACACCAGCCATGTCTAAGTTATCGAGAGGCTCGGGCTCTTGATAAGACGTGGATCGAGTGCGCATACACCTGCAAAAGAACGAACAAAGAAAAACAAAGCGAAAATATTTTTGGTTTTTATTGTTTTTTATTTTTTTAGGGTTTTTTTTGAAAATTTTATATTTTTTAGTGTTTTTGAAAATTTTTAGGAAAAAGTAACGTTCACGGGGAACGCATCCCAAAATCCAAATTCTCACAAAAAACTTTTGATCTTAACGAGAGGAGCCGGCAGCGGCGCCATTTGATACATGATTTTTGTGTGGGTTCAGAATAATTCTCGGAATCCTCTCGAATTGATATCAGTTAAAAGTGGAATGATTTGTTCTTGGTGACAAAGAGTGGATTTGATTTTCTATTCTAAATAATTGAAGTGAATAAAGATTAAAGCTGGAAACAGAAGATAAAAATAATTAAATGACAAAGCTGAAAAATAACTCTTACTGAAGAATACCCTATGCGGAATAAAACACCATTCGGAAAGTTGACATCTATGCGGAAAGTAAGGCTATGCGGAAAGATTACACCATGCGGAAAATCCAGTTTATTCGGAAAAATAAGCTATTCGGAAAATATTGTCTATGCGGAAAGTCTTCCCTATGCGGAAAATATGGTTATGCGGAAAAACTGCTTTATTCGGAAAGTAAGGACCATTCGGAAAATATTGCTCTATTCGGAAAATTAGGACTATGCGGAATATATGAAATATTCCGAGTAAAGGAAATAAAGACACAAGCAATTCGGAAAACTGAAAAGTTCCGAATAAGGAAAACGAAAAGGAGCTATTCGGAAAATTATTCCGAGTAAAAGAAATTGCAACACCCCTATTCGGAATATCAAAAATTCCGAATAAGGGAAAATCAAAATTGGCTATTCGGAAATTGAGGCCCTATTCGGAATATATGGGATATTCCGAATAAAGAAGAAATAAAACCTCCACTCGGAATAATTGAGATATTCCGAGTAAGGCAAACGTGAACTTGGCTATTCGGAAAATCTGTCTTGTTCGGAAAGTCTGGGAACGAAGAACAGATACAGTAACAGCAAAAACAGGGGAACCGGATCTTGATCAAAATTAATCTAAATATGCAAAAAGGTTTTACCAAACTAACCAATAATCATTAACATACCATAAGAAATAAATCCCACCAATAAAAACACTAAATCAACAACTTTTTGAAATCAAACTTGAATCAAATAAGAAACTTAGACACTTGCAATAAAAATGATGAAGAATAAGATGAATAGAAAGATGGAATGGATTGATTAAAGGAAAAGTAACAAGAGTATTGAATCTAACTTACAAGATAAAAAGAAAAAGATGAAAATCACCAAACTCCCTAATGGAGTTGGTGATGGAACGAACTACAAAGAAACTGGGAAAGAAAAATGAAGCTAACTCCCTAATTGTGTGAAGGGAAAGACTATTTATACTCCTAGTGGTTGGTTGGTGAGTGGGCTTTCTCCCTTTCTTCTTGTCTTCTCGTCTTTTCAGAAAAGTTGACGTTTTCGATTCTGATTCGGGATTTGTTGTCGATTAAATCCAACTCGTCTTTTAATTTCTTCGTTAAATAGACTTGAGTTTCTTCGACTTATGAAAATCTTCCGTCTTTAGTCCTTTTCTTCGATAAATCTTCGAATAGGCCTAGTGACTTCAAATCTTTTGCACGTCTTGGACAATAGACTTTATCTTGAGTCTTTTTCCTTGATAAAACCCGTGCAATCCCATGTTTTCTTTAATATTCATCCGGTTAGCTCTGAAATCACAATAAACACAAAAACCACGCATAATTCCAAACAAATGATATTAATTACGTGTTTTGGTCTTGTTTTAGCCAGAATTAAGTGGTAAAAGGATGGGTGTTTACACACCTATCATTGAACTTTTTAAATAATTTGACATTTTAAAATGGGTTACGCGCACCAAGTTAAGCATAACATGGTTCTCAAAATTACTCGCTGACTAAAAGCAAACAAATTGTGGACATTGTATAATCCGAGTACATAACCAGTCGTGAGGTTATCTACAAAATAAGATCGATAGACCCACCTTCTATTAATAAAGCGAGACAGGTTAAACGGGTTCAACCCATAATTAACCTCTTTTATCACATCAGTGACAATTATAATACTAAATCATATTAAGAGTAATCAAAAGGTAAACTCATCGAACACAACGACGACTAAAGCTATATCACCCTCACTACTCGGTTATTTTCTGACACTATGACCATTTCACCTCCATAATATTTTCGAAGACCTCACACGGATCTTCTTGTTAGGTCGAACCACAGTAAAGATATTCCAGTTCTTTCTTAAGCATAGGCCTCTAATATTGCTAAAAACCCCGACATTACACCAACATACAATCCAAATAATGTTTTAATATCATCCTTGAATAGTTCTCGTCTATCTTTAACAATAGGCGCATACATCATATATTTCTTTTTCAGATCTCCGTTTTTTATTAACATTGCCAAGTAGGGCATCGTCTCAAACAAACTTTCGATAGTTTCCACACCTAACGACTTGAAGTAATTCTCATGTGGTCATGTAAAGTTTTTCTTGTAAATTGTCTTAAATTAGACAATGGAATTCCTACACACAAAAATTCCTAGAAACTTCTTAAGTTGACCATGCTTAGCATTTACACTTGGCAATTGTTTCTTATATTATAAGGAGAATTCTTAAGTGTGGATGTTGGGCATGGTGAGTCTAAGTAGTTACTAAAAGTTTTTTGTGTAAGAATTCTATTGTCCACTTTTAAGAAATATGACAAGCAAAACTTTACGAGACCATTGGAGAATTACTTCAAGGCCTTAGATGTAGAGACTATCAAAGTTTGTTTGAGAAGATGCCTGATGTGGCAATGTTTAAAGAAAACTGGGATCCCAAAGAGAAATGTGTGATGTATGCTACTATTGATAAAAATAGACTAGAACGTTGAAGGGTGATATTAAAACATTACCCGAAGCGTATAGTGGTGTAATGTCGTTCCGTTCTTTTAAGCAATATTATAGGCGTATGTTTAAGTAAGAATTGGACTATCTTTACTTTGGTTTGACCAACGTGGAAAATCTTTGTAAGGTCTTCCAAAATTTTATGAAAGTGAAAATGGTGACAGTATCATAAAACAACCCGAGTAATGAGGGTGATACATCTGCCATCGTTATGTGAGATACTCGATGTGTTTACCTTTTAATCAAACTTACTATCTAAACATACTAGTAGTATATTACTTTAGATGAAAAGCAACTTAAAATTTCTCAAATTTTTTGTTTTATGAAAAGAATGCAAAACATTTTTCAAGTGTTTTTAATGTAATATAAAATCATAAAGTGTAGTATATATTTATTTTTTAACTAGCATATAACTATTTTCTACCCTCTTATACAAAACAAATAACTTTCAAATATAAATCTAAGCCAATAAAAAATCCAAATCCACATTTAAATCCAAAATTTTAACCTATCTACAAACCAAATGGGTCCTAAAATCGTTGTTTCACAATTGATTATACTCTAGGTACTTTTGTGCTTGTATGGAGTAATAGTAACATGAGTTTTAAATAGTTGTGCACAAGTTTTATTAATCATAAGTAGGGGTAGAAACGAGCCGAGCCGAGCTCGAGCTCGGCTCGTTTAAGTTTTACAAAGCTCGAGCTTGAGCTCGACTCGTTTCGAGCCTTAGTCTATAGGCTTGGGCTCGGCTCGTGGTATTGTACACAAGCTCGGGCTCGGCTCGAGCTCGACTCTTTATACAAATTTTC
Organism: Glebionis coronaria; assembly: GCA_025667525.1. Lineage (NCBI taxonomy): Eukaryota > Viridiplantae > Streptophyta > Magnoliopsida > Asterales > Asteraceae > Glebionis > Glebionis coronaria. The sequence continues at coordinate 15,105,173 of CM046874.1, read as the reverse complement.
AATGTAAAAATAAAGGTTGGCTCGAACTCGGCTAGTAATATATATAAATTGAGCTCGTTAATAAGCTTCTTATTAAGCTCGTTAAGGAGCTCGTATATAAAATGTTAGCCTCGTTTAGGCTCGCGAGTCTAAACGAGCTTTGTACGTAAAGCTCGGGCTCGAGCTCGTTTAATAAACGAGCTCGAAATTAAGCTCGAGCTCGGGCTCGAGCTCGTTTAGGCTCGACTCGTTCAAGCTTTTTACCGATCCGATCCCGAGCTTTTCACGAGCAGCTCGGCTCGTTTCCACCCCTAATCATAAGAATATGAATTGTACACAAGTTGTTATTTATTTATTTATTTTTTGTTTTTTATTTTTTTATTTTTTAAGTTTCATTGGAAGCAAACGTACTATTTTCGCATAAACATGTTTTAGAATAAGAAAATGAGATATGGCAGAATACTATATTGCACAATATGCACAGGGACGTACCTATATGGGAGCTGGGTATAGCCGGGTATAGCGTGGACGTACCTACATAATGTGAGTCAACTTTAGTATTAATAATCGTAAAAAGAATTTGTGCAACACCTTATTATAAATTCTGAGTCCGCCTCTAAATATGCATTGTGGTGGTGGTACTAAGTTTACTTACACATGTAAAACATATTAAAGATTTCTTGGTGCCAATTCAAACGCATAAGAACACGTATGCTTAAAAAGGTTACTTGTGTTTGCTACATGGGTTTATGTTATTTAAATAATGACCAATTCAAAAGCATAAGAAAACATGTCTTGGAAACCAGTTCTTCATATGCATGGAATGAAAGAAGTCAAGATAGAAACTTGGTGACTTACAGATCCTTTACTCGAGGTATAAAATGGGTAAACGGAATTGGTCTTGACGACTCTCGATTGTCTCGAGCATAAAGATCTGTTGTCAATCAATAAAGAACCCGTTACAAGGAGTCCCGAAAACCACCTTCCGATGATCAAAGGACTTGATGCATATATGATGTGTTGTGTATATGAAGTAATATGTAGAGAATGAGAGAGATGTATAGTTATTTATAGCCTAATTATTAGGTAATGTCCTTTGGATAAATGGATGTCTGGATAATAAGCCGGACTCTTTCTTATAAATAATTACGCTATATTGACTCTGAATGCATTAATGAGTGATAAGTTAAAAAAAATCATTACTCATTTCATCTTATTTTTATTTTTTACGTTTATTTTTTAAAATATCTCAATTTAAAAGTTCGTTATTGTGATGCACTTGTCAATTCAAACATGTTTTCCATCAACTATATATAAATGCAAGACGTGTAAATATAGTTTGGCTATATCGACTATTCTAGAATGCATTAATGAGTGATAAGTAAAAAAATGAGTTAACTGTTTTTTTTTCCTCGTGGTTTAGTCTATTTTTCACTTTTGGTTCAATTTTTCAAATAGTTTCGTTTTTGACCAAAAAGCTGTAAACATTCTTCACTTTTGGTCCATTTTCGTTAACTTCGTCAGTTTGACCCACTAAACACCTTAAAAGTACTAAAATACCCTTATTTGACAACATGGAATGACTAAAATACCCTCTTTATTATTTTATTTATTAAACAATTAAAAAAATTTAATATTCTTGATTTAATTATTTCATTACCACTCCTACATTTATTCCTCACATTCACATCTTCACAGCCCATATTATTGATTCAATATACCAATTCACATCTTTCCCACATTGCCCACCCACTATATAAACAATTATCCAATACAAGATTCACTATTAAAAAAATCTTAAAGATCTCACAACCCATGATTAATCTTTGATGAAAACAAGAATTTACTTGATCTCACAAAAAACCCATGATTAATTTTTGATGAAAACAAAAATTTACTCAAGATCTATAAAGATCTTTAGCAAAAAAAGAAAGTGATGCTTCCGGCTGTAAGTGGTGTGGTAGTGGTAAGATGTTAGTCAATGGAGGAGACGGTGTTAATGGAGGCTTTTTATGATACGACAGTAAGAAGCGGCAATACAAAAGTGGTGGATTTTATTGACGCAGGTAAGTACTGATCGGTGGTACCTTATGGTGGAGGGTTGCAGATCGGTGGTGGCGGATATCACTGGCGGTGATCGGTGTTTGATGACAAGTGGTGTTTAGTGGATTTGGTGTTGGGTGATGAGAAATGGGAATGGGTGGTGACGCGCCGCTAGTTATCCATGGTTGATTGGCGATGAGAAATGAAGGGTTGATTTTTTTTAAGTTGAAAAGAAGATATTTAAGGGTTGATTCCGGTGATGGTGGCGATTGGTGATTACGTAATTGTGCCAGAGAAATACAAGTGATGAAAGAGATATACATTTGTTTTTGGATCTGTAGGTTTTTGAGGGGATGGATTGTGTAACTTCTTTTTGGAAGATTTGGATTAGTGTGTAATCTTTTTTAAGTAATAAGAAAAGACAATGTGTTTTTTTTATAAAAATAAAAGAATAAATGTGATTGAAAGACAATAATACCCTTTTAATTAACGGTCAAACGGGTCAAATTGACAGAGTTAACGGAAATGGACCAAAAGTGAAGAACGTTTATAGCTTTTTGGTCAAAAACGAAACTATTTGAAAAATTGGACCAAAAGTGAAAAATGGACCAAACCACGAGGACCAAAAAAGCAGTTAACTCTAAAAAAATCATTACTTACTAGCAGGTATCCGCGCGATCCGGCGGCAGGTACCCTGTGACAAAATTTTATAGTGAACAAATGTTATTTGGGTATTCGTTTTTAACAGTTCGTCACGTCCCGAAAAAATCCATCATTGTCTTCCCAGAAAACCACATCACCTGGACCACAACAACCGTAAATTACTTATTGATATGAGGTATTTAAAGGTATGAGTTTTTATGTGTGTTAAAAAAATGACCGTATATATTTCTCATGTTAATAAGGTTTTTCATATAGATTGGTGTTCGTGTCGTCGGCTCTACTGATATGTCACAGAATCATGATGTTGTCGCCACTTTTTAGGTTTTTTCATAGATCTATGTATTTATCATGTTTTAGAGGTGAAACATATCTAAATATTATTGTCAATCTATATTAGTTATGTGAACATTGCTTGGAAAAGAAAAAAAATGGTGATTGAGTTGTACATTATGTTTTTTATGTTGTAATAAAAGAGGTTGAGATGTATTTATGTTATCATTAATTATATTTTTTCTAGGAAAGGTTTGGATTGTACATCATGTTGTTGAACTTGTATTACTTAAAATCAAATGTAAGTTGATGTATTAAAATGATGTATAGTATGCTGTTGTAGTTGTATTTTTGACTTGTAAAGTTATACCTCTTAATTTTTTTTTGCATTTAATAAGAGAGAAGATGTAATTTGTTTTATAAGGGAGTAAGATTCCGTCTTATTTTTACTGTTTACGTTTACTTTTTGAAATGTCTCAATTTAAAAGTTCGCACTTGTCGATTCAAACATGTTTTCCATCAACTATATATAAATGCGAGACGTGTAAATATAGTTTGGCTATATCGACTATTCTAGAATGCATTAATGCCTGATAAGTAAATTTTTTTTAGTTTAGAACATGCTCGAGTTATATAGATACGTTTCAAATAGAGAAGGTTGTACCTTCATCTTGGAATGCATCGAATTAAATTGTATAGACTATATGGGCGGACTTACGTGATTTGTCGGACGTTCACGAGACCCTGATGAATTTCACTCGCTTAAGTGATTCATGACTTCATGGGTTCGACTCAGATTCACATTATCCTTTTCCTCTAGTGCTACACAAGAATGGAACCAAAACCAGATGTGAGATGTGACCACATGCAGATTTTTTTTACTGTAATATTAGAAACGTATTTTAATTAACCGTGTGCCTTTAGGAGGCATTTAGAAAAAATCAATGTTTTTTTTTTCACACTACACCGAAAAAATTACTTGGATTTCCGGAAATCCGTGAGAGCCCCTTCTCGTTTCATAGTGTTACATCAATATAATATCCGTCCACATACATTGTTCAATTCTCAATGCTTCAAATGGGTTTTTACGTGATACTTTGATCGAGTTTGAGGTTCATCAACCAGAAATTCATGTATTATTGTATGTTGCATAATTACAATGTGCGAGGCTATCCGCTATAGGTTTGACAATTTTTTCGCAACGGTTTGGTTTGAATCGGTTTTCGACAAAAACCAAACCGAAACCGAAATTTCGGTATGCAAGCTTAGGTTTTCTTCGGTTATAACCGAGGGGTCAACTAATGGGCTTTAAAAACAGTATATTGGCCCAAAACATTAAATAAGGCTGAACGAATTAAAGATATCAGTTAACGGGCCTAAGTTGGGCTCACGTGTCCACCCAGCACACACACAGTGATAGCTTTTTGGTTTCTTACGTGAATAAATGATAAATTGTACTCTACGGTTAACAAATAGTAAATGATTTACGACAACATAAAAAAAACATACATTTTTCTCATACTTTTTACAAAGCAATATTTAAAGGCTAATGATTTATACACTCCCAAAATTGATTGAGACATTCCAAAATATACATTAAACTGTTATACTATATTTATTAGAGTGTCCCAATAAAAAATGGAGTATGCCGATCAATTTCCTATTCCAAATGGTTACTCAATAATCTGTAAGCAAAAATTCAACTAAGGTACAATTCTTTTTGATGTAGCGAAAAACAAAGGATAGATAAATGAATCTGTTGATTCCAAAGAATATCAGACACAATCCTTCCAACTATCATTGATTCAAAAAGAATACCGATAATCAGGTAAACTCCAACAATCGTTGATTCAACGAATACCCGATCATTTGGGTGACATCGAACAATAAACCCTAACCTGAATTTAAGTTGATTAACAAAAGACTAAAAGTGTATAATTTTTATTCATAACTCTATTATAATTCAATATAAAAAGTCTTAATTGTATAGAAAAACTAAACTTGGAAAAAAAGATAACAATATTCTTCCCAGAAAACACAAAATCAGAAAAATAAATAAAACATACCACAAAATAAGAAAATTAGAATAAAAGATATCATAAACTAAGGAAACTAAATAATCAGTTTATTCTTCTTTCTCCATCATTCTCCCTCACTTCAAAAAAACTCGTCCTCGAGTTTGTCTCACTCGTCCTTTGTACGCATAGAATCCAAATTTGTATCTCTTCCATTAAATTTCCTCTCTTTAAAATGAATCGACCTCGAACCTTGATCGTCTTTAAACCCAACTTGTCGACCATGATAGTTTGGATCATTGCAGAACAAAGACTATTAACCACAACTAGAGTGTCTTCGATGTTGTCTTCTTCCCTACCAAATTCTTTTTTCTTCATAAATCCTTCTTTTTCCTCAATGACATCTTCAATATTTGTATCATAAACTAGTATCGGTTCTTCTTCATATTCATCAAATATGGGAGGTCCATCATAATCATCACTAGCCTCACCATAATCATTCCATTCATCAAAAGATAAACCATCACTCTCAAAATACGGATATTCTAACATCTTAATCAGGAACTTCGGCTCTTGATACCAACTGATGTAGCGAAAACAAGATAGATAATTGAATCTGTTGATTCCAAAGAATGTCAGACACAATCCTTCCAACTATCGTTGATTCAAAAAGAATACTGATAATGATGGAGAAAGAAGAATAAACTGATTATTTAGTTTCCTTAGTTTATGATATCTTTTATTGAATCTGTTGATACCAACTGATGTAGTTTAAATAACAAAGTAACAAAGATAGATAAATTGGATCTATTAATTCCAATGAATACTAGAAACAATTTCTTCCAACTATCGTTGATTCAGCGAATACCCGATTATTTGGATGACATCGAACAATAAACCCTAACCTAGATTTTAGTTGATTAACAAACGACTAAAAGTGTGTAATTGTTATTCATAACTCCATTATAATTCAATACAAAAAGTCCTAATTATATAGAAAAACTAAACTTGAGAAAAAAGATAATAATATTCTTCTCAAAAAACACAAAATCAGAAAAATAAATAAAACATACCACAAAATAAGAAAATTAAAAAAAAGATATCTTAAACTAAGGAAACTAAATAATCAATTTATTCTTCTTTCTCCATCACTTTTAGTTTCAAAATTATTGTTACTCGATAAAAAATATACGCGATAAAAAACATAATGTTAAAAAAAATGTATTCATTACTATTTTTTCTCTCTTATTTTTATAGTGTAATGACAGTTTTACTTTTAATTAATTAATTAAAATCATTTTTATAATTTATGATAATAATTTCAAACAAAAATAATATGATAAACTTGATCAAAATTCTCTACCTATTTGAAATAATGAACAATTAAACTAGAACATCTAAAAAACGTGAACTATAAAATTAAGACGAAAAGAGTCCTTTTGGTAGTTAGCAATTCAAACCCCACGACCTGATCGAGGTGATTTTGCACTTTTGTTACGCACAGGGACAAAACCACAGGTGTCCCGGGACATTTTTGAATATTTTTGCAATAATATAAGTTTTATTATAAAATTTCGATTTTTTTTAAATGCATTTAATCGTTATATTATAACAGCGTGGACAAGCTGAACAACCGCACGAGGTCAAAGCCTCTTTCGTAATAGTTTTGCGTAATGTTTTGAAACCCGAGTTTCAAATCGACCCGGTCGAATCACCGGGTCTGGGTCAACCCGGGTTACCCTGGTTTTCTAAAAAAGTTTTTTTTTAAAATATTTTTAATAATTAACAAAAATTATATATAAAAACCATAAAAATTCCCGTATATTGAAGATATAAATTGTTTACCAATCAATATAATGTGTAAAAATAAAATTTCATCGCAAATACGTAAAATTTACATATTTTTTTTCAAAAAAAACCCGAAAAAATCGAAACCCGGCGGGTCTCGAAAACCGGATTGACGCGGATCACCTCAAACCCGACAGGTCGAGCCAGGTTTCCAGAATATAAAACCCGGTTCAACATAACCCATTTTTTCGACCGGAACCAGATCAACCAATTGACCCGGGTTTCAAAACATTTTTACGAGCTTTCAAAATCCACGAAACGACCTTGTCAATTTTCTTGTCTCGAAATAAGATTGACCATAACATTTATTGTTGAGAATTTACCAAATAATTATGTTACAAAATACTTTAAACTATAGAAAATTATCAATAATTGGAAGAGATCAACATAAAAGTGGGCCCAAAAAGCCGCGTGGACAAATACAAAGGTTGTTAAAAGTCAGTCACCCATACTTTGAATTTTCGTTATTCTATCAGAAAAAAGAATGTACACGTGTCAGCATCTCATAAGACGTGTCTCCAGGTAATCTTATTCTTATATTAAAATTTTAGTATAAAATATAAAAAAGTTGTGTTACTATTAGTTTTCAACGTTCATCATCACACGATAACTCATTTTGCACGACTCCAGCCAGGTTCTCAAACACACACTTTACGTTTTAAGGTAATTCGATTTTGTTTCGTTATTTGGTTTTCCATAGATATATCATGATCGTTTTCGCTGTCGTTTCGTTGTTTTTTATGGCCCTAGCAATAATCACAAAGAAACTCGTAAAAGTTGTATGTAAAATTGAATTATATGACTTATATATATGGTTTATATTATCTGTGTCACTGCACCTGTTGCATACCTACTGAGATTTGAACTCGAGACTAAATAGTTATGAAATGTCACCGTGACAAAATAAAACGGTAGATTGTTAGAATTTTGGATTTTACAGAATGTCTACATAGTTTCATGACATCTTCTATGTTTTTTGATACTAGGATGAAAGTCTGTTACGATCCCACATCGGGTAAATATAAGATTCCATACTGTCTTATATAACATAAGTCCCAATTTGGTGCCTTATTTGAAGACTTATGAACTTATACTGATAAGCCCATAAGTCTCAAAAATAAGCTTAAAAAAGTGGGGTTTATGAAATATAAGCCGAAATATGGCTTATTTTCAGATTATATAACATAAGTTCCAATTTCGTGGCTTATTCTGTAAACTGGGGCTTATATAAGTTTATCATGATATAATAAACTTATATAAGCCCATGAATCTCCAGATAAGCCACAAAATTGAGGCTTATGATATATAGGCCGAAATGGGCTTATGTTATATAAGCCAAACCAAACACCCACTTACAAGCTAGTTTTTTAAGTGAATTCGACACTTGGACTTATGAGCTCGATATGAGCCAGTGATAGATTCGTATCAAAGTGATTCAGAGTTTCATTTACGTTTTCCCGCTTAGATTGTCTCTACTGTCTACTTTTAGCTTTCCTGTTACACCAGCTAAGGTTAATCCTTTGTGTCTGGAAGGTCACGGGGTTAAGGTCCACATACTTTCAGAATGCTAAGTGAACGGCAAGGGAACATTGATGCACCTGAAGGTCTTTTTTTCTTCTGATACAGTCTTATAATTAGACATCTGTTATGTGGGATTGTGGGACGCCAAGAAATTTTCCGTACCTGTTTGCTATTTTTTTTGTTTGATTTTCATGGTCATGGTGGTTATTTCGAGGAATTCCTTATTTGATCTTTTCTGCAATCGTTAACTTCTGATTGTGATACATTTTTTCCTTTGCGTCAGAACAGAAAGAAATGAGATTGTTGGTAACAGCTTCAATTCGATAAAATAATCAAGTCACTAAAAATGGGAGGCTGCTGCTGTTCTTCAAATCGAGTAGAATGGAACCATTCATCTCAGTTGTATCATGTTAGTGAATTTTTGTACCTTCGTAATCAGTTTTTATTTTGTATTTTCAGCTTAAGCTTCAAGTTTCTTGTTGATAGCGTACTGATTTGAATTGCTGCATAATGTGAAATCGCAACTGTTTGTTAGCCATTTGAGCTAAAAAATTTCTCGCACCGTATGCAGTATCCAGTAGTATCTGAAGAGCGCCAGCCGTTATCATCCCGCAATGGTGCAGCTTCTGCTTTTCCGGTCGGACTTTTAGTTGACACAAACCTAGATACTTCTATACCAGACACTTACAGGCTCCCGCCAACACCTTTACCATATGATTCTAACGTTGGAATTCCTCAAGTTCATGAAGTCGTTGGAGAAATAAAAGTCAGTATTAGTGGTGTAAATGTGGCCAGTGAAGCCAAGGAATCTGATTGCAAAGGAAAAACGAGTTTTGAACTTATGGCAACAGAAGACGTTGATGCTGAGATTGAGGAAATTAAGAAATCAAACAGTACTTTTATTGCTCCAGAGGAGTGTCCAACGTGTCTTGAAGGTTAGTAACGTGTGCTTTATTAAGTTCTTTAATTTTTTTAAGTATTACGTTCTGTTGCCTTGAGAAGATAAAAGAACTTAACCCTATCGTACTGTGCAGAGTATGATGAAGAAAATCCGAAAATAGTCACAAAATGCGAACATCATTTTCACTTGTCGTGCATTCTCGAATGGATGGAAAGAAGTGATACTTGTCCTGTGTGTGATCAGGTTGGCCTAAATCCTTTCTATTGTTCCATGCTGTGAAACTGTTGTTTGGCTATATGAAGAAACCTTGAATACTGTTATGCAACAATCCAATATATTAAAGTATGGGTCAAATAAATAAATAGTTATTCCTAATACTTGCAAAAGGAAAACGTTATAATCTTCACGAACCATCCGAAGAGGAAAGTGTTCAATTCTAACGAATACACCGTACATAAATGTTTGCAAACATGTGTCATTTGCAGCTGCTTAATATCGGCTTCTTGTTAGCTCTTAACAACACTTGTCCAATGCAACTACTAACTTTTCATTTATATGCAGACTCCAGTTCGACACTTAGTCTCATAATGTGAAGCCTGCAAAGTGCAGACATTTTATTTCGTTTTTATTGATACTAATTTCATTTTTTCTACGATCTAGGAAATGGAAGTCAACTTCCCGATTGATGACTAGCTGTGGAACTACCGAAAAGACTGTAAAAGGTAACAGATGCTTTGGGCGTTTGGGTACCGTTTGGCTGTGATGTGGTTGCTAGCATTAGTATCAAAACATAGTTAGATTTCTCATAATTTCTTCTTTTCTTTTGCTTATTAAAATGCCTAGCGTCATTGTTCATTCCATTGGTGATACAAATACATAATACGCTCTCGGTGTTAGATTTGTAGAATAGGCTTAAATTTTTGCCTTTTATATAGAAACTTGATGGATTGATACATTTGCAGAATTATAGTTTGTAACCTTGTACAGTGCTGATTTTTTTGCTAAGAAAATATATTTGGTGATGTAACGAGGTACCATGGTTTTACTATGACTTACAGAACATGACTAGAGCTGAACCAGAACCGACCAAACCATGTTACTGTCCTGTGTTCCGGCATTTTGGAAGAAAATCTACTATGCGTCCTATGCTCACATATCCTCCGTATCTCTTTATCCCTGCATTATATGATAGCTTAGCAACATTTTTTAGAGTCATTGAGCTACTCTAGTAATTTGATGAATAATTTAGCCGTAACACACACTCAGTATATTTAGTGATAACTTACACCAAGGCTGTCCAAAATGTCCAAATCCGACAAACCCGAGATCTTACCAGAACCCGAATAAGCTTATGCGAGTCGGGTAGTATTGAAAAATTACACACTTATTTTTTTTGTTATTATGTTATAATTTGCCTTATTCGGATCAACTCGTATCCAAATAACCTCAACCCAAATAACCCGTCTTAGTAACTCCGTCTGGACCGCAAAGTCTCGTGCCAAAGGAAAAGTAGGTGTCACGTAGGTAAAACTGGGTTTAACATCACATTTCCAGAGTTAGTGGTTGACACGAAAAAAATAGTGCGAAATGATAAAAACTGATTATATATATATATGTTCACATATACCCAAATTTAATTTAGAAAAAATAAAAAAAAATCATTTCACTTTGAATTGTGGGTTGGCGCCATCCCATTTGACGCGAGCGGGAGGCGTGGTGCGCTAAAGGTTGGCTCGCGCCAGAGTCTTTGACACCACATATCAGCCCACCGCTCTCACCTCTACGATCGAGTGGTAAAGTTTCGAACCCACATTTTCTAACTTGAGTAGTACTAGCACTTTTGTTAATGGTTTTCTTTCAAACATACCCAAATAAAAAATCAGGTTCACATCATAACTAGAGTTAGATAAAACTTTTTTTTTCAAAATCGGATCGTAATCAACAAACCGGATTGACTTAAAATTAGATCGGTTTGAAATCATAGTTTTTATTTAAATTTTATCCGATTTTAACCGGATTCGATCGATTTTAACCAGATTTGATTGGTTTTAACCGGTTTTTTTTTATCAGATTGGTTCGATTTTAACCTATTTTTCACCAGTTTTTAAACCGATTTCGATCATTTTATTAAACCGATTACAAACTGTCTGATTAGTTTTAAAAAAATCGATTTTAAATTCGGAACCGGTTTTTTTCCGTCCCTGATCATAACACAACAGATCTATCAAATTAATTGTTAAAACATGATAAACAAGAGTATGGCACAAATCAATCATCCAACAGTCACCCATTGGTGATTTTTTTTGATAATCAAAGTACAAAATAGAAAGATAAAGATTAGTCCTCAAACGAGTGCTAATCGAATGATTACAAAATAAATGGTTTAAGATCGTCCCAACTAGGTTGATCCGATCACCCTCACTACAAAAGTCACTCACCACACAAAGTTTAGATACAAGATGAAAGATCCCAGATGATAAGCCACAAACGGCTATCAATGAAAGAGAGAAGAGAGAGCTGCACTAAAAGTGTGCGTGAATAATAGAACTCTCCTAACCCTAGCTCTGTGTGAGCTAGGGTAATAGACCTGATTGATAGCAACAAATATCATAATTCTCGAGATAGCCTTTAGTTAGTGTGTACGTTTTGTTTTTTTTTTGTATGTTTAGGTCCTGTTCTCTTTTAATTATCTTGTTTAATCGAGTCAGACGCCTTATATTGTATGTTAATATATGTTGCCTTTCTAAAAATCCTAACAACATTAAGGCTTATCCATTCTAACAAATCATGCGTATTTATAACTGTATATATTGTTGCAATTTCATCATAAATCTCTAAATAATTATTTTATTGATCATATAAAAATTACAGACAATCAAAGCCTTCTTTAGAAAAGACCATAGTTTTTTTTAAGTCAGGTGCTTTCATGCTTTTTTTGACGGCTTTTCAAAAGCCCCGCTTTCGGGCCGGCGGCCAGAATGGGCTTTGAGGAAAAATATAAAGGTCATTTAAGTTTGTTGGGTCGGGTCGGGCTTCAAAATGTTATATTTTGAGTGGGGCTTTTTTGAGCTTTTTCTAAGCTGGCTAAGCCCGAGCCCATCTGTGCACCTCGAATATGACTAGTATCATACAGTACTAGGAAGGATGAAAGAATTGATCTAATCTCTTAGTTAGGGGTATTCGAATGCCAAGCATGTGGGATGGATGCAAAAGCCATATGAGAATCTTCCAAAAAAATAAACCAACTTTGTTACCGATATCAAAACAAGATTGTCTTCTGCTTATTTGGTTACGCTTCCAGAGTGTCTCAGAATCCACTAATAAGTAAAAACGAAAAACAAGGTCTTTCAAGCAATAACTGAGCAACCACAAGAAACGAGTTGATGAACTTATGGGTCATAATGGGTCAAAAGTGACATCTTTGAGAAAACCATAAGATTAACACCATGTCATTAACTAGTTCCTTATCATAAATAAATACAAATTAGACCTTTTGTACATTGATAGCATTGAACATAAAGGTGGCTGTATATCATACTGTAATTTGTTTACTAAGAACACAAAGCATGAATCTTATGTACCTAGCTATAACACTAAATCTTGAAAGGACGAGAGTTACAAACAGTGGCGGATCTAGAATTTCGAAGTAGGGTATGCACATTTTTGTATAATCATGGCTGTTGCTAAAGGAACCAGTAAACTAGCTTCATTCTTCCTCTTAAGATAACCAAACCCGACGCAAAGAAACAAGAGTTTTCAAAACTTGTTATGCGCAAAAATTATTGCTACTATTAACTCAAATACTTCAATAATAATCATTAAGTAAAATTTAAAATGAACGCATGCAATATAAGATATTAAAAAATGATTGAAATGGCTTAATGACTCGAACTCTAGACCAACAGTTTAAAGGAAATGCGATTTAGCCATTATACCACCCAAACCATCTATTATTATATGTATTTATCTATTTTGAAAAGACAAATGTGAACCATGAGAGCAAAAAGTGAATATATTTTGTATTTCTCTTTTAATTATGTGTAGAGTTATACATATCATAGAACATATGCGTTTGGCCAACTTTTTCTTTCTAAAAATGAGTTTTCTAGCTGTTGTGTTGATGATGTTTTTGCCTCATAAATTCAAATGGGTTTTGATATTGATCCTATTAGACTAAGTTTATAGGCAACCCACTCCAACCGGTTGGAGGAGTAAATGACAAAAAAAATATTATTATATTAAAAGTGAGAAAGAAAAGAGCACGACCGGTTCGTGTTGTGATTCTCAAATCTTGATCCCAACCTAGCCACATGTCGCATTATGAATGGCCAATCAAACCATTGTTACCAAACAAAAACACATCATACTTATTTATACGAATATAAAGCAAGATTGAAGCTGAAAAGTGGGTTTGAGTCCAGATACACTAAACTGAATATAATTTGTGGGTTTGAGGTTTATAATTTTTGTACTATGAATAAAAGTGGATTTTGGTGGCTGAGAAAAAAATGCAATGATGATGATGATGAAATAGAGGCGTGAGATAGTAGTATGTTAATTTAGGGTTGTGTAATCTAGAAGACTACAACACAGTTTTAATCTTTTAAACGGGGTTGGGCTAATTTTGTTTGGGCTTAATTTAGCACTAAGAATAACTTATGTATATGTTAGATGGATAAAGGATACAAGGTCTCTTATTAGCAGCATCAAATGTCATTATGGTTAATGATAATATATTAATTTATATAAAAATTTGAGTATTTTAATTATATATAAAAGAATTAATATTATATGTCAGGTTGGGTTGGGTTGTTGATAAATGATAAAAAAATTTGAGATTTGTTGTATGTATAAATTATGTAAGTGGATGAGTAAGAAAATAATATTTTAATAAGAGGTTGGGTTGTGAATAAAAATAGCGTTAGTAAACTTGTTCTCCGTGAACACAAACATGACTTATTCCGGAAGATGCCACTTTTATAGTAAATTGGATCCATGTAAAAGTTGGTACCTGCAGGCCGCAGCATTTGTGTAGACTTGGGCTTCTGGCGGATTTACAAGATCAAAAAGAGGTAAAACATGCGAGCTAAATCACGTCAAACTTTCGTAGACTTAGGCTTTGACTTGTCATTATTATGCTTGGTTTGTGCTTGGCGAGCCGTCACGGGGCAAGCTCAAGAAAATTAGAAATCAGCTTAAAAACCTCGGTTTGTTTATGATAATGTGTTTTTTAAGTAATCAAGTTTGAAATATAAGATAAAGGTCAAATTTAGCTCGAGCTCAGCTCGATAAACATTTCGAGCTCACTTTTTGGGCTTGAGCTCGTGACTAGATATAAAGATCGGCTTAAATGAGCGTCGATTACTTGACAAAGAGCTTAACTCGTTTAAAGCCGTATATGTACATTTGTTTTTGTAGTCTTGTAGTATCATACGTACATATCGTACTAGCTACGAGAGTTTTTGTATAGTTTATAAAAGGAGATATATGCATATTACATATTTACATTGAATGTATTGGTGGTTTAATGGCTAAAATGCTTTTCTCCTAATTTGTAAATCTTGTGTTCGAGTCGTTTAACCCTTCAAAATGTTTTTTCTCTAATAATATTATAATTTACAAGATAATCCTTAAATTTTCTAACAATGTGTCAACTTGTGTGGGCTACGTAAATTTTTGGCTTTTACAAAATGATCACTTTAATTAATATTTTCTATGTTTATGAAGTGTTGGATTTGCATGATGGTTAAGATTCATTTCCTATATATAGCACGTCTTGGGTTCGAGCCATCACCCAAGTATTTATTGGCTTTGGTTTAATGCAATTGGTGTTGGAAGTAATCTGTTGCGTAATGCCATCTTTGTTTGGTCTGATCTGTTGCGATGCAATATTGGAATTAGTGTTTCGGGTAAAATTATTCTGACCCATATGAACACACTTTTGTTTGGTTACACGTTTTATTAACGTGTTTGATCCTTTGAAATTATACCTAATCTTTATTATACATTATTGTGTGATTGATATTTCGGTAGAGGTAGTTCCAGTTGATCGGTTTCATCCATAATATTGGACAGTTCCATAGAAAGAGACTACACTTTTTGAATGCAACTGCAAGTCTGCAAGGTGTTTGGCACACCGCAACAAGACGGGTGCTTGGGATCAACCAATGCCGAATTGAACCGTTATACACCCTCATAACCTGTCTATCCTGAATAAAGAACGTGTTAGGGCGCAATAATTCATCACATGACTGCATACAGGAGTTCCACTAAATAGTCGTCATCTCATAACATACATCCGGAAATTGAACTTTTAGTAATAGATAACAACATATCCTACAAACTGTTGGGTCCCGTGTTCGAGTCATCATGCACAAGGCACCTTCTTTTTTGTTTGAGATATTTTTGTTTACAGCGGCACTAATCTATGTGAATAATTATTTTTGGACACCTATAAACCTCAATTTCAGTTTCATTATAATATTAACCTTGTTCTTGAAATTTGGACCCACATTTCCTTTTATATTAGATCGAATGGATGTCCTTCATGTTACCTCCTTGTTATCATGGACTTCCTTAAATAGAAACATTTACGTCAGTTCTTCATCCATCAAAATCATCATATTTAAGTGCCTAAATGATTGAAGATTAAAGTACGTCCAATATGAAGTTAATATGAACGAGATATCGTGTCTTAAAGTGAGTCACGTGAAGCACAAACTTTGGAACAATATTTTTCTTACATCGCCAAAAACATGAAATGAATACATGTTTATAAGGAACTCTTACTTTCTATCATAAATATTAATTTGTGGGTTTTTACTCCCACGCTTACGCGCAGAGTGTGCAGAAAGTAAGATTTCTAGGCCAAAAACGGGTTCGAAGCTACTGAACTTGTGCATGAGCGCGCGACCGACCTGCGGACATGAATGCAACTCCGAAATTCGCCTGGGTGCGGACAGATTTCGGTATCTTTTTTGGCTGCGAATTCGAATTTTTTCAAGAAAATTATGTAATCTATTTTAGGAATAGATTTAGAATAAATTTTTGTTTATAATTGATTTGCAAATCGTGTTATGAAATAACAGATTTGTTAGAATATTTTATATGAAATATAATATTTTGTCTTGTTGAAGGAGAAATTTTATTATATAATAAATATGTCTCACTCAGTTTTATGATATCAGAATAACGCAACTTTTTTAACCCCATTATCAGACAGTTTTCCAACAGTTCGTCGATCAGAAACACAGAAGGCTTCTGTGATCTTTCAGGCAAGTTTGTCTAGTACGGCTATACAACAGCTTTGGACGTTATACCCTGGAAAACAGACGACGAATCTGTTTTAAGGGAAGCATGTTAAACACGTGCATCATCTTAGTTTTACTGCTTTCTTTATTACTGTTATTTAGTTTATGTCTTTATATTTTGTTAGTTTTATTAATTGTAATATGATTTCAATAAAAATATACACTGTTACCTACAGTATGAACCGAAACAAGATGATACACACACTGACAACAAAAGTTTTAATCGATCGCAACTGAAATAAGAAGAAAAAAGATTTGAATTTCGTTTTTTCGAAAAAGACAAAACTTTGTCGCATAAAAATATCAACAGTCGTCGATCAAATAAAACTTATGACGTAAGGTTAGCAAAAACAATGCCCCTGCTTGGTCGCATATCGGTCGACCAAAACATCACTTGGTCCCACAAAATGTAACTTCGGTCGAAAAACCCCCTTCCATCAGTATACTTGTCAAATTTAATTAGAGTCGATCTATCACTCGCGGTCGCACAAAATGAAATTCGCTAGTCATTTTTTCGATGTGAACCTTCGGAGCAGAAGTGGCATTATTCATTTATTTGTCATCCAAAATGCATTTTCTAATAAGAATGTCGTGGGGCAAAGATGGCTAAACCACATTTTTCATGAATTGTTGGTCTTGTGTTCGAGCCTCTCTACCTCCGAGTCTCTTTTTTATCTTTTTAATATGCATATTGCCTATTTCTATATCAATTTTTTATGATTATTATTGGTATATTTCAGTTTTTTTGGTAACTGCATACGACCAAAACAAGGTTTCAACCCCCACTTCGGTGTATGATTGTCTAGAATTTGCCTCCTCATATATATTACTCCCTCAACGTGATTAAATATTTCTGGCGTTGTTAGCATATATGTAAGGGTGTCTAAGTGTCCGGAAGTACAGTATTTGCTTTATAAATTTAAAACATAGATCACACACATTATATTGAGTACCAAGGCTGTAAATTCAAACTGAGAGCTACAGAAACACAAGAAAACACCTCTTGTTGGCATTTGAAAACATTAGAAAGCTCCTTAGATATTTTCCTAAAATACAACATTTTGACAAGGACACTAGGTTGTCTTCGTATCTAACTTCTTTAGCATTACCGTCCATAATTATTTGGATCATTTTATGCGTGATGTCTACTTATTGTCAAGCTTAGCTATGTTCCGAAATGATTCTTATGAGATTTCAAGAATTAGAAGTAGATAGATTAATATAGTACAGAAAATATGAATAATAAGCAAACATGGATGATTTGATATGTTGCTTTGATATTTTTAGCACGACGATGGTGTGGTAAAGGCATCTGCAGTACGTGGTAGTGGCGTCTTTGCTGCATTGAAGCTTACTCGCCACCGGTACCATGTCTTCAATGGCCACAAATGTTGGTGCCAACAAGAAGGTACTTGGTCGAAAGGCTTACTTCATAATCCGGTCAATCATCCATCAATATCTAAAGGATACTGAATCAAGGGTTTATATTATGTTTTTACTTTAAAATATAACAGCTTAAGGTGGCTTAGTGGCAAACATGTTATATCTATTTTATTAGAATTAAACCAAACTTGCTGATGGAAAAAATAAAGAATCAAAGGCATACAATATGAATCTGTTTTTTATTGATATAAACTGAATTACAGATTCCTAATCTATTTATACAAGATGAATATGTGCCTTTGATACATCATGACTGTTGAGAAGAGGCACACCGATTCAATATAACTACAGCTATTCTAATCGTTGTAACCCTTACTAAACAGTTTATAACGTTGCCTAATATCCAGCGGGTTGGGTTTTATTTTACATAAATTTAACATACTAAATATCATGGTAGCAAAAAGCATGAATCGCTAGCCGGCCAGTCGACCACCTTGTAACTTGTAATCGGTTTAGTCAGGATTAATCAGATCGACATTTTTAGCAAATTTGTGGTATTTTCTGTATGTTTTGGATATTTCTAATGAGTTTTCGGTATTTGGCAATATAATTCTTAATATACAACTTATCATGCATATAAATAGTTACTATATGTGATAAACATAAGTTTACAGTGAGTTTTCAGTATTTTCGGCCAATTTTGAAGGTTTTCGGCAAGTTTGACCTCCCTTGACCGCCGTTGACCATAGTTGACCGCCATTAATCGTTTTTCATTAATCGGAAAGGTTGGGGCCTTGTAGCTATTAACCGACGATTAATTACCCTTGTAGATCTTGTTTTGCAACATTGCTGAATATATACTAAAGTACCCCTAAACTTACTTTCTATAACATTATTGGTTCAACATTCATCCTCCTAATGTTATAGATGGTAATTGAGTCTTCTTTACATTGACTTCAGAGCAATGTGGGTTCAGTTCAAAGATGAGAAGAGACTCTTCCTGCTTGTCTTTCTTCTTCTATTTGGTGCATTCGCGTGCAAAGTTGTTTTACATCTTAGCATCTCATTTTCTTTTTGTTTTATTCTCTTGTACTTTGTTGAAAAGTTGTTTTACATCTTTTTCCTTCTTTACTAAAGTTTCTTCCCCGACCATTACCATGACTTTGATTACTTGATCTTGCAATTAGAAGTTTGTTTTGATAATTTTCTTCTCGTTCATCTTGACTTTTGATGCGTTCTTCAAAAGTTATTATTCTTCCCATTGCTTCTTCAAATGACATTTTATCAATTTCGGAATATTGCTCGATATTTTCTACGATCGGTAGAAACTTCTTTGGAAGAGAGTTTAGTAATTTTATGACGAGTGTCTTGTCTTTAAGAGTCGAGCCAAGACTTTTAATATCGCCTCTTATGCTTCCCAATTTTTCGGCAAAGTCGCTTACGCTTTCGATGTTTTTCATTTTCAAAGTCTCCAATCTGCTCTTTAAAGTTTGTAGCCGTGCTTTCTGAACTCGGTCCTCTCCTATATATCATACTTTGATTGATTCCCATACTTCCTTTGCAGTCTCGTACTGTGAAACTTGCATTAGAATATCTTAGGGTAATGTTGTAAGAATCATTGCTTTTGTCGTATGCATCTTTATTCCGTCTTCTTTTTCTGTAGCTTCAAGTGTTTCCCAAAGACAGTGGGTATAGGATCCATCCTTATGATATCATGTTAGAATGATAAAAATCTCCATTGGTATGATGTATTATTTATCAACTATATATAGTAATAAAACCTAATACTACCATTCTTCGTATGAGTATACTAGCAGAGTACTCACGCGTTGCGGTTGCGGCTGCGGTGGGTATCCTGTGATTAAAATTTAAGCGTCACCAAATTAAAAACGATAAACTGTTTAACTGTATAATAATAAAAAAATGATCCTAGTTCGATCTGGTTCACCCGTTTATACCGCTTCTGCCCGGCTATCTTCATTTCATTTTATATCGGTTTCTATTGGCTAGCCTGACCGGTGGTGACCCGTTGGTCCGGTCCCATTTTAAGTATAATCAACTTGTTAGCATATAAATTTTATGAAATTTTGTGTGTTTTATTTGTTTGTAAAATAAGTATAATAATATGTATTTTATTTATTTTAAGAGTATTTTATAAATACATTAGTTATGGTGTTTAATAATTTGAGTCCGGTTATTTTGCATACCTTGTATCCTTTGGATACAAGGGGACTGATCTAAGCCGTCCATCTTATCTCATCCAACAACCCAGATTAAAAAAACGGAGGGGTAGTTTCGTCATTTTACCCCTCCCACCTAATACCCCTCCCACTTCCACATCCCAGATCTGGATCGATGTTTTCTTTTTTCTTCTTCTCTCTAAAACACACACAAAAACACATACATGTACACATATTCAGGTCTTAATCTATCATCACAAACATCAAATTCATCGATCATCACCATCGTAAATCAATCATTCCGTTCATAAATAAGGTAAAGTTCATTCGATCTGTTTTGATTCATCTTTTTTTAGCTTATTCGATGTGAATAAGCTTATAATTCATCTTATTTTTTATAGCTTATTTGATAAGTTACGTGAATTTGACATGTCGAATGATAAGGTAACTTGATGCTTAATGTGAATAAGCTTATAGATTATCATCAGCTTTATTATGATGAATTATAAGCTAACTTATTAGCTTATTTTCATGAATTATAAGGTTTTATGCCTTAATCTCGCTGAACATATTTAGTGTAACCTGTTTGTGAAGTATCATATATGATATACTATATCATAAATGATATAAGCTAAAATATCATATATGATGAAATATATCATATATGATTATGTGGTTGAAAATTGAATTAACTATTTTTTTTTATGGATTAATCTGGCTGAACATATTTAGTATGACTTGCTAATGAAGTATCATATATGATATGCTATATCATATATGATATAACACTACAACAATTCTGAAGCCTAGGGACGACTTATTCGTCCCTAGGTAGGGCCTGTTTCGACCCTAAACTCCTAGGGACGACTAAGTCGACCCTAGGAGTTAGTGCCTAAAAACTCGTCTCTAGAATCCTAGGGACAAACACCCCTTTGTAACCTAGGGACAACTTTGTGGGTCCCACTATCCACTACGTTGAAAAAATTGACAAACCTAGGGACGACTTGTCTTTGAAACCTAGGGTCGACAAAGTCATCCCTAGGTTATTAATAAAAATAATCTTTTTAAAATTTTTCTTAAAAATTCTTTTTTTATTATTTTTAATAAAATCTTATTTATAAACATTAATAAAAACATTTTCAGAAAAAAAATATTATTTATTATCCTAGGGACGACTTAGTCGTCCCTAGGTTTCAATATTGCCCAGGTTTTCAAAACCTAGGGACGACTAAGTCGTCCCCAGGTTTTGACACCTGGGCAATATTGAAACCTAGGGACGACTAAGTCGTCCCTAGGATTAAAACCTGGAGAAAAATTAATATCCTAGGGACGACTAAGTCGTCCCTAGGTGTACCTGGGGGCTAAAAAAAATTGGGTTGTTTTGCAGTTTCCAGATTTTTTAAGGAACTTTTTCCGAACAAAATCCACAATTCAAAATGGCAGAATTCGACAAATACAGAATAATAACAAAACAATAAACGTTACAATACCATATTAAGATAAATTATACAACATCACGATACAATATTCATCAAATACACTTATTCAATCCTAAATCAAATGTTTCAAACGCTACAAGTCTCAAACTTTATTAAACATGCATAATAAGAAAAATACTACCACAACCTCTACTCCGCATCCTCGTTAGGTGAAAAGTCACCTTCCTCCTCGTCACCCCCCTCGTCACCCTCCTCGTCACCCCCTCGTCACTCCCCTCGTCATTCCCCTCGTCATTCCCCTCGTCATCGCCTGATAAGTCGTCATCACTGTTTTGTACATTCCTATCTCGACCCAACTCGTCAACGGACCGGTAATCGTGCTGATGGGGATTTATGATTACACGAGAACCTCTGGGTATGGCTTGTGAAGTAGAGCCGATCTCATGAGTCGAGTGTGTGGTGGGACGATAACAATGGTTAAATGTGTTATTGTTGGCGACGGGAGCAATAAGATAAGTGCCGGTATAGGGAGGTTGGAGTGGTTGGAGATTGTCGGGCAAAGATGGTCGGTATGGGTCGATGGAAGGAGGTTGCACTGGTTGTACCCAAGGATAGGGGGTTGGACTAAATGAGCCCAATCAGGAGCTAGGGTGGGCATAACAAAAGGTCGGGGCGGGGGTACAAAAGTAGGAGGGCTAATTGGGTGATCAGTATTTGAGTTGTAGTTCTGGAAAAACTCACCCAATTGACTCTGATATTGCGCCATATGCTGGTACGACGTCTGAGTATATTGTTGCGCCGCATCTGCCTTTAACGCTGCCAAGTAAGCTCGTTGATGCGCCTCCTGATTCTCTTTCCTCAGCAGCTCCATCTGTCGCTCATTTCGTTCTATCATTTCCTGAAATTCACTACGAGAGGGAACATCTGGTCGACGTGGAGCACCCCGCCTGCGATAAGTTACAACAACAATTTTTCATTATATACAACCAGACATAAATATGAACAATTGATTTACATTTTGTTTTATTGAGGATATATAACCTGCGAGTTGTGTTATTGGCACCACCCGGTAACTTTCTGCCTTGTCCCGACACATTTTGCTTATTTTGACTTGGCATGATTTGAGCCACTATTTCTTTATCAGACATGTGCGGGACGACCTTGGCTTTCACTTGGTCACTGAGGGCTTTCATCTTTTGCTGGGAAAGAAAAAAAAACGATTTAAAACAAATGAAATTAGTTACTAAGGCATGTAAAGAGTTATATATTACTTACATATCTTTCCTTGTTTTCTTTACTTTTAAACGTGCCATTACTTGAGTGCCCCTTCCTCCATGTTTCAACCAGGTCCTCGTAAACCCCTTCCTTGACTTTCTGTAAAATCTCAAATAAATTAATAACGAGCTATAATAAATAAACAATATAAACGCTTTTAAATAAATCACAAAAATTATAAAGAGTCTTACGTATTCATTCCTTCCTCGGGTGAATGGTTTTTGCCTTGAGTGGTCGGTACCGTGTTTTTGGAACGATTAACAGTATTAACCTGACTTCTTGCCACCCTCTTTGGCTCTGACCACCACTCAACCAATTCAGCCCAATCACCTTTGGTTCTATTGTCCCACACACTCGCCGGCGGTACATGTTCTTGTGCCAGTGCGGGCGTCTCATATTTCGAATAAAAATCTTTCTTGATCCTGTTCTTGTATTTTCTATACAGCAACCTCAGTTGGAGTTCCAACGCAAGCCTAACCCGAGTCGACACCTCATACACACCTTTGTCACACACCACCTCAGTACGATCCATGGCTGGAGGTCGAAATATGTCTACATAAAAACATATGAATTTAAATAAACAAACAAATTAAACATAACACACATATCTAAATGTCGATAACAATAACAATATAAGTAAAATAACCAATTTTGACCTCAATTGTAGGATAAATATGAGCTTTATCATAGTCTGGAATTTCGTCCCATTCGCAGTTCAGGGGGAAGTGGCCGGACTAATTCCCCCATAAGATGAGACAACAATGATGCATAATCGCCC
Source organism: Glebionis coronaria (assembly GCA_025667525.1). Classification (NCBI taxonomy): domain Eukaryota; kingdom Viridiplantae; phylum Streptophyta; class Magnoliopsida; order Asterales; family Asteraceae; genus Glebionis; species Glebionis coronaria. The sequence goes on along the minus strand of CM046874.1, from coordinate 15,081,568 downwards.
AGAAATGGAAGGTTTGCAGATCTTTAAATTCAAAGCCAATTGGCAAAGGTTTTTCGTGATTATTTCTGTACGCCGTCCTTAATTTTCCTAGGTTGGTCACAAAGCGTTGATTTGAACCTACAAAAGATATGTTATTTACTCGTAAAAATTCAAGTGACATAAATTATAAATATCAGTGTTATAAAAAAATATAATGATTTCTTACGCTGACACTCGGCCGGTACATGACGTGTGGGCCGTCTGGGTGGACTACCACCAGCATCCCCACCGTGTGACCTAGGAGCTACACATGCCATCTGTAAAATAACAAGTTCATATCAGTATACACATTTTATCAATATACACATTTTAACATATAAAAACATTTTCATTAAAAAACAAAATTACACAATTTAATTAACCAATTAATACTAATACACAAATTCATATCAATATACACATTTTAACATATAAAAACATTTTCATTAAAATACAAAATTACACATTTAAACAAATAAAAACAACTCATCATCATTTAAGCGTATAACAATTGTTTCATTCAAACTTCTTGAACATCATTATTAGGGTTCACTTCATCATCATCCGACACTAAATCATCATCATCAACATCACCAATGACGTGTGCAACTACCTCATCTTCAATATTAATAATATCATCATCAAACGGTGGGGCGTCCACTTCCGTTGGTTGAGTATTTACACTCAAATCCGTAATACCCAAATTAGGCAAAGCAACAGACAGTGTAACATCTGATGAACTGCTACCATGTATAACATCTTCATCGGACTCTGCCACATCTCGATGATAAACCTGTTCGACGACCTTCCAATGAAGCGGTCGTCTAGCAAGGTCTTCAAGGTAGAATACTTGTGTTGCTTGTGTCGGGAAAATGTATGGGTTATTTTGGTGAAATAGCCTATCGGTCAAAATATGATGTATGCCTTGCTCAGTGTAAGAACGTCTGTTGCGTTTGGTGCAATTGGTAGGGTTAATTGTGTCAAACCATTTACATCGAAACAACAAAACCTCGCGGTTGCCGATATAAGTGAGCTCCAGAATTTCTTCGAGTTGACCATAATACATCTCTCCATCAACCCCGGGTGTTGAAACTCTGCTGCATTGAGTGGTACGAAGTATATCGCGTTCACGTACCATAAACTTCACACCGTTCACTATGCAAGAGGGGTATGTACATGAACTAATAGGTCCACATGCCAAAGAGAATAACTCGTCACTACAGCCCACACTCACTTTTTTTTCTCGAGTCTACAAAAATGAGATACAAAAAGGTTTATTAGATGAGGAATAACTCCAAGGTAATATATCTAATGCCTTTGGCGTGTCTTTGGATTTGTCGTTCTGTAACAGGGTATTCAGTAATGCCTCAAGGAAATTCTTTTCGATGTGCATGACATCGTAACAGTGTTTTAGTAGAAGAAAGGACCAATACTCAAGATCCCAAAAGATAGAACGCTTACTCCAGTTCAATTCAACATCTCGATTATGGGGGCGGTTCTCTTTGAGATTTGGTTTATGTTTCCCCGGTTTACGTTAAAGACTTTACTAATCTGCAACTGGATATCAAGTTCTGAAAACTTTCTTGGTTTAGGCTTATTTTCGGGAAAACCGTAGAATTCCTTGGATTTTTTCCGATCTGGATGATTTGTTCTTAACCATCCTCTGTAACCAACATAAACGATTTTGCTGTTGATACGCATCGATGGAGTGTCAACATTACAAGTAGGGCATGCGAGGTACCCTTGCCCAGTCCACCCAGACAAACTACCTCGAGCTGGAAAATCATTGATGGTCCATAAAACCGCCGCTTTCATTTTGAAATGAGTACCCGTAGCAGCGTCTTTCGTCCAGACTCCCTCCCATAAATCTTTGAGTTCTTTAATTAGAGGCTGCAAGTAAACATCAATGTCCTTTGCAGCTGATTTAGGGCCGGGAATTAACATCGTCAACATTAAAGAAGTTTCTTTCAAACACATCCACGGTGGTGTGTTGTATGTTGTCAATATAACTGGCCACATGCTGTAAGTTTGGCTCATCATGCCATAAGGATTAAAACCATCAGCAGCCAACCCTAATCGAACGTTTCTAGGGTCACAAGAGAACTCAGGTTTCATCATGTCAAAATATTTCCATGCTTTGCCATCACAGGGGTGATTCATTTTACCGTCTTCCTTAGATTGTCCAGTCGCATGCCAAGTCATCCACTTTGCTATGTCTTTTGTGTTGAACATGCGTTGTAGTCTAGGTGTTATCGGAAAGTAACGCACCACCTTGTTGGCAACTAATTGCGTCCCCTTTTTCTTCTTTGGGTTTTCCATCTGCTCGCGTTACAGATTGGACAAGTGTGCCTCGCCTTGTTTTCCGGTGATCCCCAATATAAAAAAACAATCATTTATACAAGCATGGATCGATTCGTATCCTAACCCGATCTTTTTGTATGTCTTTTTTATTTCATAGTATGAAGACGGGAAATTGTATCCTTTACTAGGGGAACATGCCTTTTGGAGAAGAGCTAGAATTTTGTTAAACCCGACATCAGTTATTTTGTGTAAAACCTTGATGTGCGAAATCTCTGATGTAAATTCCAATGTGGTCATATCACAACCCGGGTATAACTTTTGGGCAGACCTAGCGAGTAACTCTTCAAACTCGTTACTAGGACCCGATGTTTGGGTTGGTTGAGGACCGGTTGTTTGAGTTGGTGGAGTTTGAGAGGGTAGAGTTTCAGATGGTGGATTTGGAATATTATTTGCAGAAATATCTTCGAAGAACGCATCCATGTGAATTCGATCAGGTGAATGTGGTAATAGTGGAGGTAACGGAAGAATTGGTTCACCGTGATATATCCAAGTGGTGTAATGTTTGTCAAACCCGAATTTGGATATGTGTGCCTCAAGTTGGCCGAGGGTAACCAACGTTTCGCGGTTACAACAATGACTACATGGGCAACGGAGCTTTTGTGAGATGGGGTGCAAAAATTTCTCACAATCCTGGATGAATCCAAAAAGACCATCTAAAAACTTATTGGAATTACGATTGTTTACAGTGGTCCAACTCTTATCAATTGTCATAACTGCGTTGAAAATAAACATACTCAGATAAATTATTATTTTTATACGTAAAATGTCATACTAACAAAATGAATATGAACTCTTTTTTTTCTTCCTAGTGTAACTATGGAAGGCAATCCTAACCCACCTTTTGAATGTTTCATCCCATATATGAATGCGTATAACCGGTTTACTATTTGAGAAAATTTCGGCAGCATTTCCCCTCTACTCCCCAAATATATGTTTAAAGACATATTCGTAGGAGTAAAGGAGAAACACTGTCGAAATCATCTCAAATAATAAACCAGTTATACGCATTCATATCCTAAATGAGACGAAACATCAAAAAGCAGTCCCAAACAGGGGACTTTTCGAAATTAATTCCTTATAAATTAATTTCGGACGGGTTTTCTATAGGTTGATTAACTTCAGACGGGAATTTTCCGAAATTAATCGATAAAATCCTAAAATATTCCTAAAATTATTTATTACAAAAGACTAACAATCATATATCATATATATATATATAATATAATAAACATATGCATAATATTAATTACACACCTCGGTCACGACTGAAATAAGCAAAGATATAAAGATAGAAAAAGAGGTCCGGATGAGGAAGTTGTCCCGACTGTCCTGGTGCTAACCAAACACAAACATAAAATAAAGAAAACCTAAATTAGTTGGTTTCCAAAAAATTTCTAATTTGAAACAAACAACACCACAACAATTTAAAAAAAACATTACCTTTTTTCGACTGTGACACGGGTCTCAGTTCTTGGCTGTGACTCGGTTCCCTTCGACTGTGACTCGGGTCTCGGCTACGAGAAACATATAAAAAAAAATTAAACTCATGCCTATTTCATATTAAGCCTACATATTAACCCGAAATCCCTATATAAATATTAAGCCATATATAACTCGAATTCTATTAAGCCTAAATCAATTAAGCCGAAATCATCTATATATTTATTAAGCACTATATACAACGGAAATCAACTAATGCTAAATCAATTAAGCCGAAATCAATTATATATATATATATATTAAGCTGAAATCAACTAAGCCTAAATCAATTAAGCTTAAATATAATCCGAAATCATAAGCCAAAATAACCTTTGGTGGTGGTGGTAGCTACTGCTGCCGGTGGTGGTGGCTACTGCTGCTGCCGGTGGTGGTGGCTACTACTGCTGCTGCCGGCGGTGGTGGTTGCTACTGCTGCCGCGACGGCAGTGGTGGTGGTGGTGACGGCAGTGCTAAGAAATAAAAAATAAACATTAATAATAATTAAACATACACAAATTTAAACAAAATTAATAGATTAAAAAAAATCATTTACCTTTATATTTATTTAAAAAAACAAAATTAAACAAAATGTGGTGGTGCGGTGGTTGCTGCTGCCGTGACTGCTGCCGAGACTGGTGGTGGTCTGGTGGTTGACTGGTGGTGGTCCGGTGGTTAAACTAGAAAAAACAAACACCTTCTAACAATTAAACTAACAATTAATCAATTAATCATACTAACAATTAAACTACAAAAATTAATCAAAATTAAAAAAATATATAATTCGAAATCAAATACCTTAACTGGGAAATATATATAAATTCATGGTGATTAAACAATATATAATCCGAAATCAAGTGGTGGGTCGAATTGGTGTACTCGTGTGCAAGTGGTGGTGGGTCAAATTGGTGGTGGTGGTGGGTTGATGAAGAAGAAGATGATGGTGGTGGGTTGGTGAAGATGAAGATGATAAAGATGGTGATGGTGGTGGGTTGGTCGGATTGATGATGATGATGGTGCTCGGTTGCAATTTGTCCCCGTTTTTTTTCTATTAACAGTGAATGAGAGATAGATGAGATAGGGATAGTATCTGAAATTGAAGCCTAGGGACGACTTTCCCTTTGTATCTTAGGGACGACTTAGTCGTCCCTAGGTTAATTATAAATACTTTTTTTTTCGTTTATTAATGAAACTTAGGGACGACTTGGGCAACCTAGGGACGACTAAGTCGTCCCTAGGTGTATACCGGGAAAACTTAAACCCAAAGCAGGTTACTTAAAATTTCACCAAAAATTTCAACTTTCCCAAAAAATTTGCTAAGTGTTGGAGGGTTTTTTTAGGGACGACTTGGTTTGATATTTAGGGACGACTAAGTCGTCCCTAGGTATTTTTCATACATTTAAAATACATTTTACCTTCTATTTCATAAAATTAATAATATAAATCAAAATAAATTATTATAATTAATATTAAAATATACGTTATACTTAGTTTGTAATAATTAATAACCGATGAGTCGATATGTTACGGTTATACGTTATAGGTTCAACCGATGAGTCGATATGTTACGGTTATACGTTATAGGTTCAACCGATGAGTCCATATGCTAGGGTTATACGTTATAGGTTCAACCGATGAGTCCATATGTTACGGTTATACGTTATAGGTTCAACCGATGAGTCCATATGTTACGGTTATACGTTATATGTTCAACCGATGAGTCCATATGCTAGGGTTATACGTTATAGGTTCAACCGATGAATCCATATGTTACGGTTATACGTTATAGGTTCAACCGATGAGTCGATATGTTACGGTTATACGTTATAGGTTCAACCGATGAGTCCATATGCTAGGGTTATACGTTATAGGTTCAACCGATGAGTCCATATGTTACGGTTATACGTTATAGGTTCAACCGATGAGCCCATATGTTACGGTTATACGTTATAGGTTCAACCGATGAGTCCATATGCTAGGGTTATACGTTATAGGTTCAACCGATGAATCCATATGTTACGGTTATACATTATAGGTTCAACCGATGAGTCGATATGTTACGGTTATACGTTATAGGTTCAACCAATGAGTCCATATGCTAGGGTTATACGTTATAGGTTCAACCGATGATTCCATATGTTACTTATACGTTATAGGTTCAACCGATGAGTCCATATGCTAGGGTTATACGTTATAGGTTCAACCGATGAATCCATATGTTACGGTTATACATTATAGGTTCAACCGATGAGTCCATATGTTACGGTTATACGTTATAGGTTCAACCGATGAATCCATATGTTACGGTTATACGTTATAGGTTCAACCGATGAGTCCATATGTTACGGTTATACATTATAGGTTCAACCGATGAGTCCATATGTTACGGTTATACGTTATAGGTTCAACCGATGAGTCCATATGTTACGGTTATACATTATAGGTTCAACCGATGATTCCATATGTTACGGTTATACGTTATAGGTTCAACCGATGATTCCATATGTTACGGTTATACGTTATAGGTTCAACCGATGAGTCCATATGTTAGGGTTATACGTTATAGGTTCAACCGATGATTCCATATGTTACGGTTATACGTTATAGGTTCAACCGATGAGTCCATATGCTAGGGTTATACGTTATAGGTTCAACCGATGAGTCGATATGTTACGGTTATACGTTATAGGTTCAACCGATGAGTCCATATGTTACGGTTATACGTTATAGGTTCAACCGATGAGTCCATATGTTACGGTTATACGTTATAGGTTCAACCGATGAGTCCATATGTTAGGGTTATACGTTATAGGTTCAACCGATGAATCCATATGTTACGGTTATACGTTATAGGTTCAACCGATGAGTCGATATGTTACGGTTATACGTTATAGGTTCAACCGATGATTCCATATGTTACGGTTATACGTTATAGGTTCAACCGATGATTCCATATGTTAGGGTTATACGTTATAGGTTCAACCGATGAATCCATATGTTATGGTTATACGTTATAGGTTCAACCGATGAATCCATATGTTACGGTTATACATTATAGGTTCAACCGATGAGTCCATATGCTAGGGTTATACGTTATAGGTTCAACCGATGAATCCATATGTTACGGTTATACGTTATAGGTTCAACCGATGATTCCATATGTTACGGTTATACGTTATAGGTTCAACCGATGAGTCCATATGTTAGGGTTATACGTTATAGGTTCAACCGATGAATCCATATGTTACGGTTAGACGTTATAGGTTCAACCGATGAATCCATATGTTACGGTTATACGTTATAGGTTCAACCGATGAGTCCATATGCTAGGGTTATACGTTATAGGTTCAAGCGATGAGTCCATATGCTAGGGTTATGCGTTATAGGTTCAACCGATGATTCCATATGTTACGGTTATACGTTATAGGTTCAACCGATGATTCCATATGTTAGGGTTGTACGTTATATTGGCGGGAAATGTTGGCAGTAAATGCTGGCGGGAAAATGTTGGCGGGAAAGCTAGGGTCGACTAAGTCGTCCCTAAATGTGTCGACCCTAAATTTTTATCTTTATTTATGGTAGCTCTTATCCTCACAAACTCTTATCCTCTCATACCAAACTCACCACCACCACCACCCGATTTTGCATAAGATGGATCCGCTTGAAGCTTATAAGTGTACATGTAGAAAGGGATATGTTGTGTTGAGACAGTCACATCAACCTCATAGCTTTGGTAAACTTTACTATGCATGTCCTCTTTCGAAGGTAAACAATCAAATGTTTTAGTTATGTAATACGTGTGATTATTAAAATGACATGTCATGTTATTTTTTACTTTGTAACAGCAAAAAACAGATGATTATGGATGTAAATATTTTAAATGAAAGGATGATTTTGATCTCGAACTCCGTATAAGATCTTCCCCTGGATCTTCAACACCTCAAGGTTCACATCCAAGTTCTTCTACAGGTCATTCTCAGTCTGCACCCACTGAGTGCTCTAATTGCAAGATCAAAGATCTAAAGATAAAGATGCTAGAGACAAGACTAGAAATGGAAAGGCATCCTGAAGACCACGCATGTCAATCGGCTGCAATACTTAATGAGCTTTTAAATGAAATGGAAAATCTTAGCTTTGAGTAGTAATCTAATTGTTATTTTAATGTGTCAATTTGTATTTTATTATTATATGTTAATCTGTACGTTTAGTTTTAATTAGTTTATGATGTGTTGTTTTTCTTATTTATGAATCTATTATCGCTGTAATATATATGTTTAATTAAGCGCGTGTTTAAATGTTAAATATATATCTAAAGTTTTTTTTAAATACGTATAAGTTTTTTTTAAATAAATATGTTTTTTTTAAATGTGTATAAAGTTTTTTTAAATATGTATAAAGTTTTTTTAAATATGTATAAAGTTATTTTTAAAGATGTATAATTTTTTTTCTAAATATGTATAAAGTTATTTTTAACTATAATAAAGTTTTTTTTAAATAAAATAATTAAATTAATTTTAAATAATTTTAAATAATTTTAAATAATTTTAAATAAATACAAGTGACAAAAAAGGAAAAAATAAATTTTCCTTCACCTAGGGACGACTTAGTCGTCCCTAGGTTACAAGGGCCCCCCCTTTTGTTTTAAACGTTTTTTTAAAAAATATTTATATTGATTTTAAATAATTTTAAGAAAAATGCTACAACCACAAATTAAATTCCACAAAAAAATTTACAAAATGATTTGTCATGTGGTTAGTGGTTTTCTTAAAGTTACTTTTGATTTCTCTTTCTTACATGTATCCACTAGATACATGACAAATCATTTTGTAAAATTTTTTGTGGAAGTTTGTTTGTGGTTGTATCATCTCTCTAATTTTAAATAAATAAAAAAGATAAAAAAAACTGGTAAAATATATTTATTTAACCTAGGGACGACTTAGTCGTCCCTAAGTTAAGTGGGTCCACTTTCATTTTAAACTTTTTAAATAAAAAATATTTATATTAATTTTAAATAAATAAAGAAGATTTAAAAACGGGAAAAATACATTTATTTAACCTAGGGACGACTTAGTCGTCCTTAGGATTTGTGGTCCCCACTTTGTCCCCACAACCCTTTTGACCAAGTTTTTTATGTAAAAGTGGTGAGTCCCTCCTTAATCTAGGGACGACTAAGTCAACCCTAGAAAAAGGGCGTCCCTAGGTTTAGTATTGTTGTAGTGTAAGCTAAATATCATATATGATCAAATATATCATATATCATTATATGCTTGAAAATTGAAGACGAAAGGAGTATAAAAAAGTAAGAAGTTAAACTAGTTGTAGCACATGAACCAAATGTTTTGTCTTATTCAAGAGTGGATCAAAATGTTACTGTACAATATAATGTTACGTAGTTCCAATTTAAGTGGATAAAGTACAACACAATATATAAAGTAGGTAAAGTTTTTTTTCTTGTACCCATGTGAGAATAATTAAAACTCGAAACAAAACATACACATAACATGCTCATAGATTTACTCGTCACCTAGTGGTCGGGCTGTTTCATACTATATACTTGCTACTCAATACTATCTCGAATTTGCATTCACATTTTGTCAAATAAGTTTCTTTTATCTCTAAATTGGTTAAGCTACTAACATTCTCGACTCACTGAACAGGATTACTATTGTGGCGATAAAAGTTGTCTCCGTCGAAACTTGAATCAGTGATAGGCGAGCGGAGTTCTTATCAGAAAATTGATGCACTACTAATCTTGTTAATCTTCACAGGTGTTGTGTTCAAGGAGTAGAACGATGTATGGTATACGGTTACGTGCAAAAACGGTAATCTTGCACATCGTTTTCTAGCTTGTTCAAGTCTATTTATTTTATTTTAATGGAAATATGAAAAGTTAAATTACCGGATCTTGCAGAATTGACTATTTGTCGTGCTTCTTGTTCAGCAACTAGCAATTGTTGAATTCCACCTTGTCACATGTAATCTTCCATGCCTTGCCTGCAAACAAACCTCAAGAGGACGATTGTAATTCATATTAAGAAGATCATGTGCATAGTCGAATATGGTCGGTTAAGGATTTTAATAAAAAAATTTAGATATAAATCAACATCATCAGGACAATGATTCATATGATCATTGTTACATATGGACATGCATTGTCATTATATCCCATTATTCTATATAGATGAAGAAATCCAACATAAAAACAAATAGTGGAATATAACATACTTGTAGATAAGAAGATGTTTAGGAATGAGATGTGATCAAATCTACTTTCTTATGATATCGAGGGATGTTTATCGGTTCAGTTATTGAATTGTTGTTAGCATTATTACCAATAATAGTATACTATAGATTAGGATATTTACCTTTTAAGCTTGTTTCCAATTATGTATGTTTGAGCCCGGTTGGACCCAAGCCCGATCTTCATCGGTAACCGACCCCCTCACCCTATAAAAAGAGGTGAGGGGGTGATGCTCAATCATACCGCATCTTTATTCTTTCTTGTAATCGATCGTGGGTTTTAATAAACAAATCGTTCGATTAACTTTGTAGTGTGTTGTCTTCTGGGTTTTGTCAGTTGCATCTCTGCGATCGTCTTTAAGGTATCTAGGGTTCCGCGTTCCGATCTTCAGGTTTGTTGGTGTCGATTCAAACAAGTGGTATCAGAGCCGCGGGTTCGTGGTCATTGAAGATCGTTGCTAGATCGAATAAGGCAGCGTGGAAGAAAAGGGATTCGGGTTTCATCGGATCGGTTTCTTCGAGTTGCAGGTTTAACTGACGGAGAAGACGAAGTGGAGAACTGGCGGCGTTTTTTGTTGTGTTGGTTTGTATCTTTAGTGGTACATTAAAAGCAGTTTACAAAAAAAAACCGCTTAGTGGGCCTTATTTATCAAAAGTTAAGGTATAATAGTGCAATTGGGAGTATTATTTTTCCACTTTAAGTTATTGCTACAAAGGGTTTTTGATTTATATTTATAAATCAACTTTGGGTTATCGTCTTTTAGGTTTTTAAAAGTCGATTAAATCGAAGGTTCTTGTTGCGGGTTTCTTGTGGTTCAAGTTTTGATCGTGGGTTACTTGGGTTTCGAGTTTACGATCGGGTTTGCTTGTTCGAGATCGAGGTTTAGGGTTATTCTAATTAAATCGATTTGCAAGAAGTGTTTTTACGCAACAAGGGTGAAAGAATATGTCGTCGATAGCGAAGTTTGACGTCGAAAAATTTGACGGGTCTAATGACTTCGGGTTGTGGCGTGAGAAGATGCGGTGTCTATTAATACAACATGGTTGGGAGGCTGCGTTAGATCCATTCCCGGATACCATGACGGACGCTCAAAATACTGCGGCGTTGAAGACGGATGTCTATAAAAAAGCACACAGTGCCTTACTCTTATGCTTGGATAACAAGGTGTTGAGGGAAGTCAACAAAGAAAATTTTGCTGCTGGGGTTTGGTTAAAGTTAGAAACTTTGTATTTGACAAAGTCTTTAGCCAATAAATTATACTTGAAGAAGAAGCTGTTCACGTTCTACATGCATTCAGGTAAGAAATTATCTGAACATATAGATAAGTTTAATAAGTTGATCGGTGACTTGGCGAACATAGACGTTGAAATTGATGACGAAGATCAAGCACTCATGTTACTTACATCATTACCGTCCTCGTATGATAAATTTGTGGAGACATTGCTTTATGGAAGGGAGTCACTCTCTTTGGAAGATGTCTTGTCTACCCTCAATTCACGGGAGTTGAAGAAGAGGACAGATGCAAAGGATAATGGTGATGGGTTATTTGTAAGGGGGAGGCCGGAGCATCGGGGTAATCAAGGACGTGGTAGTTCGCGATCAAAGTCAAAAGGTACAGGAACTTATAAACAGAAGTGTTACATATGTTATTCTGAGGATCACCTTAAGAAAGACTGTCCAAAATGGAACAAGAAGAAATCAACTGGCTTTGTCAATAAGAATGCAAAACAAGACGCTGGGACGTATTCTAAGGGTTATGACAATGGTGATTTGTTGATGGCGGTGAGTGAGGAAAGGTTCTTAGAGTGGATCATGGACTCTGGTGGTTCCTATCACATGACGCCTAGGAGGGACTTCTTGTTTGATTTTAAGGAGCTTGATGGAGGTATGGTTTTGCTCGGTGATAATAGAGCATGTGCCATCAAGGGGACAGGGAAGGTGAGAGTACAAATGAAAGATGGTTCAAGTTTTGTGCTTGAGAATGTGCGTTACATTCCCGAGTTGAAAAGAAATTTGTTATCTTTGGGCACTCTGGATCGAGAGGGCTATACCGTGAAGTTGCAGAATGGAAGAGTAAAGGTGATCAAGGGTTCTTTGATGGTTTTGTCAGGAACTTTGAAGGAAAATTGTGTGTACTCCTTGGATGGTTGGGCTGAATCAAGTGAAGCTAGTGTCGGTATAGAAGAAAATGAAAGTCTTGCGCAGGTGTGGCATAAACGCCTAGGTCACATTAGTGAAGCAGGCTTGAATGAAATCAAAATAAGAGAGGTGTTGGGGAAGGAAGGTCTAGGTAAGCTCGATTTCTGTGAAAATTGTGTTCTTGGAAAATCGACCAGGGTGAGTTTTGGTCGAGGTCAGCACACAACAGAGGGAGTTATAGACTATGTCCATGCGGATCTCTGGGGTCCTTCTCGGGTGGAATCGATGAGTGGTTGTCGTTACTTCTTATCGATTATTGATGATTATTCGAGGAGGGTTTGAGTTTATTTTCTTAGACACAAAAGTGATGCGTTCAACAAGTTCAAGTAGTGGAAGCAGTTGGTAGAAAGCCAGACAGGTAGAAGACTGAAGAAACTTCGAACGGATAATGGTTTGGAGTTTTGTAATCAGGAGTTTAATAACTTGTGCAAGGAGAGCGGGGTAGCAAGACATTTGACGGTTGCTGGAACTCCGCAACAGAATGGTCTAGCTGAACGAATGAACAGGACGCTCTTGGACAAGGTTAGGTGTTTACTGATTCAGTCTGGGCTGAAGCAACGGTGACGGCAGCATATCTGATCAATAGGTCTCCATCTAAAGCATTGGAGAAGAAGACACCTATGGATTTATGGTCAGGACATCCGGCGAATTACGAGATGTTGAAGATATTTGGTTGCGTTGCTTATGCATACGTGAGTCATGGGAAGTTCAAGCCTAGAGCTATAAAATGCATATTCCTGGGTATCCTGAGGGTGTGAAGGGATACAGATTATGGAGGTTGGATGATGTTAAACCGAAGATAATCATAAGCAGGGATGTGGTCTTTAATGAGAGCCTTATGTATAAGGATACTCTCAAGGGTGCTGGTGCTGCAGATTCCGGGAAGGAAATTGAGTTTGAGGTGGAACTTCAAGGCAGTCGGGTCGAACCAACTGTCGATCCTCATACTGGGGTAAATCCAGGGAATGAATATGAGGATCAAGTTGAAGATGCAGTAGATGCAATGCCTCAACAACAGAATCTGGATAACTATGTTCTGGTGCGTGATAGAGCTAAGAGAACAACTACTAAACCTGCAAGGTATAGGAATGAAGGTAATGTATCATTGTCTAGATCATCAGGGTCTAGGGAAGGAGATGATATTACGGCTTATGCATTTGCTATTGCTGAGGAAGAAGATACACATGAACCAATCACATTCCAGGAGGCGATTAATTCATCTGAAAGGATGAGTGGGTTCGTGCTATGGAGGAAGAGATGAGTTCGTTAAAGAAGAATCATACTTGGGAGCTGGTCGATCAACCACGTGGTCAGAAGCTGGTAAGCTGCAAGTGGTTGTATAAGATTAAAGAAGGGATTGAAGGCGTTCAGAAACCAAAGTATAAAGCAAGGCTGGTAGCTCGGGGGTTCACACAACGAGCAGGGATTGACTATAATGAGGTATTCTCACCCGTGGTTCGACATACATCTATTAGGGTGATTCTCTCATTAACTGCTTGTGAAGATTACGAGTTGGAACAACTTGATGTGAAGACGACATTTTTGCATGGTAATCTTGAAGAAACCATTTATATGACGCAGCCGCTTGGTTTTGAAGAAGGAATGGGCAACAAGATATGTTTGTTGAAGAAATCCCTTTATGGTCTTAAGCAGTCTCCAAGGCAGTGGTACAAACGGTTTGATGTGTATATGGTCAGCAATGGGTTTAGCCGTAGCAACTATGATTGTTGTGTTTACTTCAAGGAGTTTGCACCAGGTATGTACATATATCTACTATTGTATGTAGATGATATGTTGATTGCTTGTAAAAGCAAGTCTGTGATCGAATATACCAAGGGACTGCTGCGGAAAGAGTTTGATATGAAGGAACTTGGTCCAGCTAGGAAGATACTTGGTATGGAGATTGTCAGGGATAGGGGTAACCGAACCCTGAAGGTGTCTCAGTCGGGATATGTGCGGAAAATTCTGAATAACTACAGAGTGGATAATGGCAAGTCGGTCTCTGTGCCATTGGGAGCACACTTCAAGGTATCTTTGAAGGATTGTCCGTCGAGTGACTAGGATGTGGAAAGAATGAGTAAGGTCCCATATGCGAATGTTGTAGGTAGTTTAATGTACTTGATGGTTTGCACTAGACCGGATATTGTGTATGCTGTTAGCATTGTGAGCAGGTATTTGGCGAATCCAGGTAAAAATCACTGGGAAGCGGTGAAGTGGATTTTGAAATACATAAAGGGCACTGCTGATGTAGGTCTAGTGTATGGTAGAGATCAAGGGAAGCACGTGGAGTTGACGGTTTCATGGATAGCGATTATGCTAAAGACCCTGACAAGGGTAGGTCGATAACCGGATACGTGTTTATGGTACATGGCTGTGTTGTGAGTTGGAAAGCGACTCTGCAGCATGTTGTTGCATTATCTACTACAGAGGCGGAGTATATGGCGCTTACGGAAGCTGTTAAGGAAAGCATTTGGCTTAAAGGTCTACTAATCGAGCTGGGAATAAACCTAAGGCCAGTGGTTGTGAATTGTGATAATCAAGGGGCAATTCATCTCTCAATAAATGCAATGTTTCATGAGAGGACGAAGCATATCAACGTGAGGTATCACTTCATCAGAGAGATCGTGGAATCTAAAGAGATTGAAGTGGCAAAGATAGGCACGGAGGATAATGCAGCTGACGCGTTTACAAAGGTGGTTCTAGGTCCGAAGTTCAAGTATTGCATGGAGGTACTTGGTGTCGGGGTTAACTAGTATTGGTACTAAGGTGGAATTTGTTAGCATTATTACTAATAATAGTATACTATAGATTAGGATATTTACCTTTTAAGCTTGTTTCCGATTATGTATGTTTGAGCCCGGTTGGACCCAAGCCCGATCTTCATCGGTAACCGACCCCCTCACCCTATAAAAGGAGGTGAGGGGGTGATGCTCAATCATACCGCATCTTTATTCTTTCTTGTAATCGATCGTGGGTTTTAATAAACAAATCGTTCGATTAACTTTGTAGTTTGTTGTCTTCTGGGTTTTGTCAATTGCATCTCTGCGATCGTCTTTAAGGTATCTAGGGTTCCGTGTTCCGATCTTCAGGTTTGTTGGTGTCGATTCCAACAAGTGACTCTCAAACTGCTTTCGTCTCGAATAGAAACATCCTAGACGGGCCTTTCATTCTAAATGAAATTCTTACTTGGTGCAAAAGAAAGAACAAACAAGCTCTTCTTGTTAAAGCGGACTTCGCCAAGGCTTATGACTCCATTCGATGGGATTATCTTATAGACGTCTTAAAAGATTTTGGTTTTGGTCCTAATTGGTGCAAATGGATTAAGGGTATTTTTTCTTCTTCCATGCCGTCAATTCTTGTTAACGGCAGTCCCTCTTCAGAATTTAAGTTTCATTGTGGGCTTAAACAAGGAGACCCGCTTGCCCCATTCTTGTTCATCCTTATCATGGAGTCTCTACACATCTCAGTTTCTAAAGCTGTTAACGGAGGAGTGTTTAAAGGTCTTTCGATTCAAGGTTCTGATCCTATTTCACACCTTTTTTATGCTGACGATGCGGTGTTCTTGGGAGAATGGTCCGAAGAGAATTTATTGAATCTGGTAAGAATTTTAGACTGCTTTTATCTTGCTTTAGGTCTGAAGATTAATCTCCATAAAAGTAAAGTTTTGGGAGTCGGAGTTCCTAAGGTTATCGTTGATCAAGGTGCCTCTATTATTGGTTGTGAAGTTTTATCTACTCCTTTTAAATACCTTGGGGGTCTCTGTTGGTGATAAAATGACGCGTAGGTCGGCCTGGTTAAATTCATTGCAGAAAGTTCAATCTTGTCTGTCTAAATGGAAATGTCAAACTCTATCTACCGGTGGTAGAGTCACCCTTCTTAAGTCTGTGCTTGGTGCAGTTTCTCTCTATTCTATGTCCCTATATAAAGCTCCTAAGGGTGTTTTATACGATATGGAATTAATCCGTGCTAACTTCTTCAAAGGTTCTCAAAAGGAGGCTAAGATATCCTGGGTGGCGTAGGATAAAGTCCTAGCGTCTATGAAAAAAGGGGGCCTCGGAATCTCCAGTTTATTTGCCTTGAATCGTGGTTTAATCCTGAAGTGGGTGTGGCGTTTTCTTTCTCAAGATGGCTCCATCTGGTCACGAGTTATAAAATTTATTTATGGTTCTTCTATCGATTCTCATGCTTACAATCTTCCTTCGAATTAGTGTTCTATTCTTCGAGAGGTTAAAACCTTGTGTGATAAAGGATTTGATCTCTTTTCACACTGCAAGAAGAAAGTTGGTAACGGTGTTAACACTCAGTTTTGGCTCGATACTTGGCTGTCGGATAAACCTCTTCGGGTTCGTTTTCCTAGGTTGTTCAATTTGGAAACAGATAAAGAGATGTCAGTGGCGGCAAAGTGGGATGATGCTTCTTTTTGTTACTCCTTTCGGCGTCCTGTTAGAGATGGTATTGAAAAAGATCAATGGGAGGAAATGTTGCAAATGCTGGAAACAGTTGTGTTATCTTCGTCAAATGACAGGTGGGTTTGTGATTTGAACGGAGAAGGAACTTTTCGTGTCAAAGATGTTCGTAATTCCCTGGATGCGCTTCTTCTGCCTTCTACGAACATTGTTACTAGGTGGGTTAAATTCATTCCGAAGAAGATCAATGTCTTCGCCTGGCGAGCCCGCCTTGACCGCCTGCCGACTAGATTAAATCTGATAAAAAGAGGAGTTATTATGGATTCTGAAAATTGTCCAATATGTAATTCTTCCCCTGAAGACTCTTCTCACATTTTCTTTTGTTGTGACATGGCGAAGATTATCCTACGGAAGATCAGCTCATGGTGGGATATTCAATGGAGGTATTGTTCTTCGTTTAATGATTGGTATACTTGGTTCGACACTATAAGATTACCGTCCAAGCTTAAACTTATTTTAGAGGGTGTTTTCTTTGTTGCTTGGTGGCATATATGGATGTTTCGGAATCGGCTCATTTTTGATACTTCGACTCCGAGAAGATCAGAGATCTATGATGAGATTATTTCTAGATCTTTTTTTGTGCAAAAACAGATGTAATAGGAATTTGTCTTGGGTTTGTTGGTTAAAAAATCCAAACCTTATTTCCTTGTAATGTTCTTTCGCTAGCTCCTTGCTAGTTTTTTTTAATAAAATTGCCGTTCAAAAAAAAATGTATAAACTAACGAGATCTTGTTTCCTTCATTATATGTTTTTTAAATTTAGA
The DNA here is from genome assembly GCA_025667525.1 of Glebionis coronaria. Lineage (NCBI taxonomy): Eukaryota > Viridiplantae > Streptophyta > Magnoliopsida > Asterales > Asteraceae > Glebionis > Glebionis coronaria. The sequence goes on along the minus strand of CM046874.1, from coordinate 15,064,044 downwards.
ATTATCTCAAATGTTTTATAATATAATAAGTAAGATAATTACGAATAGCGAAGCATTATTTTGTCATAATTTGGATTTTGCAAACACAATAATGATATAGTCTTTCTTGCTTTTCAAAACTAAAATCAAATGATAGTCTTTCATATACACTTTAGATTAGTGATTAATATAGACGAAATGTGGTTTAGCATTCCTTTTTTTCTCACTAATCAAAATTTGAAATCATAAAATTTATATATCTTTTCCAACCGTAGGTAACAAAAAATATATCAAATGATAATACTTAGATATAAACAAACATCATTCATATGCATACAAATAATCATATTATACGTTTCGCGTGTTGCGGCGAAAATTACAAGCGACTAGTAACTAACGATATAAGATATTATGGTAAATGTTACGTGTAATATATAAACTAACGAGATCTTGTTTCCTTCATTATATCTACAACCACGGATCAACCATGCATGTAGGGTATGACCTGATTTAATGGAACTGCCCATTTGCAATGGAAATTTGATCTACTGTTAAATTGAGGTTTTGTAATGGAAATTTTCGCCACTATACGTCATCAGGTTTAGACCAAAAAAAAAAACTTGAAATTTAAGACTCTTTTAACGAATATGACTTTCAAATAAAAAGACCTTTCATTTAATAAATATGATTATTGGCTTAATTTTGTCAATACATATATAATGAATTGAAATAAAAATTGAGAACTTAAATTTGTTGTATCAAGTGACATAACACACTCGAATTCATGTCTTTTTCAATGTGATATATCAAATGATACGATACAACGTCGGCCGCAATTTACTATGTGAAGTACAACACGATATATAAGGTGAGTAAAGTTTCTTTTTTTATCAATGTGGGATTTAAAACCCAAAATTAAACATACACCATTATAATATCTCTCGTGGTATATGTTTTAGCCTTTCCATTACTTGCCTTGATGCATAAGTGTTTGAGGCATTTCAAAACGAAAAAAAAAAATTCACATACGTCGCCGCTCGTAAACCTAAAACGCTATCGAACGCTCTGCGCCAAATACATTTGGGCAAATCTCAAGTAGCTTTATCTTTTTATTGGGAATGATTTTATAAGGTGATTTCCTATCAAATATTTCGAATAATTTGCGTCAGATCTAGCTGGTTTCTCAGTTCCTTGGTTGATCATAATTGGTTATACTACTAGCTATACTAACTAGTCACTCGTATCTTGAATTTCCGTCACATTTTGTCTAATAATCTTTTTTTTTATCTCTAAATTGGATAAACTATACTAACAAGATCGGCTCGCTAACCAGGACTATTGTGGCGATAAAAGTTCTCCCCATCGTAACTGAATCAGTGATATGTGTATGTGGAAGTTAATTATGCTGAAACAAAGAAACGATAATTATAAAGAGTAAAGTTTCGCATTGACGGCAACTTTTCGTCCCTAGGCCAATAGTTGAAACTCTTTTTTCGTTACTCGTGTTACCACAAATTTTGTCATCATTTGCATTTTGCAAACACAATAACGATATAGTCTTTCTTGCTTTTCAAAAATAAAATAGCCGAAATATGGTTTATCATTCCTTTTTTTTTGGCTCAGTAATCAAAATTTGAAATGTGGTTTATCATTCTTTTTTATATGCGATATTGTGATAAGTAATTCGTGTAACGTAAAAAAAATTAAAAAGATATAAAATAAATGAATCATTCATACGGAATTTTGAACGCGTAAGAAACACATGACGGTAGTGATGCATGTGTATTCCCATGACTAAATCCTAACGATGTAAATTTTGCCAACGAATCAACCATGTAGGGTATGACCTGATGTAATGTAGTTACGCATTTGCAATTGAAATTTTGTCTAATGTTAAATAGAGGTTTTTAATAACTTTATCCATCTCGAACAATTACATTTAAGTCTGAATAACCACTCCACATCTTTTAACGAATTTTGTCGATACATAATGAAATGAAATAAAAATTCAGAATATCACGCGACATTACAAACTGGAATATTTTGTCTTATCCAAAGAGTTGCATCAAATTCATACAATTAACCTGCGCCAATAGCCCCTTTTGTATATATTGTAATTTAAATAAAAAAATCACGTGCATAGTATAATAATGCTACTTGCGAATATGGTCGGTTAAGGTTTTTAATAACAAAAAACATGTCAAATATAAACCAACATGCAGACGAGACATTATTCTATACTTAGATGAAGAAATCCAACATAAAAACAAATGATTCTCGTGTTTGAAACATTTTAGTTTGACAATATTATAATTTTAAAGTTCACATTTTGAACCGCGCTCACTTCACTATAGTTGTAAAAATGAGAAGTTAGATTGGTTGTATCGTTTAAATACTGGTTATAATATTTTTATTATATCAGAGCAAGATATCCAACGATACAATGTAGTGTAATTTGAAATTTAAGTGACTCAAATACTAGGCAATATATAAAGTAAGCAAAGTTTCTTTTATTGGGTGTCCAACACATTTGATGTTATTTTTCACTTTTTTACAATGTTTGTGCTCAACTTCAAATAAAAATTGGTTAAACTGAGTGAGGGTAAAACTCATGAGGTTAAGTTCTTTTAAACCATTTTAGCGAATGACTGAAAATGGGCCTTTGTAAGATTTTGATATAAATAATGTTATGGGTATGCATGTTGAATAAAAAAAAAAGAGAGCATATAAGGATTTTGGACCTTTGTGAGATTGAACAATTTCATGAGAATGGTGAACAGGTGCTAAGAGCACAGGTACGGGCTTAAAAACCCTCGCGCTGTGGGAAAACGCAACACGAAAACGCCACCGACCACACCCGAAACAATTTCACCACATACAGATTTTAAACAATTTCACCACATACAGATTTTGGACCTTTGTGAGATTGAACAATTTCACCACATAGAGATTTTAAACAAACATGTACAGTAAATTGGCATGGCTGAAACTAAAATATACTAGTAATAGTAATAGATAATTACCCATCCAAAGATATTGAGTCAAACCTTATGTAAACATGTTTCTTGTTTAAAATTTAAGGCTAATAGAGAGGAGTGGCTAATGCGCGCAGTTGCAGAAACACCAGTTCGCAACCTTTTATGTTAGTTGTATGCTCCCTTGTGCTACATAGAAAGCTCCAAGGTAAATATGCGGTCTGATTGGTTGGTTACTATCAGTGACAAACATCATTCATTTGTAACATTGTGATTCAAGTTTGTAAGTCAACTCGCTTTAAAAATTTTGCGGGTTGCAAAACCATCATTTTAGGTCAATGATACTAGATATACATTTGATTGTCAACTGAACATTAACTTTTAAAAGTTTTGCGGTGTTGGATTGTTTTCAACGTCTATAATCTATGTCATAGACCTTTGCACGAATTTTACTTTGAAACGCGCGAGAAAGTGGGAGAGTCAGACAAGTAATATAGATTTGGATTTTGAACAACTTGTTTCCTTAAATATCAGAGTGAACTTATAAACAGACAGATTTATACATAAAATGAACATGCTTCTATGATTTTATTATTTTAAAATTGATATAATGATAACATGAAATCATACAATTTGATGTCAAATTGAAACATAAGGAAGAAGGATTGGGTGTGAATATGAAGCCGGAAAAGTATTTCATAGAATAAGCTTGTAGCAGATTATGACTATCGACTTTTAGTAGCCAAGCCAAGTTAAACACATCAATCATTTGAAGACTTCATATAAGACATGCTGCGTTACAGTTATTACTCTCAGCATGCACTAAACAAGGTTCTTGAAACTGCAAGGATTTCAGAGTAGGTGGTGACATTTGTTGAGTGCCATGGGTCAAATGAGGATGTTAGAATGTTGATGGTCAATGTCTGCAAGCCCGAAATATGCAGCAGAAACGTAGAAAATGTAAAAGCTTGTTAGAATGTTGTACTTCTGTACAGATTTTTAGCATTTTAAAAAGTATATAAACTTTCGGTGCTCTTGAGCTCTTCCCCGGTAGCTAATGGCTCACATATCAAATATTAAACTAATAAGAACAGATACTACACTTGATCCCAAAAGGCCGAGAAAGGTAGCCTTTGTTTTTATAATCAACTCCTACTTGTCTGTTTACTTCAGCTAGCCTATGTGGGATACAAAGGGTGTTTACTTCAGCTAGCTTATGGGGTCGCGCGGAAATACATTAGAATAGAGAATTGGGCAGGGGCGCGCGAACGCAACAAATTACGATGTAGACTCGACCACTTGGGCCGATCTTAGGATAGCACTCCTGGAAAGTGCAATGGAAGTCACTAACCTAAGCCATAGGACTTTTTGATCGATCACCCATTGACCCCATCCAGGTAAGTGCTTGAAAACTCGTTTGGATTGTCAACTATTCAATTCTATGTTGTTTGGAACTTAGAAGATTGGTTTCTCAGATGTGAAACTAAGTTGTCATCTCCTCATACCACCGGTTTATTTCTGGCGACTAAGTGCAGCGTGCCACTATAAGTGTTTGATTGCATAATTGTACTCATCAACCAAGGATTATAACACAAGTTCTTTAACAAAGCTCATCTTTTACTTTCATGAATTTGACTTTCTCTGTTGACTTTTATTGACTTTACTTTCTGCATATAACATGATATAGAACATAACATGAATATACCTATTCACAACAGTTCAAAGTTGGCACCTGTATGTCGCAAACATATACCTACCATCAATGGTGGTTTTACAAGAGACGAAGCAATCAAAATTTTGTTTCACAAGTTGCTGAGTCCATCCTTTGAGGTCTTTTTTTTTAACGACGCAATGCCAGTCTCCAAGTCTGCAGCAAAGAAACATCTCATGTAACTTATTACAGAATTAATACCTCAAAAACTTCTACATCGACTACTTCATAATTAGATGGAGAACTTGCTGAACTTTTGGTCGTCAACCTCATTGTTCTGTTGCTTATAATCATAACCAAAAAATCATAGCAACATTATTAATTAACTGTACCAAGTTGTTTGTTGACCAGCAGTAACTCTCTTCTCTTATTTAAATATATGTACCCTTTGATACAATATATGTACTTGTTTTTAATACTGACAAAATCCTACTTCGGCTTGATGTCGGCGAGTCATGTTGAAACGAGTATGTTCTAGCTATAGGTGAATAAGATTAAGGGAGAAATATCAATTGCTGCACTCAAGCTCAATTTTTAGTTATCTGGTAGTCTGTGGTCTAAGTTTGACTTTATAGGTCAAACGATTTGTATTGTAACTTCTATCCAATTTCTAAGCGTGACATGTTAGGTAAACCTTTGTAGAGGTAAAACGAAGTCTCAGAAAAAATAAGATTGATTAATATCGAGTTGAACCAATATCCACAAATTTGGACCTTGAATTGGTGACCAGGCTAAGTCAGTAGTTCAACACCTATGCGATCGTAAAGACCCCGATAGCAAGCTATTTATTGGGTCTTCCGCCCATAAAAACTAGATTAATAAAGTGAACCGATGGCTCACATATTAAGCATAAACTTTAAACTAGGAATTGGAGGGGTGCGCCGAGCCTAGGCAGTAGTGCAACGCCAAGGCGACACGTGAAGAACCCCAGCAGCAAGCTACTGTGATGGGTTCTTCCACCATAAAAATAAAAAATACGGTTAATATCGAGTGAGCCAATGGCTCACATATCAGATATGAAACTGATAAGAACAGATAGTACACTTGATCTTAGCCAAAAGGCCGAGAAAGGTATGCTTCTTTCATTGAAAGCCCTTTCTTTTTATAGTCATCTCCCACTCATCTTTTTACTTCACCTAGCAGATGTGGGATACAAAAGGGTGTTTCAGAAACTTATTAATTGTCCCTGCACTTTTTTTCACACATTGTTTATGAATTGAAAGAAACCAAAATTAGTATCCTTAAGGACGTGTACTTATTAATGGTAAAATAAATGGGTATCGTAATTAATCTTCTCATGACCCAAGTCACAGTTAAGGTTTGAACATTTCGCAACCATATCGTAAGCGCAGTTGTCAATATAGTATCTGCAAACTGTTTGGGGTCAAATAAATTTGTGCATCGCGCATTTTCTGCTATGCAAAGCAGCTGATGTCCTCTAGTTTGGATACAAACACATAGTCATCCAACATTCAAGAACCGTATTGTTTCGACTCTTAGCCTCTTACTATCATCTACCTACTTCACTAGACGTTTGCAGATATACATATTCCAATAAGCCTGAAAACGTTGGATTATAGTTGTGATCTAGAAGTACACTGTTTGGTTCATATCTCTATGAATTAAAGATCACACTGAGTATAATAAACAGTGTAAACGCTATTGTCATTATGTGGCCATTGACCTCTCTTTCTTTAGTTAGAGCTGGACTAGTACACTTTATACGGGGCGGCGTACCACAACACAGTAATCTTTCACATAGATTTTGATGCTCAATGCCAGGTAAGTTTGTGTTCTGCTACTTTTCACATTCAGTACAGACGACATACAGCCAAGCAGCACACATTTGCTTCTGAACCAACCTCTCAGCATAATCAGACACTTTATTCTGCCTAGACGACAGATCGGGTTCTGTTGACTGAGAACACTCGTTTATAAACAAAATAGCATCCAAAAAACTATCTTTAGCAAAACCCAACATTTCATAAGCCTGTGCTCTCCTCCATAGACTTTTAGCATGTCGATTGGCAGGATAATGAAGACAAAACGCACGAGTAGTATCAGTTATTGCACCCAGTGGTTGTTGCAGCAAAAGATAACATTGGGCACTGAAAAAAAGTCATGGGCCTATTCATAACATGTTAGTCATTTTTCTTCGAAATTTAACAAAATTTGAAGTATGGAGTACTGTTTCTTTTAAATTTAAACAGAAATGACTACTAAAGATCCATCATGGTTGATACGATAGCAGATCAAGTATCTAACTACATGATCCACATGGAATGCTTTATTCGGTTTATACGAATATTACTGATTATTATTCATGTAGCTTATACCTACAAAACAAGCATAAGAAATAACACAAGAACTAAACATGATAAACTGGTCGAACTTACGGAAGGGGGTTCCTCCATCCGCGCCCGTCTTGATCACATGTAGAAAATTATAGAAACTTGAAGTCACGATTAATTTTCAATGACAAAAGATGACTCACAAACTAGATTTAACTACTTTCTCTAAAATGTTGATTATGGAATACAGTGGAGACTTGATTTTACATTTATTCAAATTTGGAGCAATTCAAGTCGAACAGGTTAATTTATAGTTAAAATGCAATTGAAAAAGTGGGTAATGTTGCTACGATAATCAAATAGTCAGATATTTACAACATTTGACTCGTTATAGTGAGTAGAGTTTGGGATCAACCAAGTCTTGGCCTGATAGGCCAACCAAGCTCATTTTATTTGTCCTAAAGGTAGTGTCACGTCTGCAACATTTGGAGATTTCACATAGCAAAAACATTATCAACCATTTGGATTTAGGCCTATTAAAATAGGAAAAACTCAAAACCACGATTAGTGGAAATTACTTCTCTGCAATGGAAGCTTGAAATTATCCAGCAAAAACAGAATACCCAAAACAAAACGTCAAAACATTGAACTCGAAATTGTAGAACGCCAAGGCGACACGTAAAGAACCCTAGCAGCAAGCTATGGTGGGTTCTTCCCCATAAAAAATAAGGTTAGTATCGAGTGAGCCGATGGCTCACATATCAGATATCAGATATTAAACTGATAAGAACAGATACTACACTTGATCTTAGCCAAAAGGCCGAGAAAGGTATGCTTGCTACATTCACATGTCTTTGTTTTTATACTCAACTCCTACATGTATGTTTACTTCACTGGCCGATGTGGGATAAAGACTAGCTTTTGTATAACTTATCTGCCTTCTTTGAACTTGTGACTTCAATTCAATGACGTTGGGAAAGTATTTGTAATTTGTTTCTCGTTTCTCTTATCTAGAATAGTAACTAATGGGACAGTTGAATGTTTCGGATCTCTTAACAATTGTTGTGCTGATCCTGCCAAGACCTATGATTCCTACTTTTTTGCCACTAAACTGCAGGTATATAGCAAACAAGATATGAAGACATTATAGTCCCAACAAAAAATTTCATTAAAACTAATTATAGAACTAATGGTAATCATTGGAACTTTTTCACAGTTTCAGGTAATTCAGCTTTTTGGCCAACTTTCCTAGCAAGTTGTTTGTAGGTACTGTTAAATTCAGGATGTTAACGGTCGATAATTAGTGTAACCAATACATTTCTGATTGTAGAAAGACCGACAAATCGGGGCGTATTATTTGTTTCAGATGGAACATACAAGCCACCCTTTTGTAACTAGCCAATGGATATTTTACGTACCCAACATCAACCAAGGTAACCGGTTTCTTTTTGCCAGATTTTCCATTCTTATCAAAGTTGTCTAACAATATGACCTATCATTGTTAATGTCTAGCGATAAATTAGTAAGTGTTTAAAATCTGTACATTTGATTAAATATGTTGTTGGTATACACTATCCAACACAACTATATGGTGCCACGTGTCTAGTGTGCCCATCTCATCTTAACCTTCTTGCTGTATAGCAGCACATGCTTTTGTGGTCAGTGATTTTGTAATCTTATGCTCTTTTCAAAACTCCATTGGTGCTACTATACGTCGAGTGACCCCATAGCATTTTGTCAAAAATATCTAGCAATTCATATCGTAAACGATTAACCTTTTAAACTCAATTACGGTTACCGTTACATCAATGTATATGAAATTGTGATTCTCCTCTATTATTATTAATAGAAGATCGCTAATCCAAACATATATATATATAACGAACTTGTTATGTGGATAAACTTATTCAAATTATCGGCAAAGTACTTAAAATTCGTCCATTATGTTCAGATCGAGTATATGTTGATCAAGTCGAATTAAGTAGAACTTAGTAAGATATTTTTCAGAAGCAAGTGAGCTGAAGAAATAAATAAACTCAACAATACAGCTCAGAAAAAATCGATATTCACCCTTTATAACAATCACTCACTCCTTACCAAGCTTAGATAAGATAAGGAAGTGAACATCTTGCAAAGTACAAGCAGCCTTAAACTTCAAAGAAAATAAACACCACTTTCATTACCCAATGACAGAAACCAACAAGTATATCACAACAAATGAACTCAAAACGCACAACAAACCAGGTGACCTATGGATATGCATTGAAGGCAAAGTTTACGATGTTTCCGAATGGATTAAAACTCATCCGGGTGGTGATTTACCCTTGTCGAGTCTAGCCGGTCAAGATGTAACCGATGCTTATGTTGCAATGCATCCAGCGACTGCATGGAGACATCTTGATAAGTTCTTTAATGGGTATTATCTTAAAGACTACACTGTTTCTGATGTTTCAAAAGATTATAGAAAGCTTTACTCCGACTTTACGAAAATGGGTTTGTTTGAAAAGAAAGGACATGGTGTTATGATATCGATGTTGTTTATAACAATGCTGTTTAGTGTGTGTGTTTATGGTGTTTTGTGTAGTGAGAGTTGTTTGGTTCATTTGGTTTGTGGAGGGTTAATGGGGTTTCTTTGGATTCAAAGTGGTTGGCTTGGTCATGATTCTGGTCATTATCAGATTATGATTGACCGGAAAATGAATCGTTTTGCTCAAATCTTAACAGGGAATTGTCTCGCGGGTATTAGTATTGGTTGGTGGAACAGAAACCATACTGCTCATCATATTGCGGTTAATAGTCTTGATTATGATCCTGATCTTCAACATATGCCGGTTTTTGTGGTATCTTCGAAATTCTTTGATTCAATCACGTCGAAATACTATGACAGAAAATTAATATTTGATAATGTTAGTCGCTTTCTTGTTAGTTACCAACATTTTACTTATTATCCTGTCATGTGCGTAGCTAGACTGAATCTATTTGCACAATCTTTCGTGTTGCTTTTGTCAAATAAATCAGTACCTAATAGAGGAGAAGAGCTTCTAGGGCTTTTAGTGTTTTGGATATGGTACCCTTTGCTTGTTTCGTGCTTACCCAACTGGGGAGAACGTGTGATGTTTGTGCTAGCAAGCTTTTCGGTCACCGGGATTCAACATGTTCAATTTACTTTAAACCATTTTTCGTCAAGTGTTTATGTTGGGGAACCTACTGGGAATGATTGGTTCGAGAAGCAAACGAATGGGACACTAAACATCACTTGTTCTCAAGTTATGGATTGGTTTCATGGTGGATTGCAATTTCAAATTGAGCATCATTTATTTCCAAGATTGCCTAGATGCCACCTCAGGAAAATCTCCCCATTTGTGAAGGATTTATGTAAGAAACATGGTTTGCATTATGATAGTGCTTCTTTCTACAAGGCTAATGAGATGACCCTGGCAACCTTGCGCACTGCGGCTTTTCAAGCTCGTGACTTGACCAAGCCTGTCCCTAAGAATTTGGTTTGGGAAACTGTAAACACTCATGGCTAAGTCGACGAGGTCAAGATAAAAGAGGGTGTTCGGTTTGGTTATTATTTATGCATATGTAATATATTTGTTCTTATGATATTTTGTTTTTATTCTTTGGTTGTCCAGGGCAGATTGTTGTTTCTAGTTCATTTTTAAGTATGTAATATGGGCACAGAGTTAACATTTATATAAGAGCACCCGGAGTGGTGGCGCCGTGGGGTGCCAAACCCACGGCGTTGGCCAAGTGATCATTGTCATAATGTTGTTTTATATCTAAGTATTATCATTTGACACGTAGCCTTGATCTTCTTAATAAGAATTGCAATTCTCTTGAGTTTTGTTTGCAGACACGGCATGGTAAAATTACAGGTGCCAAGATGGAATTCAGGAATTGCTAGTTGCTGAACAAGCTTGAAGTACGACAAATAGTCGATGCTGCAAGAACTGGTAAACTTTTTGTATTTCCATAACTTAACATTCTACGGTCGCCGCCTCTCTTTCTTATTTTACATCTGGACCTAATACACTTCATGAGTAACGATGTTGATATACGGTTGGTTGGCGTAGACCAAGTGGCATGTAATAACAAACTTTGGTCAAAAGATATATTATTCAGGAATCAGGATTATCATATTACATGTGTGCGAGTGCGACACTCAAGTCTCGTAAATAGTGATCAATATAAGTTTGTATGTTACGTTGTGCACATAAACCAACAAACATCGATCGCTACAATTTTATACGGAGTAGTTATTATGCTTAGTGTCTTACCTCAAGTCTTGTAGCCCTGAACCCTAGAAATAGTTTCTGAATCTAAGACAATGATACGAATGGATCAACATCAACATTTGTATAATATACCTGGAATGTTTGTTTTGGGTGATGTGGTTTCATAAAGAGATGGTTATCATCCACTCTACATTCACCACTCATGCCATGGCATGGAGGTCAGTAACTGAAACTGTCCACATGAGTTTGCCTGCGACAAGAAAACAAACACATAAACGTACGTACTTGCATTACAATCTAATGATCTTTGTCCCCACACGCTCTTAAATGTACATATTTGTATCCTCTAATCAATTAAGGAATCAAACCATATAAATCTTGGTTTTTAGTAGACATCTTCTTGAGTGACTCATAAGTGGTGATCATTGTAGTTGCTGAAATTGACATGGAAGCCCATCTTGGCCCTAGCGCTCTGTAACAAGCACTCAATCCACCTTCGTTAACCAAATTCCTTATTGTCTGTCCAACACTTACCTTCCGGTTACTACGCTCACCTTCTAAAACTTGTGATCTTGTCTTGATAGTATCCAATGGCATTGTAACCAGCGCTGATAGCCCGCTCGCTATAGTTGCACTCAACCCTTGCACCGCTATCATAGAACCACCTCCTCGAAAGTGTCCCTTCTTATCCAAACTGTAAGAATGGACACGCACCACCATAAATCGCTCGATATGCCATTGAGTAAGAAGCCCACCACACAGCATTTGAAGGAGCATATGTCAAGATTGATATACCAAATCCTTTGTACAATCCCCTAACACCTTCTCTTCGAATAATACTACGGAAAGCATCAATGCCTCCATATTGTACATCACGGTCTTGACACCTTTTCCACCTTGAGCCATTAGTCTCTGGCTAACTACATCAACAAACCAACTCAGCAGCCATGGCTGCACTTAATCCTGCTGCAGCGTTCGCGATTGCTGTCGCTTTAACCTCATAAAACCCCATTTTTAAAGTTGCACTGCCAAGATTACTTTTGGTCATCTCTAGAGCACCCATATAAAGAGCTCTAGCAGGAATAGTACCCATTAGTGATGTCCCAAACCCTCTATAGAAACCCTTAAACCCCTCGTGTCTTAATATCGACACAGCCATCTTAAAGCATGGCGTGTCTTTCAAGAGAACCTGTTGACGTGTTTTCAACACGACAACACGATATAACATACTTGAAACACCTGAAAACAAAGCGGCACCAAGGTAGAAAAACTTGGATTTGTCGAGCATGTCCCAGTTGATGTCATCTTCCGCTACCCGTAAACTCATTTTCGGAGATGGTGTCGATCGAGTAGTGACAAGTGTGGTGAGTAAATGATGTGATATAAATATAGCAGAAAGGATTTTGGCCATTTGGTATGACAGGGGCCAGATAACATTTGGAGGGCATGGGGTCAAATTGATTCTTTTTGGGTTTTCTTCTCTTTTTGTTAAACATGTAAATATTTTATTCATGATTTACAATCAGTTTACGTACTTTAGATAATGATTTCATTTAAGGAGTACTATTGTAACATATGTATATGCACGAGATTTTTTCTAAAAATTTTAATTATGTATTCATGTATTATTATCGATTAAAAAAATAAATTAATGTGTCGTGCATGGTTATACTATACGGTTAACAAAATATGTGTTTTTGTTTGTTTTACTGTTTTTAGATATCGATAATGGGCTTCGGCGTAGCTTTTGGATTCAAAACACTGATTTTTTATTTTGAGTTACTCGATTAAATGGTTTGTATCCCAATGATGTCTCATTTTGTGGGAGAAGCTATCAAACTAAGTGGTTGTAAGTTCAAATCTCACTCAAAACATGTGAGATTCGACTCCGTTAGTTGGAAATACCTCGATCATATGCTTATGAATCTCGGGTTTAGTAGTATATGGAGGAGGTGGATTCAAATGTGTCTTCACTTGGCTCGAGCATCCGTTCTTGTTAATGGGAGCCCTTCTTGTGAATTCTCAATTAAACGCGGTCTTCGTCAAGGTGATCCTCTAAGCCCTTTCTTGTTCATAATTGTTATGGAAGGATTACATTTAGCGCTAAAGGATGCAGTTTCTACTGGCCTTCTTCGGGAAATACGAGTCTAAATATTTCACACCTTTTTTACGCGGATGATGTAGTAATTTTATCAGATTGGAACAAGAATGACATGGATAACATTATGAGAGTTCTACACATTTTTTACCTTGCTTCAGGGCTCAAAGTTAATGTTTCTAAATCTCGTGTATATGGTCTTGGTGTGTCCGCGATTGATTCTGAAAATATGGCTCGTGACACGGGATGTTCTTCTGGTAACGTTCCGTTCTCTTATCTTGGATTACCAATAGGATCAAATATGAATCGGATCAATAATTGGGACCATCTAATTGATCGATTTCGTGCCAAACTCTCTTCGTGGAAAGCAAATTTGCTCTCTATAGGTGGTCGATTAACACTTATAAAAGAAGTATTAGGAAGCATTGGGATATATTATATGTCGATTTTTAAGTGTCCAGAAAGTGTTCTAAAAGTTCTAGAATCCATGCGGGCTTCTTTCTTTTGGGGAGGCAGCATTGATAACAGAAAAATGGCGTGGATAAAATGGGATAATATCTTGGCTTCTTTTGATAAAGGTGGTTTGGGGATCGGGAGTCTGAAGGCTTTTAATTTAGCTCTTCTCCAAAAATGGCGATGGCGCTTAGTTCATGGCTCTGATTCTTTGTGGGTTCGTGTAATTAAAGCAATTCATGGTGATGAAGCTGGCGTTGACTTGAAAGACTCCAAGATTAGCGGTATATGGTCTTCAATTATCTCTTCCTATTCCAAATTGCATTCTAATGATATCATCTCGTCCTTTTCTTTGTGTCGTAAAGTAGGAGATGGTATGTCCATTCGTTTTTGGAAAGATAATTGGGCCGGAAACGGACCCTTATGCTACAAATACAACAGATTATACCACCTAGATTCTAATGCTAATTGTTTACTTGCGCATCGCTATTTAAATGATACATGGGTATGGAGCTGGAATAGGCAGAACATAGGTGCTCGAAATGTAGCGGCTCTTGAAGTTATGGTTTCAGAGATAGGGAGTGTTTCTTTTAACAATCGTCATGATGCTTGGTCTTGGAAAATTTCGGACGATGATATCTTCTCGGTCCAAGCCACAAGATCTCATTTAGACAACTGCTTGCTTCCTTCGCTATCTCCTAGCTCTAGATGGTGTAGGCTTCTTCCACGTAAGGTAAATGTTTTCATTTGGCAGCTCATTTTGGATAGACTTCCGACGCGTTTAAATTTGTCTTTGCGGGGGATCGAAATTTCAAGTATAGCTTGCCCGTGATGCAATGTTGGCATGGAATCTAATAGTCATGTTTTCTTCGAATGTGATACGGCTTTTAATATTTGGCGTCTTGTTCGCTCATGGACAGACACTAATATTCCGTCTTTCTCCTCTAGTTCCGATTGGTTGCAGTGGTTCGAAAATTTGAGAGCTTCTAAAGAATCTAAAGACCGTATGTACGTCATTTCGGCTGCATCTCTATGGATTCTATGGAGGTATCGTAATAACGTTATTTTTAATGATCACCCTATGAGGAGAAGTGATCTTTTTGATAATATTCGTATGTTTTCATTTTCTTGGCTTAAAAGTAGAGGTAGTAAATTAAATTGTTGGAACTCTTGGCTTAATTCGCCTTTGTAATTTTCTTCTAGCTCCTTGCTAGAGTTTTATTTTTTAATACAACCATTGTTCAAAAAAAAAAAAGAAAACATTGATTAATAGTTGAATCCAAAAATACTTTAAATGTAAAAAACGTTAATCCATCTTGCGATTTTAACATAACTTAGTTTTGTGAATTTTGTGTTTACATAATTTGGCCAATCTATCATGGGATTTCAACGTAACTCAATTTTGTCAATATTGTATTTATATTTGTATGGATCCGCGCAATGCGGCGGCGAGTACTTATAATTATTTTTTTAAGCTAACAAATATTAATCTCTTATCCATTAAGTTTGTATTGTTAAAATTATAAAAAAATCGAAAAAAACCTTTAAACTAAAAAAAATTAATAGTTAATAAAAATATAGCAAAATGGATATTGAATTAAAGAGAATAAAATTTTAGAAAATACGGTGAAATTAGATTATAAAAATAACAAATAAATAAAAAGTTTTTTCAATTTAAAAGATAAAATGTTATTTAATTAGGTTGTTACAAAGGGTTGTTAGAAAGAGTTATATTATATAATGTTGATGAAGATACTAACAACATGCTTTATTTAGTAGGAAAAAAGTCTGAATTTTCAGTGTTATTATTTTAAGAAAGTCACAAATGATTTATATAGTACTCCCTCCGTCCCTAAATAAATGTCCACTTTCATTTTTTCTGGTCTTTCTGGTTCAACTTTGACCTTAAATATTTACGTTTGTGTTATATAATACTTGATACAAAATATATGGATGGATTGAGTTTTAAATGAATTTTTCATTGATGTAATTTTCATCAAGTATTATATAACACAAACGTAAATATTTAATGTCAAAATGGACATTTATTTAGGGACGGAGAGAGTAGTATAGAAGTATAGATAAGGTGTCAAAAAATGTGAACTACGAAGATATATTTTTCAGTATACTCTTTATTTAGTGTGTATGACTTTTAAAGATGAACTTTATCGCTCTCAAATAAATTTGACAGTAATAAGGGCCGTTAGGTAGATTTTAGAGTCCATGTGCCAGTGTCATGAATACCCCTCACACCATTATACATTGTCAAATATTACATAAATAATAATTTGGGTTTTTTTTGGTCTCGAATATTATTATATCAAGTATTTGTTTTCAACTAACAAAAAAAATTTACTTTCACTTTGCTTAAACTTTTCGAAAAATAAGAAAAGAAAGTTAAATACTCAATAACGTTAACAACTTAACATAAAGACATATATACATTAATTGATGCAATAACTACGGAGAACAACGACATAAGCAAATGATCAAATTTTGAGGACCCTTGCCGTTATTGGGCCAGTTGATCACTCTGGACAAGCCCATATCCGGCCCAGCTAACAATATTGCTATGAAAAACTGAAAAGGGAAAATGTAAAAAACTAAAAACGAAGACGGTTACGCGAGGGGTCGAACATGAGATCTACCATTCAGCAGAGATGATTTCTAACCATCACGGCACCTTTATTCGTTTATTATATTAGGATTATTATTGAAGGGTGAGGTTATTTTCAGAACCAAATAAATGTACAGAACTGCGAGAACCACCTTTTTACTATTAAAATGTACATGTATATTCAATGGGTTAGTTTATTAGGTTGAAATATATAAATTTTCATTGTCGTAGGTCACTAGGAACATGTATCCTATGACCATGCACATGTATTTGTTTCGTATATATTATAACTATCTTTTCATTGAATAATATGAAAACACATGTGCACTCTTTATATCGATCATCACACTCGGATTTATAACCAATAAAACAATTATTAAATGTTAATTTAAACATAATAATGAAAATACATATGCATTTTTAAGAGAATAAAGGTGGTTCTCGCAGTTCAGTACATTTATTTGGTTCTGAAAATAACCTTACACTATTATTGAAACCATGTATTTTTTTTTTATGAATATCGACACCATGTATTTATTCTACACTAAAATAGGATTGGTATCCTATTAGTACAAATATTATTTTATATTTAATAACTAGTTATGCACGTAATTATTAATAAATCAAATTTATTTAATATTTTAGTTTAATATCTAGTTATATAAACAAAATTCGTGTTTAATATTATTAAGTTACAAAATATAAGTAGTATGTGTTAATTTTTTTTTAACTTATTGAAAAAAATATAAAGATTTATTATTTTAACTTAACATTATCTAACTTATTCAAAATTTAACCACTAAAGTTTTATTTATAACTTCTTCTTTTTTAAAAAAAATTCACAAGTTTGACACTTATAATTTTAAGTCTTTATTTTCTCAATCATATTTCACCATCAATTTTTTAAAAACTTTTACTAAATAAGAAAAATTGAAAATTTATTTCAAAAAATAGATAAAAATAAAAAGAAACAAATCAAAATAATATTTTTTATTAAAGAAACATTTTTCTTGAAAAACTTTAGATTCTGCTTTACAAAGAAAAAAGATTATGTTTTTCGTTGCCTAAAGCACAAATAGTTAAGTACTCCGCACTCAAGTTAAAACATCTCATTTATTATTTTATATTTTATATTTTACGTAATTCAATTTGTTTAGTAAACGAGATTTTGTTCTCGCGGTTGCGACGGTGCATGTGGGACTAATGATACAGTAGACTAAAAATGCAAAGGGTTGTTTGCGTTAATGGCTGACTTTGAAAGAAGAAAATAATTTTAAAGACAGTTAATGTAATAATATCGTGGCTTGTGTCGGCATACACTTTCTTTATTTTTAAAGCTTTATTTTAGTAATAATTTTGTAAGAACTAAAACTTCATTTGTCATAATTAGCCGCTTGACCATTTGTATATTTACATATTTATATTTCATTAGAATCTAGGATGAGTTTCAAAGTTCATATATAGATTAAGGGTGTGCTTTGTGAATATATTTTATTTAATGTATGTTAATCGTTGAAATCTTTTAAAAATCGAATCTTGTTAAAAGCGTGTCATTATCGGTCTCTTTTGTTTGGAATCCAAAGATGCAATCAGCAGTATACCTTATATAGAAGAATTTTTAAGATAGTTGTCTGTCAAAAAAAAAGTTTTCCATATAAAATAACAGTAGATAAAAAAATATAGCATTACGCTTTTTATATAGGGATTTATTTTAATGCTATTAGATAGTTTACGGGTACGCTTGAATTTTTATACATATATATATATTTGAGAAAATTTTTTTTTTTATAAAATTATATATATGTTAAAAGCATTGCAATATTTTGCTTGTTTTGTTTATAGTTTGAAGATCTTTTCGCTAACATATTTTTTCTAATAAATTTTTAGATTTCGGCCACATATTTGACAAATGATATTTGTTATATTAAAAAGACATAAATTTGTGTTAACGTCGCAGTTGACCCGATCATATAAAAGACTGTTCACAACAATAACTTGTGTTCCAAGAAACAAAAGACCGCAAAGACTATTTTCATAAGATTTTTTTATAATAATTACACGGGTGTTAAAAAAGCAAGCTCGTTAAAACACTCTTTCAATCAAACCATACAATCGTAAGCATGCCTGATAGCTTCCTGTTTGGAGTGTAGCCGGGTGGTTAATAATAAACTGGTAGTGCGTCTTTCTGAGGACACCAGCATATTTGTAGGGTACACATACCAGTGAACAGGGACGTATATCTTGTTGCTTTGCCCGCTTAACATTACGTCACAAATGGTGTTAAAAAATATTTAATTCTATATTAATAAGAACGAGTGCACATATTGTTCAAAGCGTGTGATATATGTTGAAAGATGGAACTTAGCAACGATTACTCGATTAAATTTGAAAAAAACAATTAGTCGAACGATAAAAAAAATTATATATAAAAAAGTTGTTGAGGAAGGTCTTGACTCGAACACAAGACTGTCCATCTCTAGGAAATGAGGTTTAGCCTTGATCTCACCCAACCACTTTATTATCATATGCAAATTTTTATTAGAAAACTCATGATATTGATAAAGAATTAAAGACAAGAATGTAATAGTATTTAAAACTATAAACCTTTTATTAGGCAACTTATAATTTTTATTTAGGGTTAATGACAAAAAAATGTATCTAACTTGACACTTTTTACCGTTCTGTGTAGCCTTCTTTTTTTCCCATATTATCATGGAAGTCCTTCATTTCGCCCATTTCGTGTACTAGGTTACCTGCTTGACTGGCTACGCCTACGTGGAGCCGGTTTCTGCCATGTCATTTTTTTAATTTTTTTTTTCGTTTTTATTCTTTACCCACTTATCCCTTACATATCCAACCACTCATTTTCATAACCTTATCTTTTATAAATTCTCTCTCAAACTAGCAATTTGTAATCCCCTTTCCAAAATCATTCATTCATCATCATCAACTAGCAGATCTAATCAAAGGGACATGTATTTCTACATCAATGCTACCCATTGTGATTGCATACCACCATTACCAGTTTATGAGCAAGTTGCTTGGACCCCTACTAATCCAGGTCGAAAATTCAAGTCATGTCCCATCTATGTAAGTTCATTAGCCTATTTTATATTTAATTGATTTGTCTAACAAACTATGTTCTTGATTGATTAACTTTTTTTGTGTTAGGATAAAAAGAAAAAGTGTAACTTTTATGGATTTACTGAGCTAGAAATACCAAGCAAATATTACAAAGATTTGTTATACAACACCTATGAAGAAAACAAGAGATTGAGGAACTTGACAAACCATTCCACATCTGATGAATCTTACACTGATCCCGCCCCTGTTCTCAGTGTTGAAGTGGTGAAAATGATGGATGAGTTAACTTTTATAAAGTCAAAAGTCAAGGTTTATGATAAAATCTTGTTTGTAATATGTTTCATTGTTGTGGCAGTTGTTGTTGCAATTGTAATGCTTCCTGCTTAAGTAGCCAATCATAATGTATTTTGATGTCAATTGTCACTTGTTATGGATTCTTAAATGTTTAATGACATGACAGTTTTCCCTTATTTTATACTTGGTTCTTGCACACAACTTATGATCAAACTTGATTCAATTCCTATACAAATTGAAACCACACATATGTTTGTTGCACCTGCAAAATATGATCTATACCTGCTGAACTTTCACAAATAAATTGCCACAATTATATAACAGTTTAGGACCAAACATTTTAGTAAAAGGATTTCATCATTAGATACTAATTATGCCCAACAGTTTGAAAATTTATATATTTCAACCTAATAAACTAACCCATTGAATATACATGTACATTTTAATAGTAAAAAGGTGGTTCTCGCAGTTCTGTACATTTATTTGGTTCTGAAAATAACCTCACCCTTCAATAATAATCCTAATATAATAAACGAATAAAGGTGCCGTGATGGTTAGAAATCATCTCTGCTGAATGGTAGATCTCATGTTCGACCCCTCGCGTAACCGTCTTCGTTTTTAGTTTTTTACATTTTCCCTTTTCAGTTTTTCATAGCAATATTGTTAGCTGGGCCGGATATGGGCTTGTCCAGAGTGATCAACTGGCCCAATAACGGCAAGGGTCCTCAAAATTTGATCATTTGCTTATGTCGTTGTTCTCCGTAGTTATTGCATCAATTAATGTATATATGTCTTTATGTTAAGTTGTTAACGTTATTGAGTATTTAACTTTCTTTTCTTATTTTTCGAAAAGTTTAAGCAAAGTGAAAGTAAATTTTTTTTGTTAGTTGAAAACAAATACTTGATATAATAATATTCGAGACCAAAAAAAACCCAAATTATTATTTATGTAATATTTGACAATGTATAATGGTGTGAGGGGTATTCATGACACTGGCACATGGACTCTAAAATCTACCTAACGGCCCTTATTACTGTCAAATTTATTTGAGAGCGATAAAGTTCATCTTTAAAAGTCATACACACTAAATAAAGAGTATACTGAAAAATATATCTTCGTAGTTCACATTTTTTGACACCTTATCTATACTTCTATACTACTCTCTCCGTCCCTAAATAAATGTCCATTTTGACATTAAATATTTACGTTTGTGTTATATAATACTTGATGAAAATTACATCAATGAAAAATTCATTTAAAACTCAATCCATCCATATATTTTGTATCAAGTATTATATAACACAAACGTAAATATTTAAGGTCAAAGTTGAACCAGAAAGACCAGAAAAAATGAAAGTGGACATTTATTTAGGGACGGAGGGAGTACTATATAAATCATTTGTGACTTTCTTAAAATAATAACACTGAAAATTCAGACTTTTTTCCTACTAAATAAAGCATGTTGTTAGTATCTTCATCAACATTATATAATATAACTCTTTCTAACAACCCTTTGTAACAACCTAATTAAATAACATTTTATCTTTTAAATTGAAAAAACTTTTTATTTATTTGTTATTTTTATAATCTAATTTCACCGTATTTTCTAAAATTTTATTCTCTTTAATTCAATATCCATTTTGCTATATTTTTATTAACTATTAATTTTTTTTAGTTTAAAGGTTTTTTTCGATTTTTTTATAATTTTAACAATACAAACTTAATGGATAAGAGATTAATATTTGTTAGCTTAAAAAAATAATTATAAGTACTCGCCGCCGCATTGCGCGGATCCATACAAATATAAATACAATATTGACAAAATTGAGTTACGTTGAAATCCCATGATAGATTGGCCAAATTATGTAAACACAAAATTCACAAAACTAAGTTATGTTAAAATCGCAAGATGGATTAACGTTTTTTACATTTAAAGTATTTTTGGATTCAACTATTAATCAATGTTTTCTTTTTTTTTTTGAACAATGGTTGTATTAAAAAATAAAACTCTAGCAAGGAGCTAGAAGAAAATTACAAAGGCGAATTAAGCCAAGAGTTCCAACAATTTAATTTACTACCTCTACTTTTAAGCCAAGAAAATGAAAACATACGAATATTATCAAAAAGATCACTTCTCCTCATAGGGTGATCATTAAAAATAACGTTATTACGATACCTCCATAGAATCCATAGAGATGCAGCCGAAATGACGTACATACGGTCTTTAGATTCTTTAGAAGCTCTCAAATTTTCGAACCACTGCAACCAATCGGAACTAGAGGAGAAAGACGGAATATTAGTGTCTGTCCATGAGCGAACAAGACGCCAAATATTAAAAGCCGTATCACATTCGAAGAAAACATGACTATTAGATTCCATGCCAACATTGCATCACGGGCAAGCTATACTTGAAATTTCGATCCCCCGCAAAGACAAATTTAAACGCGTCGGAAGTCTATCCAAAATGAGCCGCCAAATGAAAACATTTACCTTACGTGGAAGAAGCCTACACCATCTAGAGCTAGGAGATAGCGAAGGAAGCAAGCAGTTGTCTAAATGAGATCTTGTGGCTTGGACCGAGAAGATATCATCGTCCGAAATTTTCCAAGACCAAGCATCATGACGATTGTTAAAAGAAACACTCCCTATCTCTGAAACCATAACTTCAAGAGCCGCTACATTTCGAGCACCTATGTTCTGCCTATTCCAGCTCCATACCCATGTATCATTTAAATAGCGATGCGCAAGTAAACAATTAGCATTAGAATCTAGGTGGTATAATCTGTTGTATTTGTAGCATAAGGGTCCGTTTCCGGCCCAATTATCTTTCCAAAAACGAATGGACATACCATCTCCTACTTTACGACACAAAGAAAAGGACGAGATGATATCATTAGAATGCAATTTGGAATAGGAAGAGATAATTGAAGACCATATACCGCTAATCTTGGAGTCTTTCAAGTCAACGCCAGCTTCATCACCATGAATTGCTTTAATTACACGAACCCACAAAGAATCAGAGCCATGAACTAAGCGCCATCGCCATTTTTGGAGAAGAGCTAAATTAAAAGCCTTCAGACTCCCGATCCCCAAACCACCTTTATCAAAAGAAGCCAAGATATTATCCCATTTTATCCACGCCATTTTTCTGTTATCAATGCTGCCTCCCCAAAAGAAAGAAGCCCGCATGGATTCTAGAACTTTTAGAACACTTTCTGGACACTTAAAAATCGACATATAATATATCCCAATGCTTCCTAATACTTCTTTTATAAGTGTTAATCGACCACCTATAGAGAGCAAATTTGCTTTCCACGAAGAGAGTTTGGCACGAAATCGATCAATTAGATGGTCCCAATTATTGATCCGATTCATATTTGATCCTATTGGTAATCCAAGATAAGAGAACGGAACGTTACCAGAAGAACATCCCGTGTCACGAGCCATATTTTCAGAATCAATCGCGGACACACCAAGACCATATACACGAGATTTAGAAACATTAACTTTGAGCCCTGAAGCAAGGTAAAAAATGTGTAGAACTCTCATAATGTTATCCATGTCATTCTTGTTCCAATCTGATAAAATTACTACATCATCCGCGTAAAAAAGGTGTGAAATATTTAGACTCGTATTTCCCGAAGAAGGCCAGTAGAAACTGCATCCTTTAGCGCTAAATGTAATCCTTCCATAACAATTATGAACAAGAAAGGGCTTAGAGGATCACCTTGACGAAGACCGCGTTTAATTGAGAATTCACAAGAAGGGCTCCCATTAACAAGAACGGATGCTCGAGCCAAGTGAAGACACATTTGAATCCACCTCCTCCATATACTACTAAACCCGAGATTCATAAGCATATGATCGAGGTATTTCCAACTAACGGAGTCGAATCTCACATGTTTTGAGTGAGATTTGAACTTACAACCACTTAGTTTGATAGCTTCTCCCACAAAATGAGACATCATTGGGATACAAACCATTTAATCGAGTAACTCAAAATAAAAAATCAGTGTTTTGAATCCAAAAGCTACGCCGAAGCCCATTATCGATATCTAAAAACAGTAAAACAAACAAAAACACATATTTTGTTAACCGTATAGTATAACCATGCACGACACATTAATTTATTTTTTTAATCGATAATAATACATGAATACATAATTAAAATTTTTAGAAAAAATCTCGTGCATATACATATGTTACAATAGTACTCCTTAAATGAAATCATTATCTAAAGTACGTAAACTGATTGTAAATCATGAATAAAATATTTACATGTTTAACAAAAAGAGAAGAAAACCCAAAAAGAATCAATTTGACCCCATGCCCTCCAAATGTTATCTGGCCCCTGTCATACCAAATGGCCAAAATCCTTTCTGCTATATTTATATCACATCATTTACTCACCACACTTGTCACTACTCGATCGACACCATCTCCGAAAATGAGTTTACGGGTAGCGGAAGATGACATCAACTGGGACATGCTCGACAAATCCAAGTTTTTCTACCTTGGTGCCGCTTTGTTTTCAGGTGTTTCAAGTATGTTATATCGTGTTGTCGTGTTGAAAACACGTCAACAGGTTCTCTTGAAAGACACGCCATGCTTTAAGATGGCTGTGTCGATATTAAGACACGAGGGGTTTAAGGGTTTCTATAGAGGGTTTGGGACATCACTAATGGGTACTATTCCTGCTAGAGCTCTTTATATGGGTGCTCTAGAGATGACCAAAAGTAATCTTGGCAGTGCAACTTTAAAAATGGGGTTTTATGAGGTTAAAGCGACAGCAATCGCGAACGCTGCAGCAGGATTAAGTGCAGCCATGGCTGCTGAGTTGGTTTGTTGATGTAGTTAGCCAGAGACTAATGGCTCAAGGTGGAAAAGGTGTCAAGACCGTGATGTACAATATGGAGGCATTGATGCTTTCCGTAGTATTATTCGAAGAGAAGGTGTTAGGGGATTGTACAAAGGATTTGGTATATCAATCTTGACATATGCTCCTTCAAATGCTGTGTGGTGGGCTTCTTACTCAATGGCATATCGAGCGATTTATGGTGGTGCGTGTCCATTCTTACAGTTTGGATAAGAAGGGACACTTTCGAGGAGGTGGTTCTATGATAGCGGTGCAAGGGTTGAGTGCAACTATAGCGAGCGGGCTATCAGCGCTGGTTACAATGCCATTGGATACTATCAAGACAAGATCACAAGTTTTAGAAGGTGAGCGTAGTAACCGGAAGGTAAGTGTTGGACAGACAATAAGGAATTTGGTTAACGAAGGTGGATTGAGTGCTTGTTACAGAGCGCTAGGGCCAAGATGGGCTTCCATGTCAATTTCAGCAACTACAATGATCACCACTTATGAGTCACTCAAGAAGATGTCTACTAAAAACCAAGATTTATATGGTTTGATTCCTTAATTGATTAGAGGATACAAATATGTACATTTAAGAGCGTGTGGGGACAAAGATCATTAGATTGTAATGCAAGTACGTACGTTTATGTGTTTGTTTTCTTGTCGCAGGCAAACTCATGTGGACAGTTTCAGTTACTGACCTCCATGCCATGGCATGAGTGGTGAATGTAGAGTGGATGATAACCATCTCTTTATGAAACCACATCACCCAAAACAAACATTCCAGGTATATTATACAAATGTTGATGTTGATCCATTCGTATCATTGTCTTAGATTCAGAAACTATTTCTAGGGTTCAGGGCTACAAGACTTGAGGTAAGACACTAAGCATAATAACTACTCCGTATAAAATTGTAGCGATCGATGTTTGTTGGTTTATGTGCACAACGTAACATACAAACTTATATTGATCACTATTTACGAGACTTGAGTGTCGCACTCGCACACATGTAATATGATAATCCTGATTCCTGAATAATATATCTTTTGACCAAAGTTTGTTATTACATGCCACTTGGTCTACGCCAACCAACCGTATATCAACATCGTTACTCATGAAGTGTATTAGGTCCAGATGTAAAATAAGAAAGAGAGGCGGCGACCGTAGAATGTTAAGTTATGGAAATACAAAAAGTTTACCAGTTCTTGCAGCATCGACTATTTGTCGTACTTCAAGCTTGTTCAGCAACTAGCAATTCCTGAATTCCATCTTGGCACCTGTAATTTTACCATGCCGTGTCTGCAAACAAAACTCAAGAGAATTGCAATTCTTATTAAGAAGATCAAGGCTACGTGTCAAATGATAATACTTAGATATAAAACAACATTATGACAATGATCACTTGGCCAACGCCGTGGGTTTGGCACCCCACGGCGCCACCACTCCGGGTGCTCTTATATAAATGTTAACTCTGTGCCCATATTACATACTTAAAAATGAACTAGAAACAACAATCTGCCCTGGACAACCAAAGAATAAAAACAAAATATCATAAGAACAAATATATTACATATGCATAAATAATAACCAAACCGAACACCCTCTTTCTAGATTCTAAATAAATGATAATGTCACCTCTAAGGGAACTATTCAGAGAAGAAATAATGGTGAAGTATCTTGTATTAATAGGAATGTATCACACACAGAACTGAGTTGATCTTTTAGGAACAAAATTGCCCTTGTTAGTTTAATGGTTTTGTTGTAAATAGTAGTGTTAAGTATGGTCTTGAAAAATATGTCTCTTATTCTAAATTATTTTTTTGTGAATTATTGGTCTTCGATCATAAACTATCTCTCCCTCTCTTCGAGTAAGGATTTGCTGCTTTCTTACTTATTCCTAAACCTCTTCCTGTTTGGCCCATGAGGAGACTTTCACTCTACTTGCTCTTGTTGCATGCTCCTCCGCTTGTCACGAAAGATTATGCCTTGAAGAATGAACGACTGAGAGACCAAACTCCAATGCTAGGAAACTTCCGAGACTAGAGCCCCCTTACCAAGAGCACAGTGATGAGTAGGTACAAGATCCAACAAGACGGGAGGAAGGAGGATTCGAATGATAGAACGACCGAAACCTACTACGGCTATTGGGGGTGTCGCAAACAACCTCACACGCACGAAAGGAACGCCATAGGGAAAGGCTTTGTATTGTCTATCAAGACCTATCAAGGAGTTGTTCTGACTAGCTTTGAGTGCAAGGCTTCCCGAAAGTCATAGTGGTAGTAGTAGCTACAAGCAAGAGTTTCCAGTTGTTTGAAGGTCGGTAGCGGGGAGTGAAGTAGGTCATCGCTATCAGTAGTCAGGCATCAACAAGAATCAAGAGCGTGAAAGTAAAGAGCAGGCGAGTAGGGCCTCGCGGAACGAGCCCTCACAGGCATCTATCTATCCTATCTCAGGAGTCGCATCTCATCTCACTCAATAGGGAGAAAGAAGAAGCGAGCAGAAAGAGAAAGCATCTAATAATGTAGGGCAGTCTTGTCCCTTTCCTAGATGGAGTAGCTGAAGAACGAGCTAGAAAGAGGATAAATTATTATAGCCAACTCAACTCAAGCAAGAGCTCGAAAAGCAGTGCACTGAAAACAAGTAGCTTAGGATCTTTGGTTAGGTAGCTTAGGGGAACAAGTTCTCTTTTCTATAGCTTGGTTAGCAGATGGGTAATCAATCATAGGACCCTACTTTGAACTAGGTTTGAAACTCTACAAGGTGGGCAAGATAACATATCTATCACCAAGTGCAATGGAGCTTGGACATAACCCATAGATAGAAGTTAGACACATACATCTTGTTCTCTTTCGGATCCTAGTTTCGTTTCTCTTAAAATAAGAAATGATACCTGGATCACTACTCCTCTTACCTTATTAACTTATCACCAGTGCGGATCTAGGGAAGACAAAGAAGAAAGATGCTTCTAAGACTACAAAGGTCTAACTCCGGCTCTTTTTACAGGTGGAAGGAGGGGCAACAACCTTGTCAAGGCGCGGGCCAAGCCCACTCAAAGTGAAGCGATTTATACCGAGCAAGAACCTGCACTAGAATAGCATAGCGGGGTTGCAAGACAAGAGTGCCCGTCCCTTCTTTCTCAAGTAGGCTACTTTTCCCGGAACGCAGTCCGAGATAACTGTAACCGTGTATATATATAAATATATCTTCGATGCAATCTGTCCACTTCAACCTCTCTTTCACCTCCCAAAGAGCAAAGTTGGCTTGATGAGCGCAGATGAGGAAGCGGGAGCAATAAGCTAGTTGTCCCAACCAAGACAGGAGCTAGCCTACGCGACTGGCGCTTCAAAAGGCGAAACTCTCGTCGTAGTTTGGCGACGTAAGGGACGGACACTTTTCCGCTGAGATGGCCTCTTTTTTGTTTTGTTTGTTCATCGCGGAACGAAATCATGAAGAAGCTGGAATAACTCAGAAAGAGAGTGGCGCCTAGCCGTTGAGAGCGTGTAAAAGCAAACTCTCCAAATTGATGACCTCCTTCAGTGATCTTACAACGAACATGAGTTTTTCCATTGTAAATTCGTACGGAGAAATCAATGAATTCCGGCAAAATAGAAGAAGATGTGACCCAATTTTCCTGTTCAAAAGAAGATCTCTCTTCTGGCGAAGCTGCGAGTTCATGAGCAAGTGAATCAACGAGCCATGTTCCTAAAAGGAGTGACCATCTTTCTTTTCTTCCCTTTCTCTATCCCTTCAAAGCCCGGTTGGGCGCTAGCGGGTCCTGGGATGCTCACTACGACATGCTGATACTCCCCCGCAGTAGGAGCGAACTGAGTTCTGTCCATTAGTTGCTTAACTCATAGTAGTTAGGAGCTTGTTGTCCTAATGAGTGTAGCGGAGTGCTCCGTATCCTATTACTCATCTATAGGGCTATCACCCTAGCTATCCCTGTCTCTGCCTTTCTTTCCTAGTCCTGAGTTTTTCTTCTTGACTATTGCTTGGGATTGGGTTTGACACTATTCAATATTAAATATCTACTCGTGGAGGGAGGGGAGCAATTGTTGCTGCGAAGGTAGCTAAATTACCTATCTGCTATAGACGGCTACAAGGGAGAAAGAAAAAGGAAACTGTACCTGACCAGGGATGAACTCTTAAACAGTCTATTGAACCTAAAACTCATAATGAGGCTTCTTGTGATGGTAATTGGGATAATGTTATGAACCATGAGATGGAGGCTTACATTTAAGTTATAATTGTGTTGTAACTGATCTTCATTAGGGGAAAGAGCCAAAGGATGCAACTGGATTTATGGCATAAAATATAAAGCCACTAGTGAGGTTAATACTAATAAGGCTAGATTAGTTGCGTAGAGGTTTTGTTAAATTAAAGGTCTTGATTATGAAGAAACTTTTAGTCTTGGGTGAAAATGGTTAGATCTAGTTGTCTAGTTGGTTTAGTTGTGTCAAATGGTTGGCTATGTTATCAATTAAATGCTAACAATACTTTCTTATATGTGGATTTACATGAGAAAGTTTGTATAACCTTACCTCCTTCATATTATGATAAAAATGAAACTGAAGTACACAAACTTGTGATGTCCTTATATGGTTTAAAACAAGCTCCTAAGCAGTGGAATGAAAAACTTACTTGTGGCTTAATTGATAATGGTTTTACTCATAGTAAAACTGACTACTCTTTGTATGTTAAAAGTATGAAGGGGTGTTTCATTTCTTTGCTTGTTTATGTTTATGATATTGTTATACTGGAAATGGTCTGAAATTGATCATTTCAAAAGTTGGTCTAGCATTGAGAGTGTTATTGTGTGGAGGGCTGAATTTGAGCATGTGTTAAGGGATTAAGGTCACATGGCCTCCGTTTTTTAGGGGGCTCCAAAATTTTATACAGCAAGGATGTTTAATTAAGGTTTTTTCACGTAAGAGTTACGAAAATGCATTCTAAAGCTCAAAATCCACTAATATATGTAGTGCAAGTTAAGATCGAGTGGTTCGTTAGAGACTTAAGAAAATGATAAAATGAACAGGGTAAGAGATGTTGCAGCGTTATACAAATGAAGAAGACGAAGATTTAGAATATTTTACACTTTTGACCCTTGTAGTTTTTAAGTTAAACATTAGAATCTAATGTTTTTTATTTAAGGTAGTACAAAAAAGTTTATCAAATTAACATCCTCGTCTCTCGTTTGAGATAATTTAAAATGAACTATTTGGTTTCGTATATAATATTATTTTATTTTAGTATTCGAATAATAAAAGGTTTTTAAGTACTTCTAATATTATCTGTATGATATCTATAAACTTGCTAAACATTAATATTTTGATATTTTCCCGTACCTTCTTATATTTGCAATTTATATTTTTATTTACATTGTTTTCTATATTTCTCGAGGGGCCTAAATTTTGCTACGGCACAGCGCCTCTGAATCTTACGAGATGACCCTCGTAGGGAGGTATTATTGTTGTGAGGGTAGAAACCAGAAGGGGAGGGGGTTGAATAGTTTCTTTAATTGAAATTATGTTAGTCATTAGGTGAGACTATTATTTGAAAAACTTGTTTCGTAACAGCTAGGTCAATTACCATTCTTTCAAAAGTAATACGCTTTGGGAATGCTATATTTTACTTGAAGATAACAAATTCTAGTAGAAACATTACCTAGATATTAAAAATTTTCACACATCTGTCTAAATATATGTAGGAAACAAAGTACTCTTTTATTAAATAAATAGAATTACAACAGTTTACTTAACAGGAAATAAATAAGTGAAAATAAGCAAAACCAGTAAAGATTAAGAGACGAGGCTCGTGTTTGACACGATTTTCTTAAAAAAGATTCGGCGTATGTTTCCCACTGTACAAAGTCCAAAGCTGTTGTACAGCCGGACTAGAAAAACTTGCCAAAAATTTTAAGCATTACATGTTTATAATCGAAAAGATTCTTAGAATTGTTTTGCAATTTGATGTAACACCTCCAAATTGGCCCATCAGAAGCCTACGAGTTTTGAGGCCAGATACGTCATGATTATCCGAGTCTTGTTCTGAGAGAACGACCTCCATGCCAAATATCACAATGCAGACTGCAACTAAGCAAGGGTTAACAAGAAAGTATCAATAACCAGACAACAAGGAAGATAGCAAGAAAGATAGCAAGTAAGTTAGCAAGAATCATTGCAAGAAGATAGAAGCATAGAACGAGTAGTGAGAAAAAAGCGCGAAAAGAGAAGATAATAAGAGCAAAAATAATTGCACGTAAACTACACTTATCTTAGGAAAAACAAGTATAAACGTGATAAGTATTAATCGATACGATTTAGGAAAACCGTAAAGACGAATATTCAAGTTCGTTCTCGCCGGAGGTGTATGACTTGTTAGCCAATATCAAAAATCAAAGTTTGGATTAGTTCGTTTTTGGGTGTGAAAGAGAATGAAAAATAAATACGAGTTACGCTAAAAATTACACTACGACGTATAAGACGAAAAATCGTAAAACGCAACGAAAAATAAAACTTAACTAAAAATTCTCAAAAATTTAGATTAAGTTCCTAAAAATATAAATAAAGTTTACAAATCAAGAAAACTTTTTGTAACTTTTTAAATTAACTATTATTTAATTTTTAAATGCTAATTAAATCCCTAAAAACAAATAAATTAACAAAATCCCAAATAAAAGATTTTGCAAATTGTAAACCTCAAAAATATTACTAAAAAGTATTTTTCAAAAATTTTAAACTAATTTTATCTATTTTTAAATGGCTAAAAACTATTTTTAAATTAAAATAATCATAAGAAATAAAATAAAGGTGGGAAAAATACAAAACTAATTTTGAAAATTCTAATTTACTTTAAACTACTGAGGAAAATAAAGAAAAGGAGAAAACAGTGACCAATAAGCTGAAAAAGAAACTGTTGTGTTGAATTGTACTAGCAGTGGCTAGTTGTGTGAAGTCAGTGGGAACTGGGCTTCCCACTGACTAGCTTAATTTCACAGACACAGAAAAGGGGTACGGACTGCTTTGTATGGTGCCTTTTCTTGGAACACAGGGCACCCCCACAAGCTTTGGCTTGTGAAGAGTCAGTACAAACACACAAATAGGAAACACCACAAATCAACAACTTTAAGAGCCGTAGATTAGTTAGTACAAAAACATGCAGAAAAATAGATATTTGCTGAACTGTTTGGCCTTTAGATGACTTTTAAGCTAACATTACATGCAAATAAACAAACCAAATTACAAATAACAGGCACACACCCCTAGGTTTTCAAACAACTTATGAGTTTACTTATAGTGGCAGTAAGTGTTGATCAAAGAAAATGGATTTTCTTAAAAAAAGAAACTTAGATAAAGTATTTTTCCAAATGAATAAATGTGACTATAAGTTAACACTTGCTTATAAACAAGCTACACAAGCTGATTTGTCAAATACAACTTATATAGACTGCATATGAACAAGTGGGTCTCAATAAGACTTTTGACCAAAAAACAAGTTTTTGACAAAAAAATTTAATAGAGTTATAACTACTTGCAGAAAATTATAAAAGTTTTACACTAAATATACTTAAATAAAATTGGAACTCAACATTGTATATAAATTAAAAACAAATTGTTCATTTAAATTAATAAAATTTTACAAGTTGCTACAACAAACTAAAAAACCCCCTAGGATGCCTTATATACTATGGCTACATTAAATAGAAAAGAAGTCTTCAAATCCTAGCTATCAATTCTATAAAACGCCCTTGTGAGATTTTCAAAAATGAGTCAAATGAGCCCATGTGCTTGATTCTTACTTCCAGCTGTTGGAATGTTGATCTCAACCCTTGAAAAAAGACTTTGGGAGAAAGAAACCCATGTGGGTCGTTGATTTGCTGCTCTTGTTTGTCTTCATGCCAAAGACGGGGTACCATGGTGCAGGGTACATGTGGGGAGGGTCCCCGTTGAAGTGGTATGAGGTTTAAGGGCGGGAAAAGGGTGTCGACACCTCTAATCAGCGATCTGGAATGTTTCTTGTACTAATTCAAAGTGAAGGGTTTTATAGATTTAGGGTTTATAGGGTTAAGAACACTGCTTTTTATCTATAGAGGGGGTTTAGGATAGTGTTTAGCGCCTTGTTAAATATTAATTAAATATAATAATAAAAAGGTTTAGTGGGTTAGGTTAATGGGTCGGGTGATGGGTTTAGTTGTGGGCTCATGTTGGGCTGTAGTTGGCTCAGACCAGTTAATAGATGGTACACGTTTGACCCCTACACTTTGCAAAACATGGCACTTCTCTTTTAATCATCAAACAAGGTTTTTCCTTTGATAACAACTTTAGTCTAATTACACTTAGGCCCTTTCATCTTTGTAAACTTAGAATAAGGATCTTTCATGTAATTTAAACATTCTTCAAGGACCATAAATGATAACTCTTGAAACTTTGGGGACCCAATCTTGTATATTTGAGATTTACAAGGGTCTAAAGTGACAAGTGTTCAGTTCTTGAGGGACCAAACTTAACAATCTTCAAAACTTCAAGGATTTCTTGGAAAATCATTGCTCGGGTCCGGTTCTTTGTGCGAATTCATTTCCCGTGTTCGTTTTTGTTTGTTTCTTTTGATCTTTTGTTGAATTCACGATATACAAACCTACAATCACACAATGAACAAATACAAGGTTTTTTGCACGGTTTTTATGATTTTTTACTTATTTTAAGCCCGATTTGGATGATGAGCCCATGTATAATTGAGGTCTCGTCAAAAAGCAAGGAAGACGTGCAGAAAGCAAGAGAAAAGAGAATGAACATGGCAAGAAAATGAGTTCTGACGTGAGACAGAGACGACCGTGGAATTGAGAAAGAGACTATGTTCGTGATTATGATCACATGAGCAGAGAGCGTGAAAGATTCAAGATTAAAGGGTGAACGTTGGCTTTAATCTTGAATTAGTATTTTACTAGAGTAATTCTTTGAATAAAATAAAAGGTAAAAGATCATGGGTGAAGTAGTCATAGCTTAGACCGAGTTTCAAGTACTGATATGCACGTTATGTAGAGAGTTTGTGTTTCCTGGTTTCTAGGTAAAATAGTTATACACGTTTGTGTGTTAGTCTATAAATAGGTAGTATGTATATTATTGTGAGTTCGTTAGTCTATAAGTAGAAGAAAGAAGAAGCAGTTGTCCAATGGTAGCAAACAAGAAAGACGAAAGAAAGCACTACCTTTTGATAACAGCGGGTGACCAAAAGAACGCAGAAAGACAACAATAAAAAACAATAACAAGAGTGAGAAAGAAAGCAAGACCAAGGTTGATCACTTGGTGATCAAAAGATGAAATCAACAGAAATTTATGGCAAGTAACACACAAGAAAAGAGTCGACAAGCAAGGGTCAACAAGCAAGTGTCAACAAGCAAGACAGCAAGGAAGATAGCAAGAAAGATGGCAACACTAGTACAAAATGTGGAATACGTCACACATCCTGATTTTTGAACAGTCACACCATCAGATAAGTATGTGACAAAACTCACCAGAATCAAATACACAGCCACACTTGAACTTCTTATAGGTGACTATTTCGATTTTTCTCTGTCACACATACGAGTATTGATGTGACTAAGCGCAAGTGCTAATTTTACCAGTTCCATCTAGCCACGCACAACTTTGTACGTGTGACATAATGCAAATTAGTTTGAAGTATCAGCCACACTATACATATGCGTATGTGACAATTATTTGTTACACACTTGAACAATGTGACCACACTTCATGTTTTGTCACGTGAGTTAATTGTGTATATGATTAAATCATATAGCCTCATTTGTTACATATTATTTAAATGTGACTTCGAAGTTTTGCTCAATACTTTACCACGTATGAATTTTTATTGTCTGAAAACTAAAAAGTAAGTTTGAAACTTTAGTCTCCTATAACTATAAGAGTGGCCAAGAGTCATATCTGGTCACACTAAACAGTCCCACGATCATGTGACTAACTGCTTTACAATAGTCACACGATGACACAAATGTGTATCTAAATTATATTTATAGCCACTTTATAATGTGATTATGTGTGACCAATACATTCAAAACAGTCACATGTGAAATAGTCACGTCACTATGTTTGAGAGAAAAATGTGATCTCAAACTTTATGTTAGTTACATTCAGTGGGTGTGTGGCAAAAATCATGATGCTATACGTGGTCACACGGAGCTTTTGTTTACGTGGCTATATTATAGGGATGTTTTGTCATACATTATTTAAGTATCACCAAAATCATGTATATCCGGTTAGATAATATATTTTTGTAAACTAAAACCTATTTATATAAACTAAGTTAATATTATAACTGGATAGTTGTAAAACTATTAAAACCATATACTCACACTCCCATCAATGGTCAAACTCAAATATATGTTTGATGTTATTAGTTTTCACTACTATATGTATGCGTGATTTTCATCTAAAACATTGCATATTGTATTATTGCTGTTAAATTTCACAGATTATAAATGTCTAACTTTTTTGAAGTGACTCTAATAACCGACTACAATGTATATATGCAAGATGATAATGGACAGATTGGTATGTACCCATGTTTTTAAATTCTGCATTCATGTTTATGTGTTATTTATTACATAGGAAAACTGTAAAAATCTTGGTTTTAGTATGAAAACTGCATACTTAATAATTACATTCATGTATTTGCATTAAATCTGTATTAGGCGTGTGACCTTTAATCTTCACTTTCAAGGTGTATAAATTTGAACCATTCCAATAATATCAATAACATATTTGAAAAATTATTTCAGAATATAGTGTTTGGGTTATTTTGCAAAAACAATGAATCTTGTTGTTAATCCTATTTCAATCCATAACACAAGATTTAGAGTAGATTTAGAAAGAGAAAGAGAAGAAAGTTAGATAGAGAAACTAGAGAGAAAAATTGGAATGGTGGAAGGTTTACTAGGAGAAAAGAAATGAACCAACACCCTCTTCCACATATGGAAGAGGGTTTATATACCCATGAGCTTGGTAAGCTCATGGGCTTGTTTCCTTGGGTCGGGCTTGGCCTATCTTGGGCATAAAGCCCCTACCTTAGACAATATTAGCTTAAATCCAAGCCCGGTTAACCCGACTAACCTATTACAATACAAGACCTTTAACGACTAAGATGACCTATTACATTCTTGTTCAACTATATAAAATATAAGGCTAACAATCTCCCCCCAGTCATCTTTAAAATGCATAAGATGATTGAGTGAATACATTCTTGTGGAGGTGATCTTCCTTCTTAGGTCTTGTATCTTGGTCTTGATCTTGTTTGTAATAGTTTTGTTCCTTCATGCCTTGTGATCTTTATCTTGAGCCTTTGTCTTTTGACTTTGAGTGCTTGAGATCTTAAGTCTATCCTTGATAGTGTTCATCTTGTGCTCTTGTAACAAGATGACCTATTACATTTTTACATTCTTAAGTATCTTGATTATCGACATCTTGTGCTCTTGTGACTTCTGATTCGACATCGGTTAGTACACAGCTACGCCACCTTCTTGATATGCATCAACATATATAGACACGGATGAAATGGCTTTGAACATTTCACCCTAACTCGGTAGCGTTTTACCTCTGTTCGGTGAAGACCGTTAGACGGTATTAGATACCGTACCTGTGATCGGGTAGATTCGATTAAGAACCTCCTTGACAGGGTTTCCCGGTGATAGTAGCCATTTCTCTTTACTTGACCATCTCAAAGCAGACTGCGAACATAAAGAGTGAATTATAAGGATATATTATCCGTCTGATTAGAGTCGTTAGTTCAGAATTCCTGGAAGAAGTTCGATTCTAAAATAATCACATCATTGTTGCTTTCTAGTTTGTCAAAAGCTCGAATCATAAAGAATCTTGCGAGTTACCTAACGCAGTGCTGTATGAGTTTGGCACTGGAAGGATTTCCATTCGTCACTGTGAGCACTGAAGAGTGTCACTCTGAATGTTCTGGCAAGATCACACGGATTTTGCGAAGAAGCCTGGAATCAAGTTTGAATCAGTTAAGAATCCGAACTTAGTTGCATTCCAGTTCTCACAAGTTTGATTCGTGTAGAATTGCACAAGTTACCTACCATGACCTTGTTTAATGCTGGCTCAAGTAGGATTTCCATCTTTATTTGTGAATTGTATCACTCAGATGTTCTAGCAATATCACAAGGATAATTTATAGGACTCGATTGTGTCCAAATGAGATAATAGATTGATCTCTTTTGGCTCTAGACTCAATAATTGCATTTTAGTAGTCGGAGGCTGGAGCAGACTGCCACCTTTTCAATATTAACTAAATTGAAGTGAGAAAGTCAATAGATACGTGTTGATCTCTGTGACAATGAGACAAGTTTATTTTGAGAGAAACTTGAATGTCTGGGGAAGGGTTGTGCATTCCATCACTGGGTCCATGACACTAGTCTTGAAAAGAAGTGTTAACCCGGTTTCGGCCTAAGTTGCATAAAATATTCAACTCCTTCAATGCTTACCAATACGTCATCACTAGCACCTTGTTGTGATTGTTCCAGTGCTAACTTAAGTAATTGGTCCGCATTCAGCTTCATTCAACTCCATCTTTCCTAAGGACAACTATTTCTAGCTATGGAATGTCCTTGGGTAGATCCCTCCGGTTCTGGTTGGATCATAGGACTTAGTTTCCTATCCTAAACCACCTTTTGACTTCATCGTTCCGTCGTGGATAGTAGGTTGTTTTGGGTATAGATCGTAACCATAAACCATTGAAAACAATTCAAAGTGCTTGATAAAAATCAAAACATTTAACACTCTAAAAGTTTTACATTTCCGAAAAGCTCCCCCTACACACATGCATCAATATACGAAATAGTTTAGCATGTGAAGGAAAGAGTTGCACTTGAGTCTTTAAGGTCACATGTTGTGATATATTACACTTTAATCACATTTTCTCCCCTGTCTCTAATATAAAAACATAATATTAGAGATACCAATTCATTAAAATATGACAATTTCTAAAACCGATTGGGAGATAACCATTTAACCAAAACTTGACAAGGCTATCACTAAAAAAATAATTAAAACCTAACAAACATTAACACACAAATCGGGATGTTAAGCTTCAAGTTTTTAACAAAAAACACACATCCCAACTGAATCAAACTACACTAAACCCAAACACACATTTATTAATGTAAATTGAGAAACCCTTGTTTTACACTACAAAAAATTGGGGAAAAACAAAAACCCATTAATAAAAACCATAATTTAATCTAAAGAAAACTATATTAACGAAAGTATAATTGTTAACCTATCAGTGGCGATGATGTACGCACCATGTTGTTCAAGAAACACGGCAAGATGAAACAACACACCAATATGAAACATCCTTTATTAATACATCTATCTTAATTGTTAACCCACGATTATTGGTTGAATTGTTTTAAATGGAATGATTTGGTTTGGGTGAAAAATCTGGGGATATAAGGATAAGGATATTAATATAATTATTATTAATATTAACATTATTATTTAGGGACAAAAGCTAACTGTGTTGGTTTGAAAATGGAAGGTCGTGGGTTCGAGTCCCATACCTTGTTTTTTGTTTTGTTTTTTTAAAATACAATAAACCCCAATAAGCAGTTGGCTTATTGGGATGTTTTTATATTCAATGAAAACAATTTAAAACACATACACAATCACATATCACCAAGAAAAAGTAAAATGAAATGGTTGAAAATAGGCTAAAACTAAGTTGTTTTGCTAATTTTGGGCTTATAGTTAAGCTGAAAAAAGTTTTTAAACCACCTAGTAAACCTAAAACAGAGAAACTATATATTATAAACTACCTAAAAATCAGAAATCAATTCTTACAACCTATTCTAACCAAAACTAAAGCTGCTGATGCAAACCCTTAAGTCCTATTAAGGTTTTTGACTGAGCTTATGAGACTGTCCCAAACACCCTTTAGGCTTTGGCTAAGCAAGTTTCATTAAGGTGCAATTAATCAGTGGGTGACATTTGATGTAAACACAATCAACACACAGTTTACACACGTACCAATGATGATTGCACATTCTAGGAACTTCAAAAAATTAATTGCATGCATGAATGTGCATTGGCTGTAGGTAATGTAGGTTGCCTCTTCATATTCTACCCTTAGGTTATATAAACAAGGATTATCTAATGGAAAAGAAAAAAACAGATAAAAAAAACTAATTACATACACATACAATTTCGATAATCTCAAATATGGCTTCATCATCCAAAAGAACTTCTTCTACTGCTGGATTTGAAGATACCAGTTGTGCCATTGGAAACAAGTTTGTAACTGCATTTTTTTCTGAATTTTGTATTTTTGTTATGAATTAGTACTAACTGCAGGTAGACTATTATGTTACAGGAAACCTTGTGTGGAGAGAACAAAAGTTAAAGCAGATGAAGATGGAAACTTCCCTATTGATCCTCCTTATAATGATCCTTATGACGAATACAGTTACTACATTGAGGAAGCTCTCGAACAGCGACAATGGAAGATTGAAGCTGAAGAAAAAGCCCGGCTCGAACAACAGCGTAGAGAGGAAGTAGCTTCAAAAAGAAGGAGACAAGAGGAGCAAGAACAGCGCGAGAGGGATGAAGCTTATAGGAGGCAATTAGAGGAAGAAGATCAAATCATTGATGATGATGTTTACGACTATGAGTAGGAAAATGAAGAAGAAGAAGCTGAGTTCAGAGAGTCTTATGATTACCATGAACTACATTTGTCTTTTGATCCTGAAAAATCTCCCAAGTAGGATTAATCAGAAAAACTGAATGAATGTTTTTATTTATAGACTTTAATCCTTAATTTTATTGAATTGAATCATGTTTCCTAAGTTTTCATCTTGTGTTTTTTATTTTGCTTAATTCGTTTCACATTTTTTTTTTATTTTTCAGTATGATTAATAATTATGCACAATGTTTGAACTAGAATAAGCAAACATCATATTAATTCCTCTATAAATACTATATGTGAAGAATGGACTAGCAGTGGTTATCTTGTTACCACTGTTAGTGTTGTTTCCCTTGCAGCTTCCAATTTTAGGATTTATAATTTTGTAGCCTATATCTGTGCTTTAATCTGGTTTTTGTTAGCTTATTGATTGCACATTATAGCTTATTATCCTCCCACAAGCCAACTGCTTGTGGGAGTAGTAGTAATTGTCCAAGAATAAATAAAATTAAAAAAATTCTAAAAAGTATCAAGCCTGGCTCGAACCCGTGACCTATCAGATAGGAGTTCGGGGTTTTACCAGTGTGCTAGTACTCTTTATTTGTTTAGGAGTCATTCCATTATATATTTAATAGTTTTTTGCTTCCTCTTTGTTTAAATAATATGTGGCTTAATAAGTCGTTTCTAGCTTATTGAGATAATCAGGGATCTTTTATTTATTTTTCCTAGAAACTTCACAGTATTTAGGACTTTTCGTGTTAATTTTAGATTTTCCCTCTAAATTTAATAATTTCTAAATATTTTTCTTTTATGTTTTTATTTAAGTCATTTAAAAATAAGAAATTAGTTTTTCTACACGAGATATGAGTCGATCGGGTAGCGTTTCATATTATATGAGTCGACAGGGTATTGTTTCATATGATATGAGTCGATCGAGTATTGTTGTACAAGATATGAGTCGATATGGTATCGTTGTATACCATATAAATGGAAAGTGTGTCGTTTCACATGGTATGAGTCGATAGGGTATCGTTTTACAAGATATGAGTCGATAGGGATCGTTGTACAAGATATGAGTCGATCGGGTATTGTTTTACAAGATATGAGTCGATCGGGTATTGTTTCGCATGATATGAGTCAATAGGGTATTGTTTTACAAGATATGAGTCGATAGGGTATCGTTGTACAAGATATGAGTCGATAGGGTATCGTTTTACAAGATATGAGTCGACAGGGTAGCGTTTCATATTATATGAGTCGATAGGGTCTCGTTTCACATGATATGAGTCGATAGGGTATCGTTTTATAAGATATGAGTCGATCGGGTATCGTTGCACATGATATGAGTCGACAGGTATCGTTTTACAAGATATGAGTCGATCGGGTATCGTTTCACATGATATGAGTCGATAGGGTATCGTTTCACATGATATGAGTTGATCGGGTATCGTTGTACAAGATATGAGTCAATATTGTATCGTTGTATACCATATGAGTCGATCGGGTATCGTTTCACATGATATGAGCCGATAGGGTATCGTTTCACATGATATGAGTCGATAGGGTATCGTTTTAAAAGATATGAGTCGATCGGGTATCGTTTCACATGATATGAGTCGATCGGGTATCGTTTTACAAGATATGAGTCGATCGGATATCGTTTCACATGATATGAGTCGATAGGGTATCGTTTCACATGATATGAGTCGATCAGGTATCGTTGTACATGACATGAGTCAATATGGTATCGTTTGTATACCATATGAGTCGATCGGGTATCGTTTCACATGATATGAGTCGATAGGGTATCGTTTATAAGATATGAGTTGATAGGGTATCGTTGTACAAGATATGAGTCGATAGGGTATCGTTTTACAAGATATGAGTCGATAGGGTATTTTTTACAAGATATGAGTCGATCGGGTATCGTTTCACATGATATGTGTCGATAGGGTATCGTTTATGTGTCGATCGGGTATCGTTGTACAAGATATGAGTCGATATGGTATCGTTGTATACCATATGATTCGATCGGGTATCATTTCACATGATATGAGTCGATAGGGTATCGTTTTACAAGTATTGAGTCGTAAGGGTATCGTTGTACAAGATATTAGTCGATATGGTATCATTTTACAAGATATGAGTCGATCGGGTAGCGTTTCATATTATATAAGTCGATAGGGTATCGTTTCACATGATATGAGTCGACAGGGTATCGTTTTATAAGATATGTGTTGATCGGGTATCGTTTCACATGATATAAGTCGACGGGTATCGTTTTACAAGATATGAGTCGATCGGGTATCGTTTCACATGATATGAGTCGATAGGGTATCGTTTCATATGATATGAGTCGATCGGGTATCGTTGTACAAGATATGAGTCAATATGATATCGTTGTATACCATATGAGTCGATCGGGTATCGTTTCACATGATATGAGCCGATAGGGTATCGTTTCACATGATATGAGTCGATAGGGCATCATTTTATAAGATATGAGTCGATAGGGTATCGTTTCACATGATATGAGTCGATCGGGTATCGTTTTACAAGATATGAGTCCATCGGGTATCGTTTCACATGATATGAGTCGATAGGGTATCGTTTCACATGATATGAGTCGATCGGGTATCGTTGTACACGACATGAGTCAATATGGTATCTTTTGTATACCATATGAGTCGATCGAGTATCGTTTCACATGATATGAGTCGATAGGGTATCGTTTACAAGATATGAGTTGATAGGGTATCGTTGTACAAGATATGAGTCGATAGGGTATCGTTTTACAAGATATGAGTCGATAGGGTATTTTTACAAGATATGAGTCGATCGGGTATCGTTTCACATGATATGTGTCGACAGGGTATCGTTTCACAAGATATGTGTCGATCGGGTATCGTTGTACAAGATATGAGTCGATATGGTATCGTTGAATACCATATGATTTGATCGGGTATCGTTTCACATGATACGAGTCGATAGGGTATCGTTTTACAAGATATGAGTCGAAAGGGTATCGTTGTACAAGATATTAGTTGATAGGGTATCTTTTTACAAGATATGAGTCGATCGGGTAGCGTTTCATATTATATGAGTTGATAGGGTATCGTTTCACATGATATGAGTCGATAGGGTATCGTTTTACAAGAAATGAGTCGATCGGGTATGGTTTCACATGATATGAGTCAATCGGGTATTGTTTTACAAGATATTATTCGATCGGGTATCGTTTCACATGATATGAGTCGATCGGGTATCGTTTCACATGATATGAGTCGATCGGGTATTGTTGTACAAGATATGAGTCGATATGGTATCGTTGTATACCATATGAGTCGATCGGGTATCGTTTCACATGATATGAGTCGATAGGGTATCGTTTTACAAGATATGAGTCGAAAGGGTATCGTTGTACAAGATATTAGTCGATAGGGTATCGTTTTACAAGATATGAGTCGATCGGGTAGCGTTTCATATTATACGATTCGATAGGGTATTTTTTCACATGATATGAGTCGATAGGGTATCGTTTTACAAGAAATGAGTCGATCGGGTGATCTTTCACATGATATGAGTCGATCAGGAACTGTTTTACAAGATATGAGTCGATCGGGTATCGTTGTAGAAGATATGAGTCGATAGGGTATTGTTTCACATGATATGAGTCGATCGGGTATCGTTGTACAAGATATGAGTCGATATGGTATCGTTGTTTACCATATAAATCGAAAGGGTATCGTTTCACATGATATGAGTCGATAGGGTATCGTTTTACAAGATATGAGTCGATAGGGTATCGTTGCACACGATTGTACACGGATACACACGATATTAGACAAATTATATTCGTTCATTTTTTTATGATCGACTGCTTATGTTCATTTAAGGTTCTTTTAGTTACTTAATGAACGATCTTAAAATGTATATATAGTACATTTTTTTATATAGTTACAAAATTTTAAAAATATTTCTTTTGTTAAAATTTCTAAGTTCTAACCCCAAATTATCATTCCGCCTGATATTTCACTTTAGCCCGCCTAAAATTTTCACCAAAATTTAAACTCTCTGGGATCTATCCTCCTTTTTTACACACTTAGATCTATTCATAAAAAACCACTACCCCATATTCAATTTCAAACCTTCCACCGGCAGACCAATAGCATCTCATTCATCAAAGCAGTCGCACGAGCGAGCATAATCAATTAGGTAACTAATTTTATTATTTGCGTGTTAGCATAGTGTTGAATCGGTGAATAAAAGTTTTGATGAACTACGGTGATTTAGGGCGTGTTTGTTTCTAAGGATGTTATCGGGTCGGGTTATCTAGTCTTATTGGGTTGGGATTTTAGGTTTGCTTGTCGTGTGGTGCCTCTATCAATCAAGCTTGTGCTAGAAAACACATTCATT
The DNA here is from genome assembly GCA_025667525.1 of Glebionis coronaria. Classification (NCBI taxonomy): domain Eukaryota; kingdom Viridiplantae; phylum Streptophyta; class Magnoliopsida; order Asterales; family Asteraceae; genus Glebionis; species Glebionis coronaria. The sequence goes on along the minus strand of CM046874.1, from coordinate 15,020,330 downwards.
CATTGGTTATTGCTCCATCAGGTATGACAACATTGAGTTTTATTGCGTTTTTAGAAATTAAGTAATGACACAGAATGTCAAATGCTAAATTGAATTTGTTATTGATGCTTTTTTTATACTGCAACTAGGATAAAGTTCGAGACTTCATAAAAAGTGTCTATGTGGATAAGAAGTTTTTCTCATCAAAGGCGTCCGAAAAACATTCTAGAGATACGCTGGTAGTATGCTTAACCAGTTCCATACAGACTTCAAACAGGTATGTGTTAATTACCGTACTTACTTTTACATGTTTGCCAATCGTTATTTCAGAACAACAGAACAATAAGGATGATACAAGACGAGCTAGTTCATATCATTCTTACTCTCAGAGTCCACCATATGATTGTTAATACGAAGAACGTGTTATGGTAAACAAGCTCCTGCATTTACTAAAAAACCTGGCTCAGACAGAGGAATGTTCAGGTTTCTGAGTACAAGTCGTCTTAGTGGTCATGTACAAGAGGACATGATTGCAAATGAGGGGTCTAATCATCAATCTTCAGATTATTTAGTGAGTAAGGGACTGCTTTATTTGAATTCTTTAGAAAATGAAACTGAAATTTATCTTAACTTAAAATGAACTAATATATTGTTGGATAAAGTACTTACTCCTTAATGTCTATGACCTGATGTTGGTGATCAAACCATTTTGGTAATTCTGGATTTGTGCCATCAAGTAACTAATATATATGTACTCTCTTATTCTAGGACTTTGTTGTAAAACTTTCAGAATTTAGGTTGGCGCAATCTAGCCCTAAAATAGGGGATTCACATGTTAGCACACAGCTTATTGGAACCTTGGGTTATAGAGACCCAGTGTATGCTTCAAAAGGTATGTTTATAAAAATGAAGAATGAGGATGACGGGGCTTTAAGTGGTGTACCCCTGACTGCATTGTGCTATGATATGGAAGCACGATAACTTGTATCAGGAGAGATCAAAGTGGAACAGTAAGTTATCTGCTATCAGATTGTAGGAGCATGTTACGTTTCAGTTAGACTTGCATTTTTTGATGTATGATATCTTATGTTGCAAGTAATTACCAAGCTTAAAGCCGAGTCATATGCCACGAAGAGCAGATTTATGGCATTACATACAGGTTAATTTCTTAAGATAGATCCAATTATTTAAGATCGGAGATGGGACAAAAGTGGCAAAGAGATTGCTAGATGCATACTTTGCTGTATTCCTATAAATAATCAAATGAATAAGAAGTTGTTGCTTGATTTCTGTGGCATGGTCCTCGAGTCAATGAAGAAATACCTTTGTTAGATGAACCAACCTTAGATCATCAGAGGCTACTTGACAGGTACAAGGAAAAATTATTATTCGTAAATGTTTATTATTTAACACCACCAATTTACATTGCATAGCGGAAATACACATTTGGGTGCTAAACTCAAACCTCCTCACTAAAAACATTTAGTACAATCTAAACATAAAATATTTGGAATATAAGATAGAATAATACTACCTTTTAGTCTAAAGTTTTCAATCCCAATAAATTGATTTCATAAATATCAGAGTAGCGTTTCGGTCCCTTCAAGATACCATCCCAAAAATACAAACCTTTTATCAACTATAAATGCTTAAAATGATTTTTTTAATTTTCCTGAAGTCAAGACTATATTTTATACTGACAGGGAAAGAAAATGGTTTTAGACTGAACAACTATAAAAGCGACACCGCAACCTTCCCAAGCAAGCTCCTTGATCAACACATCAGATTACCTGAAATACATGCTTAAACAAATCAACAATAATGCTGAGTGAATCTATAGGTTTAACAAAACACTTTTGAACACACCATAAAGTCAATCATAATCGTTTAATAGAATTGTTACGTATACAATCTATTAATCAGGCATTTGATCTTATAGCAATAGCTAATGAATTGTATTAAGCTCATGACACCGACCCCTTAACTTAGTCACCCACGCCAAATGCCAGCATGACTATATGAATTCCATTGCCCCTACTAGGGTATCAGTTGCAAGTATACCATTTTCTCATTCTCGTAAATTATCCTTCCTAGAGGTTACTCAGCGTAAAGCTCTGGTCTCAAATAAGGTTGTCAGCCCAATAGTACTATCATTTGAATAAGCGGATATTCTCAACTCACAACAAAGAGCTAGAACATAGTTAACGGTTCATGAAATTAGGGACTTTTGAAACTTAGGTACTTATACAATTCAAGGCAACAACAGGCAACAAAGGCAACATTCGGGTCCAACAATTATTCATGACATGTGTTCATTTTATTTCAAATAACATGTATCCCCTCGCGGGTTTTAAAATCATTAAAAACAAGTAGAAAGTGAGGCCATAGACTCACCTTGAGTAATAGCTATAGTAAGACGACTTTCAACGATTGGCGATGCACGGCGAACACGAAATTCACAATCTATCAAAATAAAACACGCACCTTTAATACCATATTCAATAATATCTATAATTAATAAAATAAAATACATAACTCAAAGTCAAAAATTAAACTCACACCATTTCTTATTTAAATAATTCCTACATATGTACACTTATTACACTTTTACTTTATTTATTTCCTTTATTAAAAATTTGTCAATATATATACTAATCGTTCAAACTGTTTTCCCTACTTAGACACGTCAAATGTTTACGATACTACTTAGAGACTTCACTTACTATATATAGAAAGTTCTCCCAAAAGTTAGTTAAAATATTTTACTTTCAAGGTTCCCTGCCCGACACATCTTCGAACTACAAAAACCGGACAGTTTTACGTTATCGACTTATATAGTTATTTTGACCTTTATAAACGACTCCATTTGCAAAACCGACACTCATGTTTGAAAATAGACTCAACATCATAATGTTTACACCTCTACATCAGTCCTTGACTCATTTCAAAATCCTTTCTGTATTCCCCGAGATTCGATCCAAATATCGACAACAACTATATATTGTACCGATACTCGTCTCCCGGTACACGAATAATCAAACTATCATAACTTTTCGCTCGTTTGGAGCTAGAAGCTATACTTTATACCAAATCGAAGCTTATGGAATGTCACCACGTGATTATGGCGTGTCATCAAAGCATGCAAGGTAATATTTACTAAAACATACATGACCATAGGGAAAATCGGAATCAAACATCGGTTTCCAACATATGCCCAAAACATAAATAAAGTAAATGAACAAAAGGAAGAATAAACAAGCATAAATATGAAGGCATGAGGAGAAGAAGTCTAAGGTAGCTCCCATCCTATGCGTGTCCTCCAAATGCTCCAGTCTAACTTTAGGTACCTGCCGTTTTGGGACATGGAAAGGAAAGTAACGGCTGAGCATAACGCTCAGTGCACGGATATACAAGTAAAGCACGAATAATTTAAGCATATAAGCATGAAACAGCAGAAGAAACTAAGTCCTGGATAACCTGGTTATATCTTAGTAAAACTGGTTTTATAGTTTGAAAAGCCTTATGTTTATCTTTTAAAAACTGTTTAACATATTTTACCATTAGCCAATATAGGTCATGAAATATCAATGTGCATGAATACTTGGAGGGGTGACCTCGTCATGCAAATTAGAGGGGCTGCCTCTAATTTAATATACTGGTTTTGGGTAGGAGGGATCAGCTCCTTGTGAAGGATGCAAGGCACACACCACATTCACACTGAGTAACCTGCTGAAAATATGTAACTAGGATGCACCCATACGCCCCACCTGATAATATAATAAATGGCCAAAAGCTGAAAGGGACGCCACGAGCTATCACTCCGCCGTGGTGAAGTCATAACACTGGTGCCTCCAGTGTTATGGTTATGGTACCTCCATAACTAGGTGAAACTGGTCATGCATGTCTATGGCTTTAGGTATTCTAATTAAACATAAGCAATCAAAACATATAAAACATATACTAGGGAAAATAGTTGGCTGCATACGGGGAATCCTAATAAGGAAAGAATGTCCATACTGAAAGGACAGAGAATCTGTACCTTATGTCCAGTGAACGAAGAAGACGAACGGAAGAGAGTCCTACTTCGGTATCACTAATGCTACATAAATACATACGTGTATAAGTATCTGATTACTGAGTACGTAACTGGTTTTATATCATGTCTTAGCTTGTTTTATATGTTCATGTCATGTTTTACTGATTTAAACTTTATACTGTGTTTATCATATATTCTGTCTATTCTGATTAAGTATTACTTGTATTTCATGTATTATTATACTTGTTGTGTAATAATAAGTAACTTTCTAAAAATAGCAGGTTTCCTAAAATAGAAAATTTCCAAAAATAGAAAGTTACCAAAAATAGAAAGTTTTCAAAAATAGAAAGTTTCCAAAAATAGAAAGTTTTCAAAAACAGAAAGTTTCCAAAAATAGAAAGTTTCCAAAAATAGAATGTTTCCAAAAATAGAAAGCTTCCAAAAATAGGAAGTTTCCAAAAATAGAATTACTGCTTAAAATAAGTAAGTTTCTAAAAATAGAAAGTTTCCATCAATAGATTAGCTGCCTTAAATAAATAAGTTTCTAAAAATAGAAAGTTTCCATAATTAGATATAAGCTGAATAATTAAGCTAATTATATAAGCTTAAGTGTATACTGATTAATATTCTAAGTCATGTGATTTTATAGTATAGTTTATTAATTATTACATGTAAATTAAATAAACTATAGGTTTTAAGTATTTAATTAAATATAACATGATTTAATTGAATAAAGGTACAATAAATACTTAGGTTAAAACATGTATTATTATCTATTAATGATATAACCTAAGTCATGTAAATTAATTAATTACAAGTCATGGTTTTAATAATTAATTAATTATATACTCTAATTAAAAGATAAATACTTAGGTTAAAATTCATATATTAATAATTAAATTAATAACCTAAGTCATGTAAATTAAATTAATCATGTTCATGCTTTAATTAATTTAATTTTAAGTCTTGTAAAAATAATATAACTTGTAAAATAATAAACCTTGAAAAATAACTCATGAACCGGACCGTGTTTTTTATTCTAACATGTGTGAACCAGACCCGTGATTAAAACCCATGAACCGGACCCGTAACCATCACCATACCCCGACCTAGATCGGGGTTTCCCCTTGCCTTGCTGCTGCCGTGACACCACTACCACCAAACCGAGACCATGTGGTCTCGGTGGTGCGAGTAAACCCAAGCCGAGACCCCATTGGGCTCGGTTAGGCGTCGGCCACAACAAACAAACACCCCTTAACCCTAAATTGATTTAAACCCCATGATTACAACATGTTTATATTTGGTTTTAATTAGTTTATTAAAAACATCATGATTTTATGTGATTAAATAAATCAAAACATAAAATAAAAGAAGTTAGGGTTTATACCGATCACGTGAAATCAAGAGGGATGAACACACTATGATCCTTGCAATAAATCAAAACCCAAAATCAAACTGAAACACCCCTTTGGTGTTCTTGAATCCGGCGGCCAAAGAAGTAGAAGAAAAAGGGATTAGGGTTTTCTTGTTTTCTAAATTTTGTAAATAATGAAACATGTTTTTCCCTTTTTCCCTAGTTTAGTAAAAGTTAATGGGCTAGGCCCTTCCTCTTCTTAATTTCGTGGTAAGTGGGCCCCCAAAGGGGAAACCCGTTGTTTTTCCCGTGTTCTAATTATTTACGTGTTCTCGTGTCGTGTTTACGTGATTTAATTAGTTATCGTTCGTGTCTTAATATATTTATTCGTGCTCGTAATAAATATATATACATACGTAATATTAGTTCGTGATTAATTTACGTTCATGATTTCATGTTCGTGTGTTCGTGATTATAATTATTATTGAAATAATTAACGTGTGTTAATACGTAATAAATACTTATCGTGTTATAACACGTACGTAATACTTGTAATTAATATTCATGATACGTGTTCTTATTATAAAAAGAAAGTTTTAATCCTGTACGTACGATCCTAAGTGTACTGTTCATGGTAAAAGCATGCGGGTTTTACAATACACAAACTTAAGTTTTCTAAAATTTACCTTTTAGCCGCTGATTAAAAATACCTTCTTAAAATCACTCAAAATCATATTTTTCACCCATTTTAACATAATTTTTTACCACTATTATCATACTAATACTACTACTTTCAATCCTAACATCCTATATCACCCTAGATGATCAAATCATATAAAATCCAACTAAAAAATTTTAACATGCAACAAGTAAAAATCATTTATATCAACATAAACATCTACATACAACACATAAACAAGATCAAAACTATAGTTTTTCATCAAAAATGGGTTTTTTTTTATATAAAAAGTGCTTGCATGTGGGTAAATTTTATACCAAATTGTAGAGAAAGATGAAACTAGAATGGGTCTTTGTTTAGATTTTAGATAATCAAGCTATAATTTGAGATGATGGTGGTTTTTGGTGGCTAGGGGGTGACGGCATGGAGAAGAAAGAGAGAGGAGTTGGTGATTATCGTTAGCTAGTAGAATGCTTATGTGTTTTTGTTTATTAATTTTCCTTTTATATGGGGAAAGTTTAAGGTAGTTTTTGCCAATTGTGATTCTTGTGGACTAAATTGCAAATACTTGTGTAAAAAGCAGGAAATGACTATTAGTCAATTTTAAAAATATTTACAGGTCTCGGGTTTCATAAAAATACTTTTCAAAACTTAAACGCACACAAAATATGATATTATATAGTCCCGGCACGACTTAATACGAAATTAAAAATAAAAACGTCAAAATATCAAACATCGACATAAATAAAAATAAAACGTAAAATTTCGGGCATCCGTTGATATCGTGATCACTAATATTAACACCCCAAATTTACACGCAGCGGAATACATTTTTGGGTGCTAAACAATGATACAAAAACACATAATTTATAAAGAACGACTCGAAAATAGACGTTTTAATTTTATCGTTCCTAAAACATTTGTCAGAGTAGCGTAGTCCCAAAACATCGTAACCAAAGTACAATTAGAACAAAAGATTTAAATTGTTTTAAACAAAGGAACGATAATTATTCAAAGAGTTTATATTGCCAAAGAAGTGCACAACTTCATTCCCGTGACCTCCAAGCTTCACCCTTCTTGATTACCTGAAATACATGTGAGAAAATCATCAGCAAAAATGCCGAGTGAATCTATAGGTTTATATAATCATTTTGAACACAAGCAAAGATTATAAGTTTGTGGCATACTTGAAGGCAACAAGCATCTAATAATTTGCATCAACAATAATAATTGTATTCCCGTGACGTGAAACTTAATGCAATTTAAAGGCAACCACGGGTCCATTCATAGAGGGACAAGCATACCATAAAACCTTGTGTTCTAAGTTTATAAAAACATATATTCCCCCTCGCGGGTTTTTAAAATATTTAAATGAGCTCAACCGATGCTATAGACTCACCTTAGTATTTATATTAGTTGTAGACGATCGCCGACGATAAATGTTGCCCGATAAACACGATAAACGCAACTTAGCAAATAAGGTGCGTACGTTAATAATAGACTCGAGAATTAAATGATACATAATAAAATCAAACTCAAGTATAAAATCACGACAAATCGAGAGAAAACGATACAAGTGATTCTATTTTAGTCTCCTATATTTTCATTTTATTTTTTTATCCTCAAAAATCAATTAAAATGCATACTTAGAAAAATTTGACAACTTTGACTTTTTGGTCAACTTTGACTTTTTGGTCAATTTGACCTTCGGGTCTGACCCGATTAATTGACCCACTAAATGACATATTCATGATTCAAGACTTAAGCTTTTTGATGCAAAACGAAATTTCGGACAACTTTCCAGTTATACCCGTGACATGAAACTTAATAGAAACTGTCCAAAATACACATGCAAGTTCTGTGTAAAATTACTATCTTACCCCTAAACATCTCAGATTTTACTATTAACTTTTACCCTATTATCACTCGATTCCAGGTCCGATTTCTAAGTGGTAAAGGTAAAACATCATTCTGAACAACTTTCGTGTTTCGACCGAAGGCCGAAACGGAGCAGAAATGACAGATTTACCCCTCGCATCAGATCTGTTAAAGATGACGGGTTTTTTTAGAAAATGCAGATTTAATTTTAAGTTTTGCCCCGTCTAAATTCGTTTTCAGAACTGGTTTCCTCGCGGTAGAAGTAAAAAACAACCTTTTAGTTTTACACGAAAGCTGAAACGAACCAGAACTGGACGATTTTCTCCTTTTTCGGATCTGCATCAGATAGTGTGCGAGAAATAATTTGATAAATTTCCAGAATTTCAAACATGCGTAACGTTTCGCTCGTTTGGAGTTAGAAGCTCTACTTGATATCAAATCGAAGCTTAGGAAAAACTCTACAGTAATATTATATCATCTCATCCTATACTTAGACTTAAGGTTTTCGAAAATAGCTTCAAAGTTACTGATCTAAAATGACCATTTAAAAATCATGTTAAATCAATATTTTAACCCATTTTAACTATTCTTATAATCCTAATAACAACCTAAAATGACTCTAATCAACTCTAGACCACTTGCATGTCCAAATCTTACAAGATCCATATCAAAAATCTTACATGCAAGCATCCCCACTTTTATTATAACAAAAATAACACTTATTTACAACTATAAAATAGATCAAAACAAGATGATCTTTCAAGAAAAATAATTTTGAGAAAAAGTTCATGCATGTTGTAAATTTTTATACCAAAATGACCCAAATCATATTGTAAACATGGGACTTACTTTGGTTTTCAAGGATTCAAGTTAGAAATTAGAATCCAAGGGTGTTTTAGCTTGATGGTGTCACGGCACAAAAAAATAACAAATAAAAAAAAATGATAAACTTACAAGTATACACTTGATCAAATTTCACCAAATCAAGAAAAAGTGTAATGCATGTAAAATTTTAACAAAAATCAAAGATCAAATACAACTTTTGAACATGAAAACATGATGATCTTGCCTAGATCATCACATGCATGATGATTTAAACATAGATCTACCATGGAAATTATAAAATCTTGAAAGTGTAATGCATGTAGGAGATTTTCATACCAAAGTGTAGATCTTGAGATTTCCAAGATGGGTCTTTGATTAGATTTTGAAGATTCAAGCTTGATCATCAAATTTTTGATGATCTATAGTGTTGGAGGCTCACGACAAAAGAAGAAAAGAAAAGAAACAGAGAGAGTTTTTGGTGGGTGATGATATATGTGTGTGTAAAAATGAAAGAAAAATTCCTTTTATATGGTGGGTGAAGGGTAATTCTTGCAATTTGAGCATTCTTCTGGACTAAAAGACAATTAACTATTTTATAGGGTGGAAAATGACTATTAGTCAATTTAAAAGTATTTACGAGGCTCGGGTTTCATAGGAATACTTTTTAGAAGTTTAAACGCACACGAAAAAAATAATAATATAACGACCCGATACATAATTAAAATGATATCGTCGAAAATATTAAATATCGAAACGATCGATAATAAAATATAAAATTTGGGCATCCGTCGGTATCGCAATCAATAGTAGTCCTCGTTATTCGTCAAAATATTAAAAGAAAATATTCAATATCGGTTTCAACTTAAACCATTAATCAATATGGTATTTAACGTTATCAAATACTAAAAAAAATTAGTAAGATAGAATTAAATAATGACCTTATTTTTGCGGGTTTTACATCCTCACCACCTGAGCACCGTCCCGGGGCTTACTTCTCCTTAGGTCCGTCTACGAATAAATGTGGATACTTGATCTTGAAGTAGTCCTCTCGCTCCCAAGTGTATTCGGGTCCACGTCGGGAATTCCATCGCACTTTTACTATCGGGATCCGAATTTGTTTAAGCCGTTTCACCTCTCGATCCATAATCTTCACCGGTTCTTCAATAAAATGCAACTTGTCATCCAGTTGAACCTCCTCAAGTGGAATTATCAAAATTCTCGTCCGCCAAACATCTCTTAAGATTGGAAACGTGAAAAGTGTTTTGAATAGCACTTAACTTATCTGGCAATTACAACTTATACGCCACAGGACCAACTCGATCAATGATCTTGAATGGACCAATATAGCGTGGACTAAGCTTTCCTCGCTTGCCAAATCGAATTACTCCTTTCCAAGGTGATACTTTCAGCATAACCATGTCGCCAATATCAAACTCCAATGGTTTTTTCCTCTTATCCGCATAGCTCTTCTGCCTACTACGGGCTGTCAATAAACGATTACTGATTTGCACGATCTTCTCAGTCGTCTCCCTAATCAATTCAGGACCCGTCAATTGACTTTCTCCAACCTCACACGAACCAACTGGTGATCTACACTTCCGCCCGTAAAGTGCTTCAAAAGGCGCAGCCTTGATACTTGCATGATAACTGTTGTTGTATGAGAACTCCACCAAAGGTAAATGTCGATCCCAACTACCTCCAAAGACTATTACATAAGCTCGTAACATATCCTCCAAAGTCTGAATAGTCCTTTCACTTTGTCCGTCCATTTCTGGATGATACGCAGTGCTCATGTCCAACTGAGTCCCCAAAGCTCGTTGAAGAGATTTCCAAAACTCAGATGTGAACCGACTATCTCGATCAGAAATAATTGACAAAGGAACTCCATGTCTACAAACAACTTCCTTCAAATACAACCGAGTAAGTTTGTCTAAGTCATCAGTTTTCTTTATAGGCAAGAAATGAGCCGACTTAGTCAACCGATCAACAATCACCCAAATTGTATCATAACCACTAGAAGTTCTCGGAAGTCCCGAAAGAAAATCCATAGTGATCTTCTCCCATTTCCATTCTAGAATTTCGGGTTGTTGCAGTAAACCTGAAGGTCTCTTGTGCTCAAACTTCACCTTAGCACATGTCAAGCATTTACTAACATAAGTAGCAATGCTAGCCTTCATGTTCGGCCACCAGTAGCATTTCTTCAAGTCTTGGTACATTTTATCCGATCCTGGGTGAATCGAATATTTAGACTTATGAGATTCGTGCATAATTAAATCTCTCAGTCCTCCATACACCGGTAACCATACACGATTCTCGAAGTACCGAATTCCGTCATCACGAATTTTGAATATAGGTGTCATCCTTCTACCCAAGTCTTCATTTCTCACATTCTCCTCTTTTATCGCCTTTTTTTGAACTTTAAGTATTCGATTGGATAAATCAGAATAAGTTGTCATGGTTAAAGCTCTAACCCTTCTAGTTATTTCTCTATCCGTCCTACTAAGAGCATCAGCAACTACATTCGCCTTGCCGGGATGATAGCAATTTTTAATGTCATAATCACTCAACAATTCTACCCATCTTCTCTGCCTCATATTGAGCTCCTTCTGATCTAAAATATGTTGCAGGCTTTTATGATCGGTATATACCACACTCCTTGTACCATAGAGATAGTGTCTCCAAAGTCTAAGAGCAAAGACAACAACTCCTAATTCCAAGTCATGTGTAGTATAATTCTCCTCATGCTTCCTCAATTGAAGAGATGCATACGCGATCACTTTCTCCCTTTTCATCAACACAACACCATAACCCTTACGTGATGCATCACAATATACTACAAAGTCTTCAGCTCCATCGGGCAAAGCCAAAATTGGTGCAGAACACAGCTTCTGTTTCAAAGTTTGGAATGCTTCTTCTTCTTCTGAACCCCACTCATACTTGTTTTTCTATGTAAATTTAGTAAGAGGTCTAGAAATTAGAGAGAACCCTTCTATGAATCGCCGGTAGAATCCAGCTAATCCCAAGAATTATCTAACTTCAGTCGGGGTTGTAGGCGTAGCCCAATTTCTAATAGCTTCAATTTTGGAAGGATAAACATGAACACCGCTACTATCGATCACGTGTCCAAGGAATTGGACAGAATCCAACCAAAAATCACACTTGGAGAATTTTGCATACAACTTCTCCTTCTGCAACAATTCCAAGATAATCTTCAGATGACCTTCATGCTCTTCCCGACTCTTAGAATAAATCAGGATATCATCAATAAATACAATCACAAACTTGTCGAGGTATGGTTTACACACACGATTCATTAAGTCCATGAATACCGCAAGTGCATTAGTTAACCCAAACGGCATTACTTGGAATTCAAAGTGTCCATAACGCGTTCGAAAAGCTGTAATATGTATGTCCTCCTCTCTAACACGAAGTTGATGATAACCCGACCTCAAATCAATCTTCGAGTACACGCACGAACCTTAAAGTTGATCAAACAAATCATCGATCCTCGGAAGTGGATAACGATTCTTAATAGTTAGCTTGTTCAACTCTCGGTAGTCTATGCACATTCTGAACGATCCTTCCTTCTTCTTCACGAACAATACTGGAGCTCCCCAAGGTGACGATCTTCTTCAGCTGATCTGCCAACTCCTTCAACTCAGACGGTGCCAAATGATAAGGTGCACGGGCCAACGGTGCAGCTCCTAGCACTAGATCAATCTTGAATTCGATTTCTCGCTGAGGCGGAAGCCCTGGCAAGTCATAGGGAAATATTTTAGGAAAATCACGAATAACCGGAACATCTTCTACCGACATCACCTTCAACTACTAATACCTTGTCCTTAACTGGTATGTGAAAAACTTTCTCCCCACATACAATCATCGCATCATGTGCAACCAACCAATCCATACCAACAATCACATCGAATGAACCCAACTCTATCGGCATCAAATCAATTTCAAACAAATGATTTGCTAATTTAAAAAGGCACTTCTTAAATATAGTGGTAGTACTAACTAATTGTCCATCAGCTAACTCGACCTCATAACTAGTATTTAGGCTTGTTGGCTCAATATCAATTAAACGACTAAAGGAAGTGCTTATAAAGCTCCTATCAGATCCTGAGTCAAACAAAACACTAGAATAACGATGGTTGAGTAAGAACGTACCCGTCACCACATTTGGACCTTGTGCCTGATCAGCATCCTTAACAGCATAAACTGCCCCAGCAGCTTCACCTGCTTTCATGTTCTTCCGCTTCGGACATTTAGGGCGAATATTATCACGTTCTCCACATTCAAAACAAGTCCTGATCGGAATAGCATTCGCTCCAATGGCAGGGACCCTTGTCTTGCATTTCTCCACAACATGCCCAACCTTTCCACATTTAGTGCATATTGCTGGACAATTACCAAAGTGGGAAACACCGCAACTCCTACATCTCTGGGCTGGTCCCCTATGGTCAGCATTATCATTCTTGTTAGTTGCAGCTCTAGCCCCATCATTTCTCCTCAGATTGTACTGCATGTGGCGGTTATTACCCTGATAATTCCCACGATTATTGTTACCCTGGTTATTACCTTGGTTACCACTCTGCGAATTCTCCCATTTCCTTTTACTACTCTCAGCAGCTTTCTCAGCCCTATCTTGAACTTTCTGCACCATGAGTGATGAGCCATTCTCACAGTTTCAACAAAGTTCTTGGGTCGAGATGAAGTTGTCTCACCTTTAATGTACCCAGGTAGCCCTTTAATGTATTGGTCCATCTTTTTCTTCTTAGTAACAAAAGCATCTGGACACAACAAAACCAGCTCATTGAATCGGCTAGTATAGGCAGCAATTTTGTTATCTTTCAGCTTCAGGTGCCTCAACTCATCCTCCAAAGCAGATAACTCTTCTTCTGGACAAAACTCTTCCTTCAACAACCTTTTGACTTCATCCCAAGGTTTCCTGTTGGCAGCTTCTAACCCAACTGTAGCAACTTGAGTCTTCCACCAGCTTAAAGCTCGATCCTTGAAAGTAGCAACTGCGAATTTAACCTTGTTCCTTTCTGAGCAATTACTGATCTCAAATGTTGTTTCAGTTTTCTCAATCCACCTGAATAATTCAAGTGCTCCACCAGTTCCTTGAAATGTAGTGGGTCCACATTTCATATACCCAGAAAAATTACACTCTTTTACTGCAGTAGCAACCTGAGCAACCTCATATGCAGGATTCTCAGCTACACCAGCTCCTCCAACAGTTTCTGGTTCAATAGGTTCACCTGCACCTTCAGCACCAGCACCTCCAGCATTAGCACCTCCAACATTAGCACCTCCACCATTAGCACCTCCAGAGCCACCTGCTCCTTCAGTGTTAACACGTGCAACTCTATCCGCAGTTAATGCTTTCGCTACCTCTTCAGCAACTAGCCTTGCAATGGCATCATTTGTCATTCTCCTAGGTGGCATGATTCTGTCATATCACAAGGAGAGAAGATAAAATGAATGAGTTAATTGTAATCATGATATAGTCATATCATGTACAGAATTCAGTCATCAAATGCATGCACATTATAAATACAAGGAATCACAAACATTATAAGGGTCAAAGGAAATTATTATCGTAGATCAACAAGCAATGATCTTAAAGATAAATAGAGTACAATGACACCAAAATAATAGACACCAGTCACGTGGGGATCCACATGACTTAGTTGACTGTGACTCGCTTGCAGCAGCGGAACCTGCTTCCTCCTCATCGAAGACGTAATCAAGCGGTGATAATTTCACAAAATAGGTATAAGGTCATAATAAAATGAAATAAAATAATTTCCAAAAATTTAAATAAATATAGAATATCATTCAAATACTTACAGGAAGTTTCATAAATTTATTTAAACAAATCATTTGTAAATGATAAACTTTTATCGAAAAGTTTAACGATATTAATATATATCGATAAAGGATTATAGTATTTATTTATAAATACTTAGCAATAAGGCATACATGATAATGTATACTAAAATGGTAATCCCAGAAGTAGCTTGAACCTGAAGTCACGCGAAGTTATGTGCACCGACTCTTTTTAAAATAAAAATTTACAGTTATAGTTTAGGTTTTTATAAAAATGATCTAGTTCTCTATAACTCATGGCCCTGATACCAATCTTTAACGCCCCCAAATTTACACGCAGCGGAATACATCTTTGGGTGCTAAACAATGATACAAAAACACATAATTTATAAAGAACGACTCGAAAAGAGACGTTTTAACTTTATCGTTCCTTAAACATTTATCAGAGTAGCGTAGTCCCAAAACATCGTAACCAAAGTACAATTAAAACAAAAGATTTAAATTGTTTTAAACAAAGGAATGATAATTATTCAAAGAATTTATATTGCCAAAGCAGTGCACAACTTCATTCCCGTGACCTCCAAGCTTCACCCTTCTTGATTACCTGAAATACATGTGAGAAAATCATCAGCAAAAATGCCGAGTGAATCTATAGGTTTATATAATCATTTTGAACACAAGCAAAGATTATAAGTTTGTGGCATACTTGAAGGCAACAAGCATCTAATAATTTGCATCAACAATAATAATTGTATTTAGCATAAATTGCAATAAGCTCATGGAACCGAGCCCTTAGACACTCCCTTGTAGGTCTAATAAGACAAGAGATTTATTAATTGTCTTTACCTCCAGATTATTGGTACATTGCCGTATACCTGACTTCTCAATACAATATGTTCAAACAGTGTGGAGGTCTGGCCTAAGCTTCCATGACAAGTCCACACAAACTGAACCGGGGTGGCTTCCCCCATAAATCTATTAATTGTACTAGCGGTTAACCCATCATAGGTTAATTAACGGTCCATAATTGAGGCTTTAATAATGGCAATCACTTAATGCAATTTAAAGGCAACCACGGGTCCATTCATAGAGGGACAAGCATACCATAAAACCTTGTGTTCTAAGTTTATAAAAACATGTATTCCCCCTAGCGGGTTTTTAAAATATTTAAATGAGCTCAAACGAGGCTATAGACTCACCTTAGTATTTATATTAGTTGTAGAGATCGCCGACGATAGATGATGCCCGATAAACACGATAACCGCAACCTAGCAAATAAGGTGTGTACGTTAATAATAGACTCGAGAATTAAATAATACATAATAAAATCAAACTCAAGTATAAAATCACGACAAATCGAGAGAAAACGATACAAGTGATTCTATTTTAGTCTCCTATATTTTCATTTTATTTTTCTATGCTCAAAAATCAATTAAAATACATACTTAGAAAATTTTGACAACTTGACTTTTTGGTCAACTTTGACCTTCGGGTCTGACCCGATTAATTGACCCACTAAATGACATATTCATGATTCAAGGCTTAAGCTTTTTGATACAAAACGATGTTTCGGACAACGTTCCAGTTATATCCGTGACGTGAAACTTAATAGAAACTGTCTAAAGTACACATGCAAGTTCTGTGTAAAATTACTATCTTACACCTAAACATCTCAGATTTTACTATTAACTTTTACCCTATTATCACTCGTTTCCAGGTCCGATTTCTACGTGATAAACGTAAAACATCATTCTGAACAACTTTCGTGTTTCGACCGAAGACCGAAATGGACCAGAAATGACAGATTTACCCCTCGCATCAGATCTGTTAAAGATGACGGTTTTTTTTAGAAAATGCAGATTTAATTTTCTAGTTTTGCCCCGTCTAAGTTCGTTTTCAGAACTGTTTTCCTCGCTCTAGAATTAAAACGACATTTTAAACAACTTTTTAGTTTTACACGAAAGCTGAAACGAACCAGAACTGGACGATTTTGCCCGTTTTCGGATCTGCATCAGATAGTGTGCGGGAAATAATTTGATAAATTTCCAGAATTTCAAACATGCGTAACTTTTCGCTCGTTTGGAGTTAGAAGCTCTACATGGTATCAAATCGAAGCTTAGGAAAAACTCTACAACAATATCATATCATCTCATCCTATACTTAGACTTAAGGTTTTCGATAATAGTTTCAAAGTTACTGATCTAAAATGACCATTTAAAAATCATGTTAAATCAATATTTTAACCCATTTTAACTATTCTTATAATCCTAATAACAACCTAAAATGACTTTAATCAACTCTAGACCACTTGCATGTCCAAATCTTACAAGATCCATATCAAAAATCTTACATGCAAGCATCCCCACTTTTATTATAATAAAAATAACACTTATTTACAACTATAAAATAGATCAAAACAAGATGATCTTTCAAGAAAAATAATTTTAAGAAAAAATTCATGCATGTTGTAAATTTTTATACCAAAATGACCCAAATCATATTGCAAACATGGGACTTACTTTGGTTTTCAAGGATTCAAGCTAGAAATTAGAATCCAAGGGTGTTTTAGCTTGATGGTGTCACGGCAAAAAAAATAACAAATAAAAAAAATGATGAACTTACAAGTATACACTTGATCAAATTTCACCAAATCAAGAAAAAGTGTAATGCATGTAAAATTTAACAAAAATCAAAGATCAAATACAACTTTTTAACATGAAAACATGATGATCTTACCTAGATCATCACATGCATGAAGATTTAAACATAGATCTACCATGGAAATTATAAAATCTTGAAAGTGTAATGCATGTAGGAGATTTTCATACCAAAGTGTAGATCTTGAGATTTCCAAGATGGGTCTTTGATTAAATTTTGAAGATTCAAGCTTGATCATCAAATTTTTGATGATCTATTGTGTTGGAGGCTCACGGCAAAAGAAGAAAAGAAAAGAAAGAGAGAGAGAGTGTTTTTGGTGGGTGATGATATATGTGTGTGTAAAAATGAAAGAAAAATTCCTTTTATATGGTGGGTGAAGGGTAATTCTTGCAATTTGAGCATTCTTCTGGACTAAAAGACAATTAACTATTTTATAGGGTAGAATATGACTATTAGTCAATTTAAAATTATTTACGAGGCTCGGGTTTCATAGGAATACTTTTTAGAATTTAAACGCACACGAAAATAATAATAATATAACGACCCGATACATAATTAAAATGATATCATCGAAATTATTAAATATCGAAACGATCGATAATAAAATATAAAATTTGGGCATCCGTCGGTATCGCGATCAATAGTAGTCCTCGTTATTCGTCAAAATATTAAAAGAAAATATTCAATATCGGTTTCAACTTAAACCATTAATCAATATAGTATTTAACGTTATGAAATACTAAAAAAAATAATAGTAAGATAGAATTAAATAATGACCTTATTTTTGCGGGTTTTACACTAATAATCCTCGTAACTCGTCAAAACGTAAAAATATAACTTTCAACATTCGTTCAATTCAAATCACCAAACATCATAACATTCAATCTCGTCAAAAATATACGTAAAAATATAATTAAATAATGACCACGGTTTCGGGTTATCACATCCTACCCTCCTAAAAGAGAGCGACGTCCCGACACTCGAACCGGCTCACACTCGCAATTTCTCACCTCTAAAACCAATGAGACCTCTTTTCCATAAGAAATCCTCACGTCCTTCACACCAGTTCAACTCCATTCCTATAATATCACCATACCAAAGAATACTATCATATTTCAACTTTCAAATTTCACCTTCTAATAATTCCAATCTTTCATCATTCATAATCCTTCTGCATCACTTCCTCAGTTTCATTTCCTACTTCAATATCCTGATAACCTAGCTTATGACCATGTAAAATCTCAAGTTGTTCATCCCAGTTCCTGATATGACGACTATCATCGCATAAAGACTCCATCATCCATAGATTTCGTTTGTCCCCATAATAAAATATTTAAAGATATCATCATCCCAAGTTTCAATCGCATCACAAGTCTAATTTCCATTGTTCAAATTATCCTCTCACTCTGTCCGTTGATTTCTGAAAATATGCAATATTCTTTCTTGACTCAATTCCTCTCGCTTTCTGTAAAGATTTCTAACACTTAAAAGTTAACTTCAGTCTCTGGGTTATATATATTATATTCAAACTTTATTTAATTCTCATTTCTTCTTACAACGATTTTCAAAAATTCAAAAATACTGACACTACGACCCGGGATTATTGAAATTTCATCACTAAATTCCTAGTGATTTCTTTCCTTCTCCTTTATTCACAGGTTGCATCTCGTACTAGTCACATATATAATTTCCTATGCTCATCTTTCATTTTCATTCAATCTAACAATCACTACACTGAACCACTGTACCATTCATATTACATCATTATATCTTTCTTTTATTATATATTGTTTAGATAACTCCCTTAGTCTCATGTATTCAAATCTGACTATTAATACATTTTCCTCATGTCGTAATACACCTTATCCCAACCAGAATGTACCTCCACTTCAACTTGTGAAATTCCTTTAATACTAAATATAACACTCTCAGCACTCTTAGAATAATTGAATTCTCTTTGATCTGAAAAAATCATTCACCACTGGTTCTCGTATTCCTAACACATCCTCCTTCAAATAGATAATTACGATAATCGGTTTCGTTCCTATAAAATATTTCATCCCACTCATCCCTACTACCAATCCATTTCAAAATTTCTGACGCCCTTTTGATCTTCTTTCCTTAGTATCCCTTTTCCATTAATTCATCAATTTGATTCTAATTTTTCATTCCATTCACTTTGCTTGTTATTACTAATATTCAAAAATCTCAAAACTCAAGAGTCGACTTTCTAATACCTTTTTAAAGTTTTATAATCTTTTTCCTTCCCTTTCTTATCGAATACTTCGACTACCACACTTGTCCTACAAAATTACATCTCGTGATCTTAATCACTTTTGATTAAAAATTACTATATACTTGATTCCATACAAGTAGTATTTTCACAAATCCAAAATAGATACCACATCGTCGAAACTCAAAATTATATAATTCCCCTTATACTTCTCTAATTAAGTCAACATACTACTATTATTCTCTCCTACCATTTGATAATGTTAAGATATCATCACCGTAGCCCTACATCTTCTTCAAATTCCTACGATACTGACAATACGGGCACATAACTTAACCTATCCTCAACGCTCATAAACAACTTTCTTAACTAACAAAAATCAGTTCTCAAAGCTACATCTTAGATGCATGAATGGATTTCACACATTTAGTTCTTTTTTGTCAGCTTTATCAATGGTTCAGCAATCAGTGAAAACCCTTAGATAAACCTTCGATAATACTCCGCTTAAACAAAGGAATTAACAAGCTTCAGTCGGTTTCGTCGGTATCGACAAATCCTCAATCGCTTCAATCTAGTCAAGATTTCCACGAATACTTCAGCCATAAATTACACATTCCAGAATTTACATCAACTCCAGCTAAAATTCATATCCAAAGAATTTCACACACCATTCCTTTTTCCTAACAATTTTTCAATTGTTCTTAGATACCTTCCTCACCTTCCTTAATATTAACCAGACAAAACATCAATCATCAGTAATGGATACCGATTCTTGGTAATCAATTTGCTCAATCTCGCAGCAATCATCTTACTCCCAAAACAGCCAGCTCCTTTCTTTGCATTCAATACTATGTTTCTTATGACTTACCCTTCAAGTCTTAACAGATTATTTTTGTTGTCTCATATGCCAATCCCTACAACTAATCAAATTACCATCCTCAATTTCCTAACAATTACAAATGACAAAATATACAAGCAACTTACATAACTTTTAGCAAGCTAACACAAAACTTCTTTTTCCCAAGATGGCAGTAAACTCTATGATTCTGCAGGACGATCACAAAATGCTCTTAAATACGAACTCGTCTTCTCTTTCCCTTTCGACTACTACTGATAAGTGCACTGAGAATACGACCTATTACAGTTTCTTCCTACATACCTTCTCATCTTTGACCAAATAAAATCCCTAAATAGAAATTCCACTTTTTAATTCTTGTATTCAGTACTCAATGCTCAGCAACATTTCAAATCAATTATTTCCATCTTTACTTATCATATCCTATAACTTTCATCCTCATTCCAGTAATTTCCAACACAGGCCTAGTTTGGTTAATTGTATGATATCACCTAATTCCATAAGTTTAGAAAATATCTTCTTAATGTATATAATTATTAACAATCTTTCCATCAGTTAATTTCTCATTTCAATTAATCGCTAATTCTTATTGATTTCTCATCCTCAGGTCAACTAAATCTAACACCTTCAGGATTTTATCGGATATATTATTCAAACAATAGGTTAACTCAATGATTGTTAAATAAGAATATGCGAATTACAATATCTGAATCTCAAGACTTATCAGCATTTCTAAGGATATAGACTGCTACAACAGCAATATTCCTTTCCTATTGATTTCCATTAGCTGAACAATTCCTTTATCCATACTCCTTTACCATAAAGAAAACATTTCACTGCTCCTAGGAATACTAATTCCTATAACTACATTCTTTGTTCTTCCCTCGGCAACTCGACATCCAGCTAGTCCGTACTTGCGACAAGTAAATATACAATTACCCATATGGTGCAAAATACATCGCCTACACATTATAATTCTTCTTGCTTACACAACTTACAGTAACATCATGAATACCATCTTTTCTTATCTTATACTACTGAATTCCGAGTTTATTTTCTCTTAGAGGAAATAAATTTTCATTTTCTGTCGACATTCGCAGCAATACCGTCCTTTTTACCTTTTCTGCTACACTTAATTTCGAATCAAGATCAATCTTTAAATTACTATTTCCTTTTCGTCTATTTGTATAATTCCAAATTACTACTAATATTTCGATATATCCATCATTTACTCAAACTGTCCATATAGTTGTACAATTCCAATCACCATTAGTATCGTACGACCATCTTCACCGCATCCCTTCTCATTTCTAGAAATCTAGCATACCAACATCCTTTACAATCTTGCAGAACAGTAGCAACATCTCCAACTGGAACAGTAGCATCTTCAGTCTCGGCACCTTGATTCCTTGCAGCACATTCAGCTTCAAACGTTCTAACAATTATTTCCATAATCATATAATCTACCCTAGATGTTCTTATTTTTGGATACATATTTCAAGAAACTTAGTCACGTGGGGATCCACTAATGACAGAAAATATCTCACTCAATTCTTTCAACTGTTATCACACATGAAAGAAACATGATAAGTATACACATCGAGATAGAAAGAAGGATCTTTTCATCAAGATATATCATAGATACCACATGTATAAACAACACAATACTACCTAAATTCACCAAATCAACTCACAAAAGAAAATAATAAAGACACATCAAAATAATAAAAGGTAATAGTAGATTGCATCCATAAAATCCGAGAAAATCGTGACAAGATCTGTCACTACAGTCACTTACCTTATCAACCTAAACAACAACATGTTCCAACATAGTACTACATCATAAAGTCTAAATAATCCAAATACAATACAACAATACATGAACTGAAATACAACAAAGATTCATCACTTCATCGCTCCATAGGATATGGCACATCATTTTCTCCAACTTTGCTCGTCCTTGTTTCGTCCTCTTTCGGTTCCAACTTGCTGCACCTCCTTTCTGGATCATAGCACGGCGGATCCTCTAATCCATACTTCAGATACACTCCTTAGCATGGCGGATACTTCATATAGTAGGTATCAGCATACTCCTCACTGTCCTGAAACTTCCAATATGGTTCAAGATATGGCCTAAGGTGAGCTTCATAATTACTTATCCTGCGTAACCTATCTATCTTTTCCTGATACGTCTTAAAGTCAGTTCCATAACTTCTTACCTCAGCTCTAACCTTAGTCCTTCCAACTTCACTCTCAGTTCTTAAATTATCACTCTAAGACTCCACAAATTTATTCTTATCATCCGTATCATCCTCGTCAACTATCCACCACCCACCAGTATTCTTATGATGACCTCCTCGCTCACACGGAAATCTCGGTCCCCTTACAGCATATCCCTGCCTAATGCTATTAGGTGGTATGTCGGCCATTTTCTGCAAATACAGAAATTCAAGAGTACATATGGTCATTATTCAAAAATATATATGCAATGCATGGTCATGCAAATGCAAATGATTTACGTATGCCAATATATATGTATGCGATGCAATGCAATGCAATGCAAATGTTAATTATGCAATACTCATAAAAAGAAATTATGATGAAAGCACTCCGCGTTCTTTCATTAATATCAATACCTTATCGTAGTATTTACTTAATAAATACTCAGGGATTCAGAACAGTTTTGAGGGATACATCTATAATATAAAGCATAACAAAAATATATAATCTTACCGGAGCCTTGTAGAGAAGTTGCGTTGCTTTTATAAAATACTTTCGACACCAAAGTTATAGTTTAAGACATTTTCAAAAATCGACCTAATTTGCTATAACTAAAAGCTCTGATACCAATCTTTAACACCCCAAATTACATTGCGCAGCAAAAATACACATTTTGGTGATAAACTCAAACCTTCTCACCAAAAACATTTAGTACAATCTAAACATAAAATATTTGAAATATAAGATAGAATAACACTATCTTTTGTTCTAAAGTTTTCAATCCTAATAAATTGATTTCATAAATATCATAGTAGCGTTTCGATCCCTTCAAGATACCATCCCAAAAATACAAACCTTTTATCAACTATAAAATGCTTAAAATGATTTTTATGATTTTCCTGAAGTCAAGACTATATTTTATACTGACATGGAAAGAAAACGGTTTTAGACTGAACAACTATAAAAGCGACACCGCAACCTTCCCAAGCAAGCTCCTTGATCAACACATCAGATTACCTGAAATACATGCTTAAACAAATCAACAATAATGCTGAGTGAATCTATAGGTTTAACAAAACACTTTTGAACACACCATAAAATCAATCATAATGGTTTAATAGAATTGTTACGTATACAATCTATTAATCAGGCATTTCATCTTATAGCAATAGCTAATTAAACTTATTATTTGTTTACTTAAGATCAATTATCACCTCTGGTCCTTGTATAATAAGTGTATACATGACACTTCGTTGACGAGTTTATACTAAATCTCTGATGCTAGCAATAATCTTTTTCAATTTTCCTTATTTGTAGAAAGTGTCATAAAGGCTAAAAGGAAATATGATTAGAAAGCCATAAGTGCAATTGCCAAATAGGAGTGTAGCTCATATGGTAGAGCGCTCGCATTACATGCGAGAGGCACGGGGTTCGATTCCCCGCACTTCCTTATTAATATTGTTGGTCACTGTTTCTTAGTTTGCTGTGTCACTAAATAATATAGAACGCCACACAAACTTAAATTTCATGTGACCATTTGGAAACTATAGTCACACAAACACATATTTGATTGATCTAAACAAGCATACGGTCACACTTCTTAACACCATTAGCCACTTTATGATTCATTGTAGGTGACAAAATAAACCCAAAGCTAATGGTATATGTGACTAAAAATTACAGAACGTCACATAATCATAAACTGTATGTGGCTATTTGATATCAATAGTCATACAAAACACACTTTTGATTAAACTAGACAAGCATATGGCCATATATTTTAACCCTATTAGCCACTTTTAGATTCATTGTAGGTGAAAAAATTCACCCAAAGTACACGCTATATGTGACTAAACATAATAAAACGTCACATAATCTTAAACATCATGTGGCTATTGGATAATAATAGTCACATAAAATACACATTCATTTGACTTTCGACAACATATAATAAATTTTAAGCCACTTTTGTGTGACTAAACATTACACAACGTCACACAATCATAAACTTCATGTCGCTATTGGATAACAATAGTCACATAAACACACATTCACTAGATTTTAACAAGCATATGGTGACTTTTATTAGCACTTTAAGCCACTTTTGATTAAATTCTTTGTGACAAACTCCAAAAGAAAGATATAACGTGGGTGACTAAATCATCTGAAATGCCACATTTTTATTTACTTGTGTGGTCAAAAGACATGGAATAGTCACATAAAATACACATTTACTTGAATAACTCATTTAACATGTCACATATATCATCTATTTATGTGACAAAACTATAAACAATAGTTACTTTTAAAAACTATCCCCGTGACTATAAAGTATTTACAGTCACACATACTGATTAATCCAACAAAACTTCTGCCAAATTTGTCACACATAACTGGCTTCTGGTCACTCTTTTTTGCACAATAGGCCACTAATTCACAGTGTCACCATAGGGTACCCTATGGTGGCGCGACTTATAGTCACAAGCGCCTCAAAAAAACATGTGTGGAGAAAGACATATAGTCTCGCATTTCAAGGGTGACATATAGCATTTTTTGTACTAGTGCAAGCAAGTTAGCAAGAATCATATCAAGAAGATAGAACTAGAGAACGAGCAGTGAAGAAACAAAATGAAACAAGAGAATATAATAAGAGCAAAAGAAAGGAATTCGAGCAAAAAGCAAGAGAAAAAAGAATGATCATGGCAGGAAGATTAGTTTTGACGTGAGACAGAGACGACCGTGGAACTGGAAAGAGACTGTGTTCGTGATTATGATCAGATGAGCAGAGAGCCTTAAAGATTCAAGATTAAGGAGTGAATGTTGGATTTAATCTTGATTTAGTATTTTAGTACAGTAAGTATTTGAATAAAATAATGGATCAAAGATCATAGGTGAAATAGTCATATCTTAGATCGAGTTTCAAGTACCAACATGCACGTTAAGTAGAGAGTTTGGGTTTCCTAGTTTCTAGGTAAAAGAGTTATACACGTTTTTTTGAAGTCTATAAATAGGTAGCATGTAATTTATCGTGAGATTATATAAGTTTCTTCATTAATATAAAGCATTGAAACCAGATAGCCGTTTCGATTGGTGTTTGTGTGGTGTCAGTCAGGATCCAAGGAGGCTGATAACCTTCATATGGTATCAGAGCTGAGGTAGATCGAATGTGGGTTTAAAATTTGGTTCAAGAAAAAGGGTGTAGCCCTTGGCTGCAGGGTAGAAGTAGAAAGTGGCCGATTATGCAATCAGGTCGAGTTAAAGAAAGAAGCAGTGGTTGTCCAATGGTAGCAAACAAGAAAGATAAAAGTAAGCACTAACTTTTGATCACAATGGGTGAACAAAAGAACGCAGAAAGATAGCAAGAAAAAGCAAAAACAAGAATGAAAAAGCAAGCAAGCAGCAAGGTTGATCACTTGGTGATCAAAAGAAAGAAATCAACAACAAGTTATAGAAAGTAGCACACAAGAAAAAAGTCGACAAGCAAGGGTTAACAAGCAAGTGTCAACAAGCAAGACAACAATGAAGATACCAAGAAAGATGTCAAGTAAGTTAACAAGAATCATAGAAAGAAGATAGAAGCAGAGAACGAACAGTGAGGAAAAAAGACGCAGCACGAGAAGATAATAAGAGCAAAAGCAAGGAAGACGAGCAAAAAGCAAGAGAAAAAAAGAATGATTGTGGCAGGAAAATGAGTTCTGACGTGAGACAGAGACGACCAAACATATCTATTATATATAACCACGATTTGCATATAATCTAAATAATACAAAATATTATGTGAAACTTATTTGATAAGTTTAAAGCTATTCTGAAAATAAATTGACAGAAACTGAAAAAGGAAAATTGAATGAGCAGTATTCGTGTCCTCCGCAGGTCACGCGGACAATGCAACAAAAGTATCAGGCCTTCTATGAAACTAGTTTTGAAAGTGCGTAATTTGATAAATATCAAATTCTCAAAATACTTAAACATGTCTGACGTAATTAAAAAATATCACATTCATAGTAACTCATCAAAAAGATAACGTAAATCTTCGTAGTGAATAAAAAGAATGACAAAATGAATACTTCTTGTTATAGTTGGTTCAAAGTTATTATGTTCAAATCAAAATAGTTATTTTTTTGTTGTTTGTGGTTTAAAAATGGCACTCTTTTAAAATAGTTACTCTTATTTTATGAAACTTATTTGATAAGTTTAAAGCTATTTTGAAAATAAATTGACAGAAATTGAAAAAGGAAACTTGAATGAGCAGTCACTACAAAACTCCAGCCCTTCCCTGGCAAAAATTCGAGAGTTTCCCTGGCGATATGTCGCCAGGGAAAACGTATCCCTGGCGACATGTCGCCAGGGAAAAATCGCCAAAGAAAGCTGGTGCGGGAAATTATCCCTGGCAACATTTTTGGATTTCCCTGGCGACTTAGTGGGCCCCACAGCCCTTGGGTTCAAAAATTAGTGCCACACTGGATTTGGTGCGGGAAAGTTTTCCTGGCGACATATGTCGCCAGGGAAACTTTGGTGATTAACAAACTTAAGTAAATTTGTTGCTTAATCCTCATTTTTCCCTGGAGACATGTCGCCAGGGAAACTATTGGTTACGTTGAAAAGTCAATGACTCGCGTTGACAAGTCAACGTTGTGCTAGTGCTTCCCTGGCGACATGTCGGAAACTATTGGTTACGTTGACAAGTCAATGCCTCGCGTTGACAAGTCAATGTTGTGCCGGAGTTTCCCTGGCGACATGTCGCCAGGGAAACTTTGCTGACTTTTCAGAAAGTCAATCCAGCCCCAGGTTTCCCTGGCGACATGTCGCCAGGGAAACTTTGACATTTTTTTACAGCCTGCACTCCAGATTTTTTCCGGAATTTTTCTGGAAAAAATATACCAAAACCTAGGAATACAAATACAAAACCTGGGGATACAAATACTAAAAATCTACCATTGAATCTAGTACCAAAACACAATAACATGTAACCTCTCGATCGATTAGCTCGATCAATACAAATACATATGTCACAATACTTGAGTACAAAGTTCCTAGTTACACTTATTAAACTTGCAATTCGGGGTTTACAATTATAAAACTTGCATGCTCAGGTAGGAAAAACAAGACATACTAACCATTATTGCCACTACCGCCACTCCCACCGGCGCCACTACCGCTGCCTCCCGTGCCACTACCACCGGCGCCACTACCGCTGCCTCCCGTGCCACTCCCCCCGGCGCCACTACCGCTGCCTCCCGTGCCACTCCTGCTAGCACCACCCGATAGGAATGCTGAGAACGCATCGGCAAACCTATAGTCACTTCTCATAAAGTCAAACACTTGAGCCGCTTGTTCCAATCGTGGGTCGACGGCAGGGGGAGGAATATATCGAGTCCTTCTCGGCACTATCTGACCGACACCGGGCATGTGGCCTCGCTGCTTTCCACCTCGGATGATACGGTTGATCTCGTCGTCCGTATGTTTGCCTTCAGCCTTCATCGCAAGCATCTCCTCCTAATGAAGTGACAAAAACAAACGACAGTTAGTATATTATTTATTAGTCGGGTTGGTATATTATTTATCGGTAGGGAATAGTAAAAAACCAAGGTATATCCAAAAAAAATTAATTAATTAATTTAAAAAATAAAAAAAAATACTTACATACATAACGCGGTCCGCATCGCAAGGAAATTCCCATGCTCGTCGGTATGTGTAATGAAGAATTGGTCAATGATAGTCGGGGGTGGCACATCAGCTTGAATTACAGCTTGGGTCTGTACATACATAGACATGCATATATAGAATAAAGAAAATTCAAATCAAAAAATCACAACACCAAAACATATAATCAAAGACATATATGTATGTAAATTAATTATAGAATTTCTCACCACTTTGTCTCTACGGAGTGCAAACGATCGAGATCCCTGCCGACTCGGTGTCTTCTACTTAGACCGATTCTGGGAGTTCGTCAGGCATCTTTTCTCGTAATCCGGATTACTCCAAAGTGAGATATGTTTTTCCCAGTCCTCGGAAGTAATTTCCTGAGGACGCTCGCTGCGGACTCTGCCGATGTCTACCGTGCCGGTATCGATGTCTCTGCGCCAATGCTTCGTCTTGAACGTATTTTTTCGAGAATTTTAACTCTTTTGAAGCATGTGATTGATGCCCTCACGTATACCCCTCCATATCTCAGGATCACTCTTGTGTGGCGTCAAATTAAACTTAGACTGCATTCATATACAACAAATAAAACAAACACAAAGTTAGAGTTAGAGATATAATTTATACATTATTTTATTTATTTATTTAATGGCTTATATATTTATTTAAATTTTTATAATAAAAACAACTTATCATGATAAGCATAAGCTTTTTGAAAACAGCTTGTTCTGATAAGCTTATCAGGACAAGTTGTTTGAAAACAGATTATCCTGATAAGCTTATCAGAACAAGCTGTTTGAAAACAGCTTATCCTGATAAGCATATCAGAACAAGTTGTTTTCACACAGCTTGTTCTGATAAGCTTATCAGGATAAGCCGTTTTCAAACAGCTTGTTCTGATAAGCTTATTTGAACAAGCTGTTTGAAACCAGCTTATCCGAAAAAGCTTATTACCTTATTCTCATCAAATATATATTTATTTAAAAAATATATTTATTTAAATTTTTTTATATATATTTAAAAATTTTTATATTTATTTAAAAAAAAATTATATGATATAAATAAATAAGATACAATTTGTATATTTATTTAAATTTGTTATTTATTTATATGATATAAATAAATAAACAAATTTATTTAAATATATACACCATTAAATAAATAAACACAATAATATTATGAACATAAAAATGATAACTGACCTCTATGTTCGCCCAAACCATCGCCTCAAGCTCATCAAGGACATCATTCTAACTTGGGTAGTACAGTGGCACGAGCCTCCTGATACAATCCCCGACGTAATTAGCTAAATGTTGAGCATGCGTGCCACGAGGCTGGAAAGAGACTTCTTCAAAATCTATCGGGACAGCGCCATGCGCTTCAACTTCGTCCAACAAATCGAGACATCGGGTAATGCCCCGAGTCTTTCTACCGGCCTCTCTACCGCCCAAATTTTCTTTTCTTTTGCCTTTGCCTGCAAAAATCAAGTGAGTGACAAAGTAATAAAATTTACACATTTAAACATATATATGCACCAAATTTATGATTGTGTTACAATAATCCAAATATTCTTACCTTTATTTCTAAATACGGCGAAACAACCGCTGCGGATGTTTGGCGTAGGAGGTTCATCCTCACCACCACCGTCACCATCGTGTGATCGTGCAACATCTGCTGACACCTGTACCAGTACAATTAGCATAACATAGACAAATTCATGAACAAAATAATATAAGCATGCAAAAATCTAAATACAACACATCCAAATAAATATACAAATTTAACAATCCACAACAATTAGATTCATTCATTGAAACAAATAAGTGTCTTTTGCAAGTTACAACTAAAGGTCAATCTTCTTCTTCACTTGAATAAACTCTGTCTTCACCATCATCATCATTCACACGTTCTTCATCACTTAAATCATGAGGGGTGTCTTCATCATCAGTAATACCATCGTCTTCGTCATCAACATCAATGATATTTGGCGGTGCATCAATCCTAACCCACCCTTTCAATGTTTCGTCTCATATATGAATGCGTATAACCGATTTACTATTTGATAAAATTTCGGCAGCATTTCCCCTCAACTCCCCAAATATGTGTTTAAAGACATATTCGTAGGAGTAAAGGAGAAACACTGTCGAAATCATCTCAAGTAGTAAATCGGTTATACGCATTCATATCCTAAATGAGACAAAACATTCAAAAAGCAGTCCCAAACAGGGGACTTCCCGAAGTTAATTCCTAATAAATTAACTTCGGACGGGTTTTCTATAGGTTGATCAATTTCAGACGGGAATTTTCCGAAATTAATCGTTAAAATCCTAAAACATTCCTAAGGTTTAGTCCAATAAAACATTTATATCATATAATAAAAACAGCTTATCCTGATAAGCTTATCAGAATAAACTGTTTGAAAACAACTTATCCTGATAAGCTTATCAGAATAAGCTATTTTCAAACAGCTTATCCTGATAAGCTTATCAGAATAAGCTGTTTGAAAACAGCTTATCCCGATAATCTTATCAGAATAAGCTGTTTGATAACAGCTTGTCCCGATAAGCTTATCAGGATGAGCTGTTTAAAAACAGTTTATTCTGATTATCAGGATAAGCTGTTTTCAAACAGCTTGTCCTGATTAACTTATTAGGATAAGCTGTTTTCAAACAGCTTGTCCCGATAAGATTATCAAGATAAGCTATTTTCAAACAGCTTATCCTGATAAGCTTATCAGGATAAGCTGTTTAAAAACAGATTATACGGATAAGCTTATCAGTTTATTCTCATAAAAAAGGTAGCATAAGGAGTGTTTGGCTGTGCGTTTTAAAATGTTAAGGAGTGTTTGTATTTTCGTTTAACCAAATTTAACTAGTTTATAAACCCCGACGACATGTCGCCGGGGAAACCTAAATGAATAAATAAATAAATAATTATATGTATTATGAATAAGAATTTTAAAAAACATACTTCTTAGCCGGGTTTGGTCGGGGTTGTTAGCGTCGGGCTGTGGTGGTTGTCGGCTGTGGTCTCGGCTGTGGTCGGGGTTGCGTCTCCGGCCGCGGTCGGGGCTACAATAACATAAAAAAAACCTATTTTAATTATCAATCATAATAAGATAAACAAAAATTTTTTATTATAAAATCAACATCAAAAATTAAAATTACAACCTTTTAAAATCTGGAAAGATTGGATGTTAGAAAAAGAAGAAAAGTGGGAAAGATTGGACTCGTCGGAGTGGTGGCAGTCGTCGGAGTGGTGGCAATCAGCGGAGTGGTGGCGGAGTGGTGGCGAAGTGGTGCACGTGTGCAAGTGTGGTGGTGAGGTGGTGTGACTAGTGGTGGTGGTGATGATAATGATGGTGGTGATGGTGGTGTGGAGGTGATGGTGGTGATGATGTTAAGCAG
Source organism: Glebionis coronaria (assembly GCA_025667525.1). Lineage (NCBI taxonomy): Eukaryota > Viridiplantae > Streptophyta > Magnoliopsida > Asterales > Asteraceae > Glebionis > Glebionis coronaria. The sequence goes on along the minus strand of CM046874.1, from coordinate 14,988,724 downwards.
CAAAGAAGAAGAGAAAGTGGGTTTTTTTGGATAAGAGTTATGAGAAAAGTGAAGCAGATCTGGTCAATAAAGGTCCACCGTTTCCCTGGAGACAATCCCTGGCGACATGTCGCCAGGGATACTATCTACTTTTGTCGTTTAGCCAAAAACACGCGTGATTGAAACTTTTGGAGGGTTGTGACCAAGTTTTCCTGACGACATGTCGCCAGGGATACATCTGACTTTTCAACACATATATACGTACCTAATTTCTTTTGTCGTTTCTCCCAAACCTTCCCTCGCGACATGTCACCAAGGAAACTATCCCTGGCGACACGTCGCCAGGGAAAGTCCAAGTGGTCGTAGGGGATAATATTTGTCAAAATAAAATTTATTATTACTTATATATTATTATAATTAGTAATAAAATAATAATAATTATTTTTATTATTTATAAAATAATAATTATTATTATTACTATTTATAAATTAATTAGTATTATTTATAAAATAATAATATCATCCCGGTCAGTTTAATTTCTAAATTCATTCCGATTTAGTCCGTTTAGTTTCTAGATTTATCTAATTCAGTAACTAACATCTAACGTTTAACAAATGCATACCGACTCATCCATTGAACATCTAACATGTAACCAAGACATGTCGAGTCATCCATTGAACATCTAACGTGTAACCAAGACATGCCGACTCATGCTTTGAACATCTAACATGTAACCAAGACATGTCTACTCATGCATTGAACATCTAACATGAAACCGACACATACCGACTCATCCATTGAACATCTAACGTTTAACAAATGCATACCGACTCATCCATTGAACATCTAACGTGTAACCTAGACATCTCTACTCATCCATTGAACATCTAACGTGTAACCAACAAATACCGACTCATCCATTGAACATCTAACGTTTAACAAATGCATACCGACTCATCCATTGAACATCTAACGTGTAACCAAGACATGTCGACTCATCCATTGAACATCTAACGTGTAACCAAGACATGCCGACTAATTCATTGAACATCTAACGTGTAACCAAGACATGTCTACTCATCCATTGAACATCTAACAGGTAACCAAGACATGTCGACTCATCCATTGAACATCTAACATGTAACTAAGACATACTGACTCATGCTTTGAACATCTAACGTGTAACCAAGACATGTCTACTCATCCATTGAACATCTAACATGAAACCAACACATGCCGACTCATCCATTGAACATCTAACGTTTAACAAATGCATACCGACTCATCCATTGAACATCTAACGTGTAACCAAGACATGTCTACTCATCCATTGAACATCTAACGTGTAACCAACACATACCGACTCATCCATTGAACATCTAACGTTTAACAAATGCATACCGACTCATCCATTGAACATCTAACGTGTAACCAAGACATGTCGACTCATCCATTGAACATCTAACGTGTAACCAAGACATGCCGACGCATTCATTGAACATCTAACGTGTAACCAAGACATGTCTACTCATCCATTGAACATCTAACGTGTAACCAACACATACCGACTCATCCATTGAACATCTAACGTTTAACAAATGCAAACCGACTCATCCATTGAACATCTAACGTGTAACCAAGACATGTCGACTCATCCATTGAACATCTAACGTGTAACCAAGACATGTCGACTCATCTATTGAACATCTAACGTGTAACCAAGACATGCCGACTCATTCATTGAACATCTAACGTGTAACCAAGACATGTCTACTCATCCATTGAACGTCTAACGTGTAACTAACACATACCGACTCATCCATTGAACATCTAACGTTTAACAAATGCATACCGACTCATCCATTGAACATCTAACGTGTAACCAAGACATGTCGACTCATCCATTTAACATCTAACGTGTAACCAAGACATGCCGACTCATTCATTGAACATCTAACGTGTAACCAAGACATGTCTACTCATCCATTGAACATCTAACGTGTAACCAACACATACCGACTCAATTATTGAACATCTAACGTTTAACAAATGCAAACCGACTCATCCATTGAACATCTAACGTGTAACCAAGACATGTCGACTCATCCATTGAACATCTAACGTGTAACCAAGACATGTCGACTCATCCATTGAACATCTAACGTGTAACCAAGACATGCCGACTCATTCATTGAACATCTAACGTGTAACCAAGACATGTCTACTCATCCATTGAACATCTAACGTGTAACCAACACATACCGACTCATCCATTGAACATCCATTGGCGGGAAAACATTGGCGGGAAAATATTAGAGGGAAAACATTGGAGGGAAAATGTTAACAATTTCCCTCCTTTTTTTAGCGTAAAAGAAGAACCACACACACTCCTTATCATCACAACCACCAGCAGATCACACACACTTATCATGACAAACACATTGTTATTATGAAGATGTTGAATCATGAAGCTTTTCCGTGTACGTGTGGACGTGGAGATGTAGTTCTTCGACAATCGTGGCAAGATGATACCTTTGGTAGACAGTACTATGCTTGTCCATGTTCAAAGGTGAAACCTTCAGTTTCATATGGATGCGGATTTTTTTAATGGAAAGACGAACGAGTCAGACTACTTGTCAATTCTCTTGGAGGTTCAATGAACTTTTCTCCTCCAAGCTCTTCTTCAAGACCTTCAACGAGCTTTTCTCCCCCAAGCTCTTCTTCGAGACCTTCAAGGACTCCAATTTCTTCTCCAAGCTCTTCAACGTGTGCAAACTGTGTGCGCTTGAATGGAATGATAATGATACTTGAGAGTACAGTAGAGTTGTACAAAAATTGCGATAGGCACACCATGGATTCAGCTGCACTACTTCACGACCTTTACGATGACATGGGCAACCTTAGTTTGAACTAGTTTGTGATGAGTTTTTTCCGTGTTTACGAGTCTAATATCGTTGTAATATCCATGTTTAATTAAGCGCGTGTTTAAGTGTCCGTGACAAATAAAATTATGTTTAGGATTGTTTGTCTGTAAGTCTCCCATGTGATATTACAAAAGGTTTTATGTAATATTTGGAATAAATAAATATATGTTTTATAAATGTCTCATTTTTATTATATAAACGTCGTAAAAATAAAATAACATCGGATCGATAGTTAAAATAATAATTATTTGGAATAAATAAATATTTGTTTTATAAATGTCTCATTTTTATTATATAAACGTCGCAAAAATAAAATAACATCGGATCGTTAGTTAAAATAATAATTATTTGGAATAAATAAATATTTGTTTTATAAATGTCTCTTTTTTATTATATAAACGTCGCAAAAATAAAATAACATTGGATCGATAGTTAAAATAATAATTATTTGGAATAAATAAATATTTGTTTTATAAATGTCTCATTTTTATTATATAAACGTCGCAAAAATAAAATAACATCGGATCGATAGTTAAAATAATAATTATATGGAATAATTAATAATTTTTCATAACAAGCAAAAACTAATTATATATATGACAGGGAGTTTCCCTGGCGACATGTCGCCACAAAAACTTTTGGGATTTGGCGGGTAAAAGCCCGCCACACATTTTCTGCTTAACTTCGAAGCTAATTACGTATGACAAAATTTCCCTGGCGACATGTCGCCAGGGATAAATTTGGCAGGTTATTAGCAAAAAATAATTATTGTTAAATACGATGGACGAAGTTTCCCTTGCGACATGTCGCCAGGGATAATATTGGACAAAGTTTCCCTGGCCACATGTCGCCAGGGATAACTTGGAGGGAAAAGTTCGCGCTCTTTCATTTGGTATCTGATTTTGGACGGATTATCCCTGGCGACATGTCGCCAGGGAAACCCTAGTCAAACTTTGACCAAAAAATAAATCTGCTTTATCGCCACGTCAGCGTTGTCGCCAGGGAAAAAGAGTTATCCTGGCGACACAATGTCGCCAGGGAAACTCCGGTCACATGTTCCCAGTTTTCTTTTAGTGAGTATTCGTGTCCTCCGTAGGTCACGCGGACAATGAAACAAAATTATTAGACCTTCTATGAAAACTAGTTTTGAAAGGGGCGTAATTTGCTAAATATCAAATTCACAAAATAGTTAAACATGTGTGACGTAATTAAAAAATATCACATTCATAGTAACTCATAAAAAAATAACGTAAAATTTGGTAGTGAGTAAAAAGAATGACAAAATAAATAGTTCTTGTTATAGTTGGTTCAAAATAGTTAAATTTTTGTTGTTTGTGGTTTAAAAATGGCACTCTTTTAAAATAGTTCTTGTTTTGTTGTTTTTGGTTTCCAGTCACTTGAGAATAAAAAGAATGAGAAAATAAATAAAAAATCAAGAAAATATATACTTTAACGAACAACTACTATATATATATATATATATATATATATATATATATATATATATATTATTCATGCATGTAACAGAAAATAAACCATATATCATCTTCTTCTTCTTCTACGTACCTTCTTGAATTATAAAGACAATCACACACAATCAAATATAATGGGAGATATTTTGAACACTAGATACAATTGCATAATATGTGCAGAAAGTTTCACAAGGTAGCGACAAACATAATGCCAAATACCATGATAAGGTGAAGTATACTTGTCCAGTCTGCAACTCTAAGATGACAGCACGTCAATGGCAGACACATGCTCACGGTGGTGGAGCCAAGTGATGAATTTTCGTATCTTGTCACGGTAACTTATAGGGGTAATTTCTTGTTTCAATTCCTTGTTTTATGATCATCATGCATGGTTCTTGCTTATTTACATTCTTTAATCTTTTGTATCTTATGGGTCAAAATCTTTAGTTGTTGGCGTAAACCATATATAATAGATGCTTTTTCTTGTTTGTTTATGGGTTTCTCGTTTGTGGTATAATCTAACATACTTGATACGTAGTAGTAGTTTGTTAGAGCAAAGGTACTCAAATGAGAGGAATGCATACATTGATTTCAATGTTTTATTTGGAAAAGATAATAAACACTGAGAATCTAGAAGATTTCAAGTGTCCTCGTCGTGGCTGATCATAACGTCAATAGCAAGTTTCCAACCGTTCAACAACGGAATCTCATAGCTCCTTCCATGTTCACTTGATCAACACATCCGTAAAATGCTGAATTTACGCGAGTATAGAAATAGCATGGTCATGTTAAGTTTCAAGTAGGTATGTTCAATACAAAACACATTTACTGATTCAAAATCTATTCACAAAGCTATTTCTATACTCGCGTAAATGATGGACTTGAAGGAACTTCCGACAACTATCATATACAAACTGAACTCCTCATCTCCGGTGTGGTCATCATCATCTTCAACATCATTGATGAACTAACTAGCGACGAGCGGGGTGGGCGGGTTCAGATTGATGTTTGCAGCGATCAATTATTTAACCCGTTAAAATTACACCGATACGGATTTTGTTTTGAGGAATGGAAGGACGATTTTTGCACAATTTTTATGTAAAAACCCAATCCCAACCCATCTGTGATTCTTCTTTTCCTATAAATAGGAAAAAAAAAAAAAAACAATCGAACAACATCAGCACGGAAGATAATAATAACAACAACAACGTTTTGTATTGACGAACTCTTTGAGAGAGAGTTTGAAAGTATTTATTTTATTTAGATTCTTCATTATTTTATTAATGCTTTTAGTCGTTTATGGTGAGTTTTATTTGTGGCATGATTTTGGTCACGTATATTCTAAATGCCAATAAACGCTTCAAAAGATACTCCCCGCCCCAAACATATAGCCTTGTTCCAACTTATAGCTTGAAATCGTAGCTTTCAGTTATTCTACTAAATTTAGTTTTCATTTTGGTATGCGTGCAGTTTTTAAACACTAGAATGGAATGGTCCATGTTGTTGCCTGAGTTACTTGATAAAATAGCACATAAACATATCGTTTTCTATGAAGATTATCACCCTTTCACACGCGTGTGTAAGTCTTGGCTTTCAACAACCAAAGGCCGCTACTCAAATGGACCTCCTTCTCGGTTACCATCTCTAATGCTTACAGAGAAAAAAGACGATCAAGAGTTTCGCGAATTATTTCTCCTCTCAAACCAGACCATCCGCAAGATAAGACTCCCGGAAGCATTTGGTAAGCTGTGTATGTCTTCATGTGGCTGGCTCGTGACTGTGGGAGACGATCATGCTTCCCAACTTATCAATCCGTTATCTCGTCAAACCTTCAATCTTCCTATGATCGACACGTTTCCAGAATTCTTGGAGCTTTCAGAATGGGATAATGGCATTAGAAAGCTACTACTCGTAACTAATAATAATCCATTGCCACTCGTTGTGGTATTATGGGGATGTTCAGGGAAGCTTGGCTTTTGTTGGCCTGGAGATAACGAGTGGACATCTGTTGACAAGGGTTGGGGAGGGAGGATGTTAGATATAACTTACTTTAACGGCCAAGTTTATTCTTTTGACTGTAACTTCAATATACAAGCTTGTGATGTTTTTGGGGAATTTCCAACACGAATGGTTAACGTTTCAAGGCTCCCGGTATATCATTTTGCTCAAAACAAAGATCTAGGCGGAGCATACATTATTGGATTAGATGATGACAATAGGAAGAGGTTGTTGGTGGTTATTAGAAATGGCGTGCTCGATGACATTGAAGATGAGCTATGTGAGGAGACTTACAAGACAAAAAGTTTTCAAATTTTGGAGTATGATTTAGCAAGTAATCAATGGTCTAGCGTGAAGGACTTGGGTGGTAAAACTTTGTTTGTTGGATACAGTTCGTCGTTTTGGATAGAGGACACCACACGGGTGATAAAGAGTAATTGCATATACTTCACAGACGATGTTTTTGTGATGTACCGTGGTAGCAGAAATGGAGGAGGGAGAGACATGGGGATATACCATTTGCGTGACGGAACCATCGAGCCTCATTTTGCCGGAAAATCACGTAGCAACCTTACCCCGCCAATATGGCTTGAAACAGCAATATGATTCATTTCTAGCTATCTAGTACGGTGGTTATGTTTCATGCTAAACTTTTAAGGAACAATGCGCGGTTCAAAGTGCTTTCTTATTTTGTACCACAATTCATTCGTTTCGTGTATTTTCACATCAATTATTCAAACATTATGTTTAGTAGACTTGATTTTGTTATACAAAAATGTTGCCGACGACAAGATGTGGCGAGTAGCAAACACATTACTTGAACATTGTAATAAGTAGTGCATTGATTAGATAAACACATTTTATTTACTTGGTGAAATTATATAACATTATATTAGGATTTGTTTAAAGTGTTTGTCAAAACCCTCTCCTATACCCTCGTAATTTACTTATTTCATAAGATACAAACATAATATACTTCTCTCCTCTACACCCTTAGTACGCTCGACACTGACCTCCCAACCTATTCTCCGAGAGAAGCTAACATCACCGAGTCCTGAGCGTGCGGAAGGGTTTAACCACCCGATTAACGCAGCCTCATCAGGTTCAAGTATTTTCTTATCGTGGTTGATGAATATAGTATAGTTGTTAGGTTTATTTTACGAAATCCAATTTTGATGTTATTGATTACATAAACAACTTTCTAAAAATGATTTCAACCAAATTTGAATTGAAAGTTAATACTATAAGGTCTTATATTGAAACTGAGTTTGTAAATACTAAAGCTACCAACCTCTAAATGAATTTGGCATTGTTTATCAAACTTTATGTTCCTACACTCATCAGAAAAATGGAATTTATGAGGAAACATAGACATATGTTGAAATGTTGCCAAAAGTCTTATGTTTTCGGGGGGGGGGGGGGGGGGGGAGGTTCCATGAGTTTCTGTCGTGAGTGTATTCTAACTGCCACCTATTTGATCAACAAGTTATCCTCTTCTATTTTCTCTGCTGCTTTCCTTTACAGTAATGTATGGTAACGAACCTAGTCTCTCTCAATTGAATAAGAATGAAAAGTCTAGTGTCATGTCTAAAAAATGTGTTCTTCTCAATTTTTCTAGTGTGAAAAACCTTATAAATGGTAGGTCTTGATAGTAAAATAATTTTATTTTCAAGAGATGTTAGATTTTAAGAAATAGTGTTTCCTTTTAAAATGAAAAGTTCTAATGATAATGTGATTGAAAATATTGTAATTTGAACTAAAGTTGATTCTTTAAACTTTATTTGATACCAAAGGTTCTCAAAGTGTAGATGATGAATAAAGGGACACATATAATGAGGGTTGTAGCGTTGGGGCTGATTCTAGTGATTGTGGTGGTCAAGTCACAGTAGAATTGACTCTTTCTAGATTCTAAATAAATGATAATGTCACCTCTAAGGGAACTATTCAGAGAAGAAATAATGGTGAAGTATCTTGTATTAATAGGAATGTATCACACACAGAACTGAGTTGATCTTTTAGGAACAAAATTGCCCTTGTTAGTTTAATGGTTTTGTTGTAAATAGTAGTGTTAAGTATGGTCTTGAAAAATATGTCTCTTATTCTAAATTATTGTTTTATGAATTATTGGTCTTCGATCATAAACTATCTCTCCCTCTCTTCGAGTAAGGATTTGCTGCTTTCTTACTTATTCCTAAACCTCTTCCTGTTTGGCCCATGAGGAGACTTTCACCCTACTTGCTCTTGTTGCATGCTCCTCCGCTTGTCACGAAAGATTATCCCTTGAAGAAAGAACGACTGAGAGACCAAACTCCAATGCTAGGAAACTTCCGAGACTAGAGCCCCCTTACTAAGAGCACAGTGATGAGCAGGTACAGGATCCAACAAGACGGGAGGAAGAAAGATTCGAATGATAGAACGGCCGACACCTACTATGGCTATTGGGGGTGTCGCAAACAACCTCACACGCACGGAAGGAACACTATAGGGAAAAGGCTTTGTATTGTCTATCAAGACCTATCAAGGAGTTGTTCTGACTAGCTTTGAGTGCAAGGCTTCCCGAAAGTCATAGTGGTAGTAGTAGCTACAAGCAAGAGTTTCTAGTTGTTTGAAGGTCGGTAGCGGAGAGTGAAGTAGGTCATCACTATCAGTAGTCAGGCATCAACAAGAATCAAGAGCGTGAAAGTAAAGAGCAGGCGAGTAGGGCCTCGCGGAACGAGCACTCACAGGCATCTATCTATCCTATCTCAGGAGTCGCATCTCATATCACTCAATAGGGAGAAAGAAGAAGCGAGCAGAAAGAGAAAGCATCTAATAATGTAGGGCAGTCTTGTCCCTTTCCTAGATGGAGTAGCTGAAGAACGAGCTAGAAAGAGGATAAATTATTATAGCCAACTCAACTCAAGTAAGAGCTCGAAAAGCAGTGCACTGAAAACAAGTAGCTTAGGATCTTTGGTCAGGTAGCTTAGGGGAACAAGTTCTCGTTTCTATAGCTTGGTTAGCAGATGGGTAATCAATCATAGGACCCTACTTTTAACTAGGTTTGAAACTCTACAAGGTGGGCAAGATAACATATCTATCACCAAGGGCAATGGAGCTTGGACATAACCCATAGATAGAAGTTAGACACATACATCTTGTTCTCTTTCGGATCCTAGTTTCGTTTCTCTTAAAATAAGAAATGATACCTAGATCACTACTCCTCTTACCTTATTAACTTATCACCAGTGCGGATCTAGGGAAGACAAAGAAGAAAGATGCTTTAAGACTACAAAGGCCTAACTCCGGCTCTTTCTACGGGTGGAAGGAGGGGCAACAACCTTGTCAAGGCGCGGGCTAAGCCCACTCAAAGTGAAGCGATTTATACCGAGCAAGAACGTGCACTAGAATAGTATAGCGGGCTTGCAAGACAAGAGTGCCCGTCCCTTCTTTCTCAAGTAGGCTACTTTTCTCGGAACGCAGTCCGAGATAACTGTAACCGTGTATATATATAAATATATCTTCGATGCGATCTGTCCGCTTCAACCTCTCTTTCACCTCCCAAAGAGCAAAGTTGGCTTGATGAGCGCAGATGAGGAAACGGGAGCAATAAGCTAGTTGTCCCAACCAAGACAGGAGCTAGCTTACGCGACTGGTGCTTCAAAAGGCGAAACTCTCGTCGTAGTTTGGCGACGTAAGGGACGGACACTATTCCGCTGAGATGGCCTCTTTTTTGTTTTGTTTGTTCATCGCGGAACGAAATCATGAAGAAGCTGGAATAACTCAGAAGAGAGTGGCACCTAGCCGTTGAGAGCGTGTAAAAGCAAACTCTCCAAATTGATGACCTCCTTCAGTGATCTTACAACGAACATGAGTTTTTCCATTGTAAATTCGTACGGAGCAATCAACGAATTCCGGCAAAATAGAAGAAGATGTGACCCAATTTTCCTGTTCAAAAGAAGATCTCTCTTCTGGCGAAGCTGCGAGTTCATGAGCAAGTGAATGAACGATCCATGTTCCTAAAAGGAGTGACCATCTTTCTTTTCTTCCCTTTCCCTATCCCTTCAAAGCTCGGTTGGGCGCTAGCGGGTCCTGGGATGCTCACTACGACATGCTGATACTCCCCTACAGTAGGAGCGAACTGCGTTCTGTCCATTAGTTGCTTAACTCATAGTAGTTAGGAGCTTATTGTCCTAATGAGTGTAGCGGAGTGCTCCCTATCCTATTACTCATCTATAGGGCTATCACCCTAGCTTTCCCTGTCTCTGCCTTTCTTTCCTAGTCCTGAGTTTTTCTTCTTGACTATTGCTTAGGATTGGGTTTGACACTATTCAATACTAAATATCTACTCGTGGAGGGAGGGGAGCAATTGTTGCTGCGGAGGTAGCTAAATTACCTATCTGCTATAGACGGCTACAAGGGAGAAAGAAAAAGGAAATTGTACCTGACCAGTGATGAACTCTTAGACAGTCTATTGAACCTAAAACTCATAATGAGGCTTCTTGTGATGGTAATTGGGATAATGTTATGAACCATGAGATGGAGGCTTACGTTTAAGTTATAATTATGTTCTAACTGATCTTCATTAAGGAAAAGAGCCAAAGGATGCAACTGGATTTATGGCATAAAATATAAAGCCACTAGTGAGGTTAATAGTAATAAGGCTAGATTAGTTGCGTAGAGGTTTTGTTAAATTAAAGGTCTTGATTATGAAGAAACTTTTAGTCTTGGGTGAAAATGGTTAGATCTAGTTGTCTAGTTGGTTTAGTTGTGTCAAATGGTTGGCTATGTTATCAATTAAATGCTAACAATACTTTCTTATATGTGGATTTACATGAGAAAGTTTGTATAACCTTACCTCCTTTATATTATGATAAAAATGAAACTGAAGTACACAAACTTGTGATGTCCTTATATGGTTTAAAACAAGCTCCTAGGCAGTGGAATGAAAAACTTACTTGTGGCTTAATTGATAATGGTTTTACTCATAATAAAACTGACTACTCTTTGTATGTTAAAAGTATGAAGGGGTGTTTCATTTCTTTGCTTGTTTATGTTTATGACATTGTTATACTGGAAATGGTATGAAATTGATCATTTCAAAAGTTGGTCTAGCATTGAGAGTGTTATTGTGTGGATGGCTGAATTTGAGCATGTGTTAAGGGATTAACTTCACATGGCCTCCATATTTTTAGGGGGCTCCAAAATTTTATACAGCAAGGATGTTTAATTAAGGTTTTTTCACGTAAGAGTTACGAAAATGCATTATAAAGCTCAAAATCCACTAATATATGTAGTGTAAGTTAAGATCGAGTGGTTCGTTAGAGACTTAAGAAAATGATAAAATGAACAGGGTAAGAGATGTTGCAGCGTTATACAAATGAAGAAGATGAAGATTTAGAACATTTTACACTTTTGACCCTTGTATTTTTAAGTTAAACATTAGAATCTAATGTTTTTTATTTAAGGTAGTACAAAAAAGTTTATCAAATTAACATCCTCGTCTCTCGTTTGAGATAATTTAAAATGAACTATTTTGTTTCGTATATAATATTATTTTATTTTAGTATTCAAATAATAAAAGGTTTTTAAGTTCTTCTAATATTATCTGTAAGATATCTATAAACTTACTAAACATTAATATTTTGATATTTTCCCGTACCTTCTTATATTTGCAATTTTTATTTTTATATACATTGTTTTCTATATTTCTCGAGGGGCCTAAATTTTGCTACGGCACAGGGCCTCTGAATCTTACGAGATGATCCTGGTAGGGAGGTATTATTGTTGTGAGGGTAGAAACCAGAAGGGGGAGTGGGTTGAATAGTTTCTTTAATTGAAATTATGTTAGGCATTAGGTGAGACTGTTATTTGAAAAACTTGTTTCGTAACAGCTAGGCCAATTACCATTCTTTCAAAAGTAATACGCTTTGGGAATGCTATATTTTACTTGAAGATAACAAATTCTCGTAGAAACATTACCTAGATATTAAAATTTTTCACACATCTGTCTAAATATAACAAAGTACTCTTTTATTAAAATAAATAGAATTACAACAGTTTACTTAACAGGAAATAAATAAGTGAAAATAAGCAAAACCAGTAAAGATTAAGAGACGAGGCTCGTGTTTGACACGATTCTCTTAAAAAAGATTCGGCGTATGTTTCCCACGGTACAAAGTCCAAAGCTGTTGTACAACCGGACTAGAAAAACTTGCCAAAAATTGGAAGCATTACATGTTTATAATCGAAAAGATTCTTAGAATTGTTTTGCAATTTGATGTAACACCTCCAAATTGGCCCAGCGGAAGCCTACGAGTTTGAGGCCAGATACGTCATGATTATCCGAGTCTTGTTCTGAGAGAACGACCTCCATGCCAAATATCACAATGCAGACTGCAACTAAGCAAGGGTTAACAAGAAAGTATCAATAACCAAGACAACAAGGAAGATAGCAAGAAAGATAGCAAGAATCATTGCAAGAAGAAAGAAGCATAGAACGAGTAGTGAGAAAAAAGCGCAAAAAGAGAAGATAATAAGAGCAAAAATGATTGCACGTAAACTACACTTATCTTAGGAAAAACAAGTATAAACGTGATAAGTATTAATCGATACGATTTAGGAAAACCGTAAAGACGAATATTCAAGTTCGTTCTCGCCGAAGGTGTATGACTTGTTAGCCAATATCAAAAATCAAAGTTTGGATTAGTTCGTTTTTGGGTGTGAAAGAGAATGAAAAATAAATACGAGTTATGCTAAAAATTACACTACGACGTATATGACGAAAAATAGTAAAACGCAACGGAAAATAAAACTTAACTAAAAATTCTCAAAAATTTAGATTAAGTTCCTAAAAATATAAATAAAGTTTACAAATCAAGAAAACTTTTTGTAACTTTTTAAATTAACTATTATTTAATTATTAAATGCTAATTAAATCCCTAAAAACAAATAAATTAACAAAAAGCCCAATCAAAGATTTTGCAAATTGTAAACCTCAAAAATATTACTAAAAAGTATTTTTCAAAAATTTTAAACTAATTTTATATATTTTTAAATGGCTAAAAACTATTTTTAAACTAAAATAATCATAAGAAATAAAATAAAGGTTGGAAAAATACAAAACTAATTTTGAAAATTCTAATTTACTTTAAACTACTGAGGAAAATTAAGAAAAGCTGAAAACAGTGACCGATAAGCTGAAAAGAAACTGTTGTGGTGAATTGTACTAGCAGTGGCTAGTTGTGTGAAGTCAGTGGGAACTGGGCTTCCCACTGACTAGCTTAATTTCACAGACACAGAAAAGGGGTACGGATTGCTTTGTTTGGTGCCTTTTCTTGGGACAGAGGGCACCCCCACAAGCTTTGGCTTGTGAAGAGTCAGTACAAACACACAAATAGGAAACACCACAAATCAACAACTTTAAGAGCCCTAGATCAGTTAGTACAAAAACATGTAGAAAAATAGATATTTGCTGAACTGTTTGGCCTTTAGATGACTTTTAAGCTAACATTACATGCAAATAAACAAACCAAATTACAAATAATAGGCACACACCCCTAGGTTGTCAAACAACTTATGAGTTTACTTATAGTGGCAGTAAGTGTTGATCAAAGAAAATGGATTTTCTTAAAAAAACAAACTTAGATAAAGTATTTTTCCAAATGAATAAATGTGACTATAAGTTAACACTTGCTTATAAACAAGCTACACAAGCTGATTTGTCAAATACAGCTTATATAGACTGCTTATGAACAAGTGGGTCTCAATAAGACTTTTGACCAAAAATCAAGTTTTTGACAAAAAATATTAATAGAGTTATAACTACTTGCAGAAAATTATAAAAGTTTTACACTAAATATACATAAATAAAATTGGAACTCAACATTGTATAAAAATTAAAAACCAAATTGTTCATTTAAATTAATAAAATTTTACAAGTTGCTAGAACAAACTAAAAAAACCCCTAGGATGCCTTATATACTATGGCTACATTAAATAGAAAAGAAGTCTTCAAACCCTAGCTATAAATTCTATAAAACTCCCTTGTGAGATTTTCAAAAATGAGTCAAATGAGCCCATGTGCTTGATTCTTACTTCCAGCTGTTAGAATATTGATCTCAACCCTTGAAAAAAGACTTTGGGAGAAAGAAACCCATGTGGGTCGTTGATTTGCTGCTCTTGTTTGTCTTCATGCCAAAAACGGGACACCATGGTGCAGGGGACATGTGGGGAGGGTCCCCGCTGAAGTGGTATGAGGTTTAAGGGCGGGAAAAGGGTGTCGACACCTCTAATCAGCGATCTGGAATGTTTCTTGTACTAATTCAAAGTGTAGGGTTTTATAGATTTAGGGTTTATGGGGTTAAGAACACTGCTTTTGATCTATAAAGGGGGTTTAGGAGAGTGTTTAGCACCTTATTAAATATTAATTAAAAATAATAATAAAAAGGTTTAGTGGGTTAGGTTAATGGGTCGGGTGATGGGTTTAGTTGTGGGCTCATGTTGGACTGTAGTTGGCCCAGACCAGTAAATAGATGGTACACGTTTGACCCCTACACTTTGCAAAACATGGCACTTCTCTTTTAGTCATCAAACAAGGTTTTTCCTTTGATAACAACTTTAGTCTAATTGCACTTAGGCTCTTTCATCATTGTAAACTTAGAATAAGGATCTTTCATGTAATTTAAACATTCTTCAGGGGCCATAAATGACAACTCTTGAAACTTTAGGGACCCAATCTTGTATATTTGAGATTTACAAGGGTCTAAAGTGACAAGTGTTCAGTTCTTGAGGGACCAAACTTAACAATCTTTAAAACTTCAATGATTTCTTGGAAAATCATTGCTCGGGTCCGGTTCTTTGTGCGAATTCATTTCCCGTGTTCGTTTTTGCTTGTTTCTTTTGATCTTTTGTTGAATTCACGATATCCGAACCTACAATCACACAATGAACAAATACAAGGGTTTTTGCATGGTTTTTATGTTTTTTTACTCATTTTAAGCCCGATTTGGATGATGAGCCCATGTATAATTGAGGTCTCGTCAAAAAGCAAGGAAGGCGTGCAGAAAGCAAGAGAAAAGAGAATGAACGTGGCAGGAAAATGAGTTCTGACGTGAGACAGAGACGACCGTGGAATTGAGAAAGAGACTATGTTCATGATTATGATCACATGAGCAGAGAGCGTGAAAGATTCAAGATTAAAGGGTGAACGTTGGCTTTAATCTTGAATTAGTATTTTACTAGAGTAATTCTTTGAATAAAATAAAAGGTAAAAGATCATGGGTGAAGTAGTCATAGCTTAGACCGATTTTCAAGTACTGATATGCACGTTATGTAGAGAGTTTGTGTTTCCTGGTTTCTAGGTAAAATAGTTATACACGTTTGTGTGTTAGTCTATAAATAGGTAGTATGTATATTATTGTAAGTTTGTTAGTCTATAAGTAGAAGAAAGAAGAAGCAGTTGTCCAATGGTAGCAAACAAGAAAGACGAAAGAAAGCACTACCTTTTGATAACAGCGGGTGACCAAAAGAACGCAGAAAGAAAACAATAAAAAACAATAACAAGAGTGAGAAAGAAAGCAAGACCAAGGTTGATCACTTGGTGATCAAAAGATGAAATCGACAGAAATTTATGGCTAGTAACATACAAGAAAAGAGTCGATAAGCAAGGGTCAACAAGAAAGTGTCAACAAGCAAGACAACAAGGAAGATAGCAAGAAAGATGGCAACACTAGTACAAAATGTGGAATACGTCACACATCCTGATTTTTGAACAGTCACACCATCATATAAGTATGTGACAAAACTCACCAGAATCAAATACACAACCACACTTGAACTCCTTATAGGTGACTATTTCGAATTTTCTCTGTCACACATACGAGTATTGATGTGACTAAGCGCAAGTTCTAATTTTACCAGTTCCATCTAGCCACGCACAGTTTTGCACGTGTGACATAATGCAAATTAGTTTGAAGTATCAGCCACACTATACATATGCGTATGTGACAATTATTTGTTACACACTTGAACAATGTGATCACACTTCATGTTTTGTCACGTGAGTTAATTGTGTATATGGTTAAATCATATAGCCTCATTTGTTACATATTATTTAAATGTGACTTCGAATTTTTTCTCAATACTTTACCACGTATGAATTTTTATTGTCTGAAAACTAAAAAGTAAGTTTGAAACTTTAGTCTCCTATAACTATAAGAGTGGCCAAGAGTCATATCTGGTCACACTAAACCGTCCCACGATCATGTGACTAACTGCTTTACAATAGCCACACGATGACACAAATGTGTATCTAAATTATATTTATGGCCACTTTATAATGTGATTATGTGTGACCAATACATTCAAAACAGTCACATGTGAAATAGTCGCGTCACTATGTTTGAGAGAAAAATGTGATCTCAAACTTTATGTTGTTGGGAATAAATTATAGCCAGTCTACTTGAGCGCTGACAAGAGTAAAACAAGCGTTGATAGAAGTAAAACAAACGCTGACATATCAAGTGTTGACAAGACAAAGTCAAGCGTTGATACATTGAAGACAAGCACTGATGGAAGGATATACTCTACGCGTTTATTGTATTCTAGATTACTTCTAGTAAAGATACCTAAAGATCCTCTTGACAGCATAAAGGTGACATTCTTTGGGAGTCACTTGATGGCGTGCACAAGCACACACAGCAAACATGATGTCAGGTCTGGAGGCTGTAAGATACATCAATGAACCAATCATTGATCTGTAGTACCTGACATCCACATCCTTTCCATCTCCAATCTTTCCCCAAGGGTGTTCTCTATCCATAGGAGTAGTAGCCCTCTTTTCATGTGGAGAAAAACCAAACTTCTTCAAGATCTCTGCCACATATTTATCCTGGGAGATGAAGATACCATCTTCTTTCTTCTGAACTTGTAAACCAAGAAAGAAGTTCATCTCCCCCATAGCACTCATCTTGAATTTGTCTGTCATAAGCTTGGAGAAATCCTCACTCATCTTTGGATCAGTAGATCCAAAAATGATGTCATCAACATAGACCTAAACAAGCAACACATCCTTACCTTTCTTCTTTGTGAATAGTGTCTGATCTATGGTGCCCTGTTTGAAACCATTGTCCATCAAATAGGTAGACAAAGTACCATACCATGCTCTTGGGGCTTGATGAAGTCCATACATAGCCTTCTTGACTCTATACACCTTGTCTGGATTCTCTGGATCCTTAAAACCAGGAGGCTGCATCACATATACCTCCTCAACAATTGTTCCATAGAGAAAGGCACTCTTAACATCCATTTAATAGACAGTGAAGCCCATGTAGGATGCATAGGCTAAAAAGATCCTAATAGCTTCAATCCTTGCAACTGGTGCAAAGACCTCCTCATAGTCTATCCCCTCCTCTTGTGTATATCCCTGAGCCACTAATCTTGCCTTGTTTCTGACCACAATTCCTCTTTCATCTCTCTTGTTTCTTAGAACCCATCTTGTCCCTATAGGTCTGACATATCTGAGACAATCAACCAGCTCCCTAACATCCTGAATTACAAATTGGTGAAGCTCATCCTGCATTGCTTCCACCCAACTTGGTTCTTTGAGAGCATCAAATATCTTCTTGGGTTCCTGTTGTGACAGAAAACAGGCAAACAAACATGCTTGCACAAGAGGGGTATCGACCTTCTTGTGTATATTGGCAATAAACCCACCAAGACCTTGATGAGATCTTCTAGTCTGAACAGGAGTCATAATATTACCAATGATCTGAGAAGTAGGGTGATTCTTCATAGTAGAAGTGAGAACTCCTCCTTCAAAAAGTCTGGTGTCTTCAATCTCATTCTCTAAGTTGCCAATATCTCCTTCTTCAGACTCTCTTTCATCAACATGAGGATGAACCTCTTCATATAAATTAGAAGGTTCACCTTGTTCAAAAGTAGAAGAGAAAAGATGTGCAAAAGTGTTGTCAACGCATGAACCTTGGTTGTCAGCGTGTGGGCTAACAACGCTTGAACTATTGTTGTCAACGTCTGAGCCATCAACGTCTGAATTGGTCTTATCAGCGCTAGATTTGCCTTTGTCAGCGCCTGAAGGACCATGCATGTTGTTGTCTGGTGTTACTTGGGGATCACCATTATCTTTTCCAGCAGCAGCAGCAGCAGCAAAAGCATCTGTCCATATGGGAATTGTGACATACTCTAGTATAGGAGATGACTTTTCTGCTTGTGATCCAACCTTTTCATGAACCTTTGTACCTGAAACATCAACAACTTGTTCTTCCATAACATTTGAAGTTACCTTCACAATGTCTGGATTATTGACAGACATATAATTTAAAGTCCTAGATAAAGGTTCCAAGTCAAACAACCAATTTGGACCACTTTCAGGATCACTAGGTTTATTCTCTAAAAACCTAACATGTATTCTTTCAAGAATACGTTTTTCCTTTTTAAGATAAACCCTATATCCCTTGCTCTGCACTGAATACCCCATAAAGTAGCCTTCATCACCTTTTTCACTAAATTTACCTAAGGCATCACTAGTATCTAACACAACTACATGACAACCAAAAGGTCTGAGAAAACCAATATTAGGTTTTCTTCCCCAAAGTAACTCATAAGGTGTTTTGTTCTGTATTTTGTTGACCAATGCTCTATTTTGAACATAGCAAGCTGTATTAACAGCCTCAGCCCAAAAGGCTATAGGAAGATGAGCATCAGCCAACATGGTTCTGGCTGCTTCAATTAGGGTTCTATTTTTCCTCTCAGCAACCCCATTTTGCTGTGGGGTTCTGGCAACACTAAATTGCCTAGTAATTCCTTTCCTGGCACAAAAATCATCTAACACTTTATTCCTAAATTCACCACCATTATCACTCCTAAGCATTTTAACTTCATTACCAGTTTTCTTCTCAATCTGAGTGATAAAATCAATTAAAGTGTCAGCTGTGTCACTCTTCATAGCTAGAAAGAAAGTACAAGTAAACCTAGAAAAGTCATCTGTGATGACAAAGCAGTAGGACTTACCATTCAAACTTTCTATATTGGTTGGACCAAAGAGGTCCATATGAAGCAAGTGAAGAGGTCTAGTACTAGAGTGCACCTGTTTGGACTTGAATGAGACCTTGTGCTGCTTGCCTTTAAGACATGCAACACAAGAGTGGTCATTGTGGGAGGCCTTCTCAGGCAAACCATCAACCAAGCCAAGTCTCACAAGCCTGTTTATATTTTTAAAGTTTATGTGCCCTAGTCTCCTGTGCTATAAATTACTCTCATCTGCTGAAGCTTTAGCATAAAAACATGACATATTGCTATTCATTCTAATCCCAGTCAGATTCACATTATATATGTCTTTATGTCTAGGTGTTCTATAGTCAATATATTTCTCATCAGGGATCTTATAATCCTTGCTTAATACCAAACATTCAGTATCAGTAAACAGAACTTTATTTTTGTTATCACAAACTTGTGATACACTAAAAAGATTGTAATCAAGTTCCTTTACCAAAAATACATTTTCAAAACGCAAGTTCTTGGTGAGAAGTGTTGCTTTGCCTGTGATAGTACCATATCCGCCTCCAAAGTAAACCTTATCACCATCCTTAATGGGAGTGAAGTTAGTAAGATAATCTTCCTTCCCTGTCATGTGCCTTGAGCATCCACTGTCCCAATATCCATAATCATTGACCTATTTTTGAATGCCCTGCACATAAAGAAAACAAGTTAGTTTTCTTTGGGAACCCAAGCCTTAGCAGACTTAGATTCATCTGGTTGTTCAACAAGAACAGACTTGGTTCTCATAACAGCCCCTTGTTCATCCCTCTTTGGATGAAATACCCAGTTAACCCCAATAAGTTTTGTAATGACCTTTGAAATGTAATTAAATCTGTTGCAGGTCATTGAAATCCCATTATCATTAGGGTTTTGATCTTTCTTCGGTCTCCATGTCAAACTTGAAGAAGCTTTAGATGCCTTACCCTATGGTTGCAAATATTTAGGTCTGGTCACGTTTCTGTCAGCGTTGGAATTGGTCTTGTCAACGCTGAAATTACCCTTGTCAGCGTTGAACCTAGGGTTTGCTACAGAAACCCATTGCCTATTAGACCAAGTATTTGTCTTTTGAAATGGTCTTTGTCCAAATAGATGCATAAAGGATCAATAGCAAATGAGTTTACTCCCACACTTTTCTTTGTGGAATTCCCCATTTGGAGTGAAGAATTCATTCAGGCATCTGCTGTTGAAAAGGAAGTGGAGAGAAAGCAACAAGAAGAAAAAGTCAGTGTTTCATCCGCTGACAAAAGTAGCTCAGCCGCTGACACACATGATTCAGCCGCTGACACATTGCTTTCATCCGCTGACAAAAATGTGACTAAACTTGGTGAAAGTTCCACACTCAACGAAGATGTCAGTGTCATAAATTTAAACGCTGAAAATGTGCTTCATAGTTCAAGTGAGTCTGAAACTAATGATGGTGAGAATCATGGTACTTTGAAGTCTACAGTACACGACAATACATTGTTTGGGGGAGGAATTCTTACAAAGGTGTCCAAAGCTCACCCTCCTACACAAATCATTGATCCCATCAATTCACCAGTTCAAACAAAAAGATCAAGGAATCCTAAAGGAGGATTCATTGCAAACATTCACAAAAATGATGATACCCCTTTGGTTCAAGAATGTTTGTTTGCTTGCTTTCTATCATAGAATGAGCCCAAGAAAATATTTGATGCTCTCAAAAAACCAAGTTGGGTTGAAGCAATGCAAAATGAGCTTCACCAGTTTGCAATACAGGATGTTTAGGAGCTTCTGGACTGTCCCAAGCATGTGTGACCTATTAGAGCATGTTGGGTTCTAAGAAACAAGAGAGATGGGAGATGTATTGTGATTATAAACAAGGCAAGAATGGTTGCTCAAGGTTATACACAAGAAGAAGGCATTGACTATAAAGAGGTTTTTGCACTTGTTGCCAGAATTGAAGCAATAAGGATTTTGCTAGCCTATGCTTCTTGCATGGGTTTTACAGTCTACCAGATGGATGTCAAGAGTTCTTTCTTGTATATCATAATTCAAGAGGAAGTGTATTTTATGCAGCCTCCTGGTTTTGAAGATTCAGAGCATCCAGATAAGGTTTATAGGGTTAAAAAGGTCATTTATGGTCTTCATCAGGCTCCTAGAGCTTGGTATGCTACACTTTCCACATACTTAGTGGAAAATGGTTTCAAAAGGTGCACCATAGATCAAACTTTGTTCACAAAACAGGAAGGGAAGGATTTTCTTCTTGTGCAGGTCTATGTTGATGATATTATCTTTGGTTCTTCTAACCAAAGGATGAGCGATAATTTCTCCAGCTAATGACTGATAAATTTCAAATGAGTGCTATGGGAGAGATGAATTTCTTTCTAGGTCTTCAAGTTCAACAAAAAGAAACAGCTATCTTCATCTCACAAGACAAATATGTAGCTGAAATTTTGAAGAAATTTGGATTTTCCCCTCATGAAAAGCGGGCTAGCACACCTATGGATAGGGAACATCCCTGGGAAAAGATTGGAGATGGAAAGGATTTTGATGTCAGGCACTATAGGTCAACGATTGGGTCATTGATGTATCTTACTGCTTCTAGACCTGCTATCATGTTTGCTGTGTGTGCATGTGCACGTCATCAAGTGACTCCAAAAGAGTGTCATATTCATGCTGTCAAAAGGATCTTTAGGTATCTTAGGTGCTATCCCATTTTGGGATTATGGTACCCTAAAGATTCTCCATTGGAGCTTGTAGGCTATTCAGAAAATGACTATGGAGGAGACAACAATGATAGGAAATCCACAACTGGTGGATGCCAATTTCTTGGGAGCAGGCTTATATCTTGGCAATGCAAGAAGCAAACTGTGGTAGCCAATTCAACAACTGAGGTTGAGTATGTAGCAGCTGATGCATGTTGTGCACAAGTGCTATGGATTCAAAATCAACTTTTGGATTATGGGTAAAATTTTATGCATACCAAGATTTTTGTAGATAATAACAGTACTTTATGCATTATTAAAAATCCTGTACATAATTCTAAAACTAAACACATAGAAATAAGGCATCATTTTATAAGGGATTGTCTTGAAAAAGGTTTAATACATCCAGATAGAGTGGACATAGAAGAAAATGTGGCTAATTTGTTAACTAAACCTTTTGATGCTGGGAGGTTCTAGTAGTTGGTAACAAGTATTGGAGTGATCAATCCATAAATTATGTGTTTTTAAGATTATTGTAAAATATGTACAAGATATGCATAGGTATTATCTCATGTAAAAGTATTAGATTTTCCACTATATTTTATAACGCTGACAAAGGCATTTTATCCGCTGACAAGAGGATTTTGGCCGCTGACAGCCCATGTTAGTTTTTGTGGTTTTTGATCTAATCATGTAGGCATTTATGAGCATTGTGCATTATGATACAGAGTTGCTTATGAACTTTATATCTTAAATAATTTTTATTTATGATGGTTGGAATATTTATATTCCTATCTTGAAATAAAAATTTATCATCATTATATATTTGCAATCTGTGTAAGTTTAACGGGAGGTTTAGGAAACCTTTAGGTATTTGGGTACTCATAAAGTGCTCTTATCACAATTCTAGATTGTGTCCACTGGTGAGTAGGAGTTAGAAATAATGAAGGCTTTTCTTTTTAATAATTGTTAGAGATTCTAGTTCTTGAGGCACTGTAGCATGCAAAGTTGATATACTGTGCATGTTTCCAAGACTTTTGGCCTAGAATTGGGTTTGGTTGGTTAGGAGACTTGGTGTAAATAAAATTGGGTTTACCTGGGAGTTACAAAAGGTTTATATGAGATTTCTTCACTCTTAAGGACTTTATTTAGCAAGGGACACTTGAGGACAATTATGTCTATCTTGCTTATGCAAGTGTGCATGATTGGACAGTGCTTGCCAAACTTGAGTCATTTTCAGAGTTTGAGTTATCTTCATTAGCGTAAACCTCTTTGTTAATGTCTTTTTATTTTATTTCTTTTTATTTTTAGCCGTTGATACATAGTGGTTCACCCGCTGACAAGTACATTTTCAAACGCTGTCATGACCAATTTTAACACTGACAAAATATAGCAGTTACACGCTGACACTACCATTTTGACCGTTGAAGAAACTGGGTCCCACCTAGTTGTTACTTTTGTGATATTTTGGGCCGTAATTTTATGAGATTTGGTAAATTCTTTAGTTGCTAGGAGATAAGTTATTTTCTTTCAAGATTTTCATCATTATATTTTGAATAACTTACCTCTTCTTTCAACCAATAGTGTCCTAGTTTCACTCCTATATATACGACTCATACTATTTTGAACAGGGTAACTTGCTGAATTGTCTTCTATTTTCTCCAAACTCTTCCATTTTCACTTTCATACCTTCTAACCTTTCACAAACAAGTTTTCATGGCTCCTTTATTCAAACCTGTTGGTGCTACTTTGGGATTTAGGAATCAACACAACATGATCGCCTATCTTGAGGCTGACAACACAAATCATCCTCAATATACAGGAATGATTGAGTATCTCTTAGCTTCTAACTTAAGGTACGCTTTGACTCATGCTCCACTCATTCCTATAACACACATCAAACAGTTTTAGAACTCTGCTAGTTCTGAAACAGTTGATGGAGTGATTACATTGTCAGGGACTGTACATTGGGTAAAATGGGTGGTCACTGAAGCTCTAATTCGCCAAGCCTTAAGGCTTGATGATGCTGATGGTGTGACTACGCTTCCCCAAGAACAGTTACAAGAGGGACTTCGAGGGTTGGGTTATGATTTTCCTCCTAAGGGCAAAATTAATAAATATTCTAAACAACAATTTCCCCCAGCCTGGAAGTTCTTGATACATGTCCTGTTGCAATGTCTTAGTCCCACGTGTACTTCTTTCAATGAAATCAATCATTCTTTTGGTTGTATTCTTGTTTGTTTGTCCACTGGACAAAAATATAATTTTCCCATATGATTTTTAAGTGCATGTTGAAAAACAAGGGTAACAAGATGACTCTTGCTTACCCTAGATTTTTACAAATGGTTTTTGAGCACCAAGTTTACTGTCGTAGGGATCATGATAGTTTTTATAAGATCCCTACTCAGAAAGTAAAATTTTTCTGTCCATGCATACTGCACCTTTCAGACCTTTACCTTTGACACCTCCTATGTTGGTTGTTATTGAGGCAGCCAACCACCCTCAACCTCACCCAGAACCTAAACCTACCAAGAACAACAACCACCTTCACTTCACCATGATGATCCTATGCACCTTGACCCCTCAGTCGCTGACACTTGTGTTTCAGCCACTAACACACCTATTTCACCCGCTGTCACCTCACCACCACCCACACATATTCATCAATCCACTTCATCTTCTGAACCTGGTGATTATATAATGGATAAAAGACAAAGGACTATTGGGGTCTTATCTAGTGGTCCTAGTCATACAGTGAGAGAACTATGCCTGATGAATCTATCTTTGGGAGTCAAATCCCAACTATGGAGGAGGGCAGTCTGTAACCACTCAATAATTTAGAATTGATGGCTATCTTAGGCTTGCAAAAGTCTAATGCAAAACTTGTACAGAAAGTCATAGATCAAGACCTTGAACTCAAGCAATTGAGGGAGAGGATAGGTGTTTTAGAAGCTACTGGCTCAAGGAGAAGAAGAGCCATGGTTGTGTCCTCTGAAGATGATTCTTACAAAGGGGAGGATGAACCTACTGAGCCACTCATGAGTGATAAGGGGTCCCATGAAGGTTCGTATGGGACTCAGGAGATAGTTGAGGCATTGACAGGGATGAAGAAACAATTTACTCCATTTTTTATCACTCCATTGAAGCAGTTTTTCACTGAGATGATGTTACAAGCTAGTGGACTATCAACCACTGACAAAGGCAATTTGAACGTTGACACGCCTATTTCAGACGCTGACAGGATTCCAAGTATGACTAAGGAGATAGCTGAAACATTTTCTGGTATAAAGAAACAAGCTACTCCCTCTCCCTTTTTGATCACTCCTATGCAGCAGACTTTCACTGAAATGATGATTCAAGCTAGTGGACTGTCAGCCGCTGGCAAGGGAAATTTGAACGCTGACACGCCTAGTTCAACCGTTGACAAGATTGCAAGCATGATTGGTGTATCCCAACCACCACTCATGATTCAATAACATTCCACTCAGGTAAAGTCTTCTACGTTGCCCTTGATTGATCCGTTAGATAAGGGTAAAGCAGTATTAGTTGTAGAAGATGTCCCAAAAGATGCAGCCCAGAAACAATTTGATGAAATGCTTGCTCATCAACTACAAGAGCAAGAAAAGAAGGGGCTAAAGAAGGGTAGCATTGAAGCATAGATTCTCTCATCATAATCTGAATGTGATGAGAAGAATGAATCTGATGATGAAGAGGATGAGAGTGATCATGGGTCTAACATTTTGGAAGAAGACCCAGAAAGATTGGAGTATGGTGACAATGATGAGTTAGCCATGGAAAAGCTCAAGCAGATGAAGATGTAGGTAGAATTTGATATGCCTGAGGTTGTTGCTATGTATTTCAAGTGGGAAGAAAAGGTAACAGAAAATCCAGATATGACTTAGTCAGAGAAGATATGGGGATTGGAGATTTTTTTGAGAGTTCAAAGTGATTGCAAGATCATTTTGAAGCATAGAGCCAACAAGGTACTTTATGAAAGGAAAAGGGACAGGAGAGAGCTGTATTATATGCTTCTTAGATGTCATCAGACTGGCTTGACATATGCCAAGTTGAAGAAGCTTTCTTTTGATCAGTTGGAGTTCTATGCATTTCCCATTTGGGAACGTGTTTGTGAGGATAACATCTTTAAGATGCTTTTTGTGGAGAGACAGAAATATATTGAGGAAGCTATGCAGATTGAGAAGGCTTCCATTGTACCAAAACCAAGGAAGAAGGGATTCAAGCTTAAATTTGAAAATCTTGATCAGTTGAATCCACATCAGGTTGTTTTGAAGAGAAACATGGTGCTTTCTCCTTTGGAGGCATCAGATATGGCTGCTGTTGTGCCACTTGACATCAAGAATCCTATCATCAAGTATGAAGAGGATTCTATTGGTTTTTGGGTGATTACCAGGGCTGGTGGGAAGGTACACACTTTTACTTCCTTTATTTCTTTGTTTGCTAGCCTGGATAGGGAGGATGTAGAAACTCTTTGGAGTTTGTTAAAGGAGAAGTATGAGGCTGAAGCTCCTTCTTCTTTGAATGGAATAAAGATTTGGACAATATTCAGAAGAATGTTTGCCCATGATGATGTTGATCAAATATGGTTGGATCTGGATGATTTGAGCAGTTTGAAGTGGCATTTGTATTCGACTGCTGGGGTGTTCTATTTGAGTACTACAAAGTTTTCAGAGTTTTTGCTGATAGACGTGAAGTATCCATTTTCACAAGACTTATTGAAGAAATTGATTACCATGAGGCTTGAAGTTGACTACACCAGTGATGTTAGCATGGACTTCATGAGATTTATATATTCTCAAATTCAGGAGTAGGTTTTTGTTTGTAAGAATCCTCTTTGTATTTTGTTTTATTCAGAAACTTGATCATTAGTATAAGTATCAAGTTTAGGGGAGGATTGTTGGGAATAGAACTAAGCTACATCACTATGCCGCTGAAAAAGGGATTTCAACCGCTGACAAAAGTAAATCAAGCGCTGACAGAATGAACACTGACAAGAGAAGTCGCTGCTGCTACAGAATACTTAGTCAACACGTTTTGATATGTTAGGAAGATATACATTGCATATTGTATTTTCTATTGTTATCTTCATATATCTTCCTAGAACAATTGACAAGTTAGTTTATTGTACAAGGCTCCTTATTCTATAGAAGGAAGCCTTTAGGTTTATGTTTAATATACGTTCTTAATACTTTCATTGTACCTCATTGATAATCAATACAAGTGAAAGTTTGGTAAACATTTTGTTTTGCTTTATTCTTCATTCTAAGTGTTAATTCCGCATAACTCTTAGATTGTTATAAATACAAAGTTTCTCTACGTGTTATACTTGATTCAATCTCGATAACACAAAGCTAAATCGATCTAAGTTTGGGATCAACATGAAGTTTACCTACTCCTTAAGATTCGAGTTTGAAACCTCAAAAACATAAGCAGAATATGTGGCACAGATAGTCGGACTTAAAATAGCAAAAGAGATGGGAATCAAGAACCTACAAGCAAACGTGGACCCAAGGCTAGCGACAAACCAAATAAACGGATCATACACAGCTAAAGAGGAATGTATGAAGAAATATTTGGAAAAGGCCAAGATGTTGATAATCAACTTCAAGGAATTCTCAATCAAGAAGGTTCCGCGAAGCGAAAACAAAAAAGCAGACGCACTTAGCAAGCCGCCTCAATAAGCTTCCCACACTTAGTGAAACAAGTGCTTGTAGAAGTGCTAACTCAAAAATCAAATGAAGAAGCAAAAATCCTAGCAGTAGTAGAGGAAACAGAACATAACTAGATGAACTCAGTGTATAACTTCCTATCAAAAGGGATACTACTGACAAAAAGTTGAAAGGCAGGAAAACTAAAATCCAAGGCAAAACAGTATACCATCATAAATGGAATCATGTATAAGAAATCATTCCTCGAACCTTGGCGACGATATGTGAGGACAATCCAAGCTAGATATATCATACAATATATCCACGAGGGATTATACATGTCACACCCCACCATGGTGGAATATGGGGCGCGACGTATGGATATCATCACAACAATAGCGTGTCTATAGAGATAATTAAATGAAATGGAAATATCATAAATGGTGACACAATGTCATGAAGATATCTCAAACAATGCAGGCGTCTAGGTAAGTAGGTAACAGGTCTACCTCTTACCAAAGACATACAATTAATAAATAACAAACATATAGGTGTCTACAAAGTATCACTTATTCAAATATAAATAAAGACTAAGAGGAAAGGGGGTTCCTCCAAATGCAATCCTAAGCCTTCCAGCTAGCCACTCCTACTCTCACGCTTAACCACATTCTCACCTGAAAGAGACACTAAAACACGTCAACATAAAGTTGGTGAGAGTCATAGGTTTAGACTCCAACGCCAAATTAGTTATAAGCTGTGAATAACAACCATTAACAAAAGAACATATGGACAATGTGCTACAATTATGTATTAACAAATAGCATTCAAGATTAACCAATCACCACAAATCCAAGGCTCCAAGCCTTACCAATAACCACAATTCCAAGGCTCCATGCCTTACCAATAACCATGGTCCCATAGGCGCCCATACACCTATGAACCAATCCAAGGCCCCGCCTTGTCAACATCCCCTTGGTACCAAGTCAAACCACAATAACTGAGATGGTACGTGTCCCCCGATCCAAATCATAAACACAATCAAGAATCACATAGTAGTTAATCACATAAGTGTACACACAAGTCCATCACAAACCATAAAAACATTCACAGCATTCTTTACAAAACTATATAGTGTCTCTTCCATTCCATCTGGAAATCAAATCATAAAAAGACATGGGACTATGAAACTCACCTGAACAAGCTTCTCCAAGTATCCGCGCTCTAGCAAAAATCTAAACACAAAACATATAAAATCAAGACATGAACCACATACCAAAATGGCTCATCAATCTATGATGGATATCTAACCTTCTCCTATAACTTAACCCCATTTGTATGCCATAAGCATCTCATTACACCACTCTATAAATCCCTTAACTTAGTTTAGTTCATAATTCGTCCCGTTAACATTTAACCCAAAACAGTCCCGTTTTTCACACTCCGTATTATGAGCCAAACGTCCACCAAACCTAAACCACATTCCTTGCAATTAAAACCCCATAAAATTATATGTGTTATCTAAAATCTCAGCCCTTTCCCCAACATGAAATCTAATCTTAAGTTCCCGATATACAATTTATACTTTCGCTTATCCATATTTTACCGATTTTGAACATATGAAACGTTTGTTATGACCAGAGGGTCTTACCCTATCTCATTTGCTTAGCCCTTCTCCAGATATTTTATTTAATATATAGTATACATCTTATGTTCATTTGAAGCTCCAATTATAACCCTAAATACCCCAAACAATTCAAAATATAAAATGAAAACAAGCTGATCCAAAAACTATTTTGACACCCGACTGATGTAACCTGTTTTTGACCCACTTCCCACCTCCAATTTAGTTCTAGTTTCTTTCATTTGAAAGCTAATTCAATTACCTTTCTAGGGACATAAGATTCAAAATTTAAAAGTTTGTAGAACTTTAGATATGATCAAAACAATAGACCAAAAATTCTGCTCAATTTTTAAAAACGAATTTAAACATGATTAAACCCTAATTACGATCACTAATCTTCATAATAACCAAAGTAATCAATTCATATGAACCCTAATCTCACTAATTTCAGAAAACTCACAAACCCTAATCCATCATAAGATCA
This sequence comes from Glebionis coronaria, assembly GCA_025667525.1. Taxonomy (NCBI): domain Eukaryota; kingdom Viridiplantae; phylum Streptophyta; class Magnoliopsida; order Asterales; family Asteraceae; genus Glebionis; species Glebionis coronaria. The sequence continues at coordinate 14,958,882 of CM046874.1, read as the reverse complement.
ATTACATGATTAAATTGATTAAAATCATTAATAGAACAAGGGTTTTTAAGGTTTTACCTTAGAAATCAATGGAAGATCTTTATTTTTGAAACCCTAATTGGCCAGCATTGTTGAAATTCGGCTAGGAGCTGTTATGGAGGTTAAAAATCTGATTATTTTGTTTATGGGTTGGGTTTGGTTAAGTCCTAAAGGCCCCCTAATCCCATTACAAGTCCATTGGGCCTCTTTTGGGCTTTTCCTTCTTTTTTTCTTTTAGTTGCCCAACCCAAAGCCCAAAACCCCTATTTGGCCGACTTTTATACTCCACCTACTGTTATTTACACGTAACTAAACTTAGTGGTACTCTCGGGTTACCTCCGGGCCAAAGCCCGAAAGCCTTACGTTAATTTTTCGTCTTCCTACGCGATTACCGTAAAATACATAATTTTATGGGAACTCTTAAAATAAGTTAGTGACTTAATAAATAAGTCTAAAATAACCTAAATCTAACACGTAAATTACTCTCGAAACTAAATCCTTAGTCCGAGACCTCTAAACACTAAACCATCGCATCGTAAATATACGATTTACTATAATACATATACGTATATATAAAAACTTAAATAACACCTTTTCATTTCATAGTCACTACCACGTGAGCTCATGAACATGAAATAACCACACATCGTTTCACTTACAGCGTACCCCGTACCCGTAAACGATGTCCGAACCACATTATATTCACACCATTAACACATAAACACATAAAGACACATAATTTCACGAAATATGCACAAAATAAAACTAAGTGACGAACCTCAAAACCGCGGTTGCCACATCACTCTATCCTAATAGAAATCTCGTCCCGAGATTTAATCCTTAGGATAAACACACAAACAACAAATCACATGAGGATACTTGTTCAAAATGAACTCTTCTCATTTCCATGTGTACCTTAGTTCATGACTCAATATACCACATATACTAACCAACAATATTTAAATTCATTCCCAAACTCTTGACCTCACAGCCAATAAATCTCACAAATGACTCTTTGATAGAACGAAGACTCTTATTAACACAAATACCGAATAACCATACATGCAAATACGCATTCTCAAACAACATTTACCAATCTTAATACATGAAATATATCATGTATACCATTAAATTTCCTAGGTAATTCTATACCCATAAGATACTGGTCTAATCTTTTCAAATATCATAAATGGACCTACAAAACTCGTCATCAACTTTTCCCTTTTACCAAAATATGCCACCCATTACTATAGGTGAAACTTCCTACATAACTTTGTCACTAAACTCTAGTGATTTCCTCTTTTTCAACATATCATCTCTTGTTACTCTCATCCTTTCCACAAACACCATTTCCACATTAGTAGTCTCTCTCACGAATATTAGTCCACCATAAGGACAACTCACCCTATCCTTCCATATAGTGCCTCAAATGGCATTCATCGACTTCTAGTATGATAACTATCATTATATGAAAACTCAGACATCGCTAACGAGTTTCCCACATCCCTCTAAATCAGTCACCCAAGCTCTCAACACGACTCCTATACTTGCATCAATTTCCCACTTCGTCCATCATTTTCTAATTAGCTGGATATACTCATATCCAATCATTTTCATCAACTCCCTTTAGTCCATACCGCAAACTACTTAAAAATTCTAATTTCCTTACACAAGTGACCTATGACGATATTTTACATATTGATTAGTTTATCACAATGAGGCTCTTCTAATCCAAATCAACTTATGATCTATATACATCACCAAAAGGACGGTTATCTCAGTTAGTCTATCAATTTCCATCCAAAGCCATGCTACAACTACTTCCATAAAATTTGGATAGATCATTAGTAGCACCTATACACTTCTTTCTCACTTTTCTCCATGAAAGATTTTTTTTCCCTGATACTCAACACTTCCTTTATACCTACACAATGTCTTACCTTCAAGGTCATAGTGCTCCTCATCTTGTCTCAGTTAGACCAAGCCCTTCGTCTCTCAAGACACATCACATCTATAACTCCTCAACCATTCGATTATCGATACTAAGCCTTCCAATCAAACAATATAGGTTAGTACCATTTTCTTTCCACACTACAACAATATTAGCATGCTTAGTGCTTTACTCTACTCATTAGGCTATACCAAAGTTTTACCTTCGGTTCCTATCTCGACATATTTCATTCATGATTCGCATATATCCAAACTTCCTTCTTCTTCCTCAGCTCATGACATACATCACGATGTTATGCTTCTCGTCTTTCAAGTCATCTATACCTCAAAATTTTTCCAAGTAGCTTCACTTGTTTTTCCTCACAATCAGTTCTCCTACTCCCTCCTAATAGGGACAGACTAGAGTTTTATGTGATCCCATGCGGATCACACTCTCATCTTATACCCATATTAGTTTCCATTTGTCTAAACTAAGCCATATTTTAAATTCTTATTCAAATCTCATACTTCTATTTTGATCTTGCACCCAACATGAGGTACTTTAAATCATCATCTTCTAGGAATACTTGGTTCTCTCCTTCCATGGTTCTCCCTAATTCCTAAACTATCCCGTCCAACAGAAATTACATACTTCATTCATCAATTCTATGGAAATCGCTAGTGTATTGGATAATGTATACATGTCTCTTCTAATGATCTTTCATAACACCTTCACAAAACCGACTCTCTAATCACTTCTCCATGAACTTATTTAGCTCAGCTTCACTACTCATCCCTCGATATTGATTGCCCTAAAAATTATATCCACGTAGTCACTTGACTCCCCTTGTTACCTCCACGAGTTCTTAATCTCCCATGTTATGTATTCAATTCATCACGATCCACTAGTTCAGGTCTTTGTAACTCAATTCTGGTACTCGATCTGTCCTTCTTCATCATGAACCATACGGAGATTCCAATCATGGTACTTGTCACCTTTCCAGTCCTTGCAACTTCTGTGACTCCTTCAAAATCTCTTACTTCCTTCTAGCAGTCGGCACGTAGTCCTTTCAGCTCCTTGATTCATGATGTAGCTCTTCATGCACTCCTTCTCCTCTCTATGATGTTACCTAGGAACTTCACACTACCCAGTAGCCTCTAACTTCAACTCATCTACCACAATATTTCTAAAGGTACTTCAACCCCTCAATGGCTCACTCTTCCTTACTTGTTGTAATCACAATTAATCAGGCTCCTACCAATCATTCTTTCACATCCATGTTTTCCTTCATGTGTCTACTACTACCTCGCCTCCATAAATATAACAATTCCCTTGCGTGTTATTTGCCCAATCTTTCCATTAGTAGAAAATTTCTACTCTACCCTCACATCTGCTGGTACTTTCATCAATCTCCTAATGGTACTTCAACCAACTTCTCATAGCATGACATCTCGTTCCCACGACCAGTCAACTAACTTTACTTACTCCCTTATTCTCGTAACCAATCTAAGTTTCAAAACTCCACAAATCTTAATTATTCTCTCAACACAACCTTTAAACCAAAATACATCTCTCCATTCTAATATCTAACCATAAGTAATACTACCCAACTCTATCATCTCATCCTAACATTTCCGTAACCGCATAACTAAATCAACCATGATGTGTACCAAAAGAGTTCCAAACAATCGCGTCCCATAATAAATATAGGGTAAACCATAAGATCAACAATAATGAACCCTAGCCAAAGCAGCTCAAAAGGAAACAATGTAATCCGAAAGATCAATGGAGTGTGCCAACAACGAAAACTTAGACTCGTCACGATTAGTATCACCAAATTTCGATACCTTAGAAAATTTTAAACTTTCGCCCCAATTAGTTACTTCTCATAAGAACCAAACTACAATAATACTAAAATCAATCATACTCATTTTTAACCATAAACTCATCTTTTATCTTCATTATTTTATCAAAGATATTAATTAGTTAGTATACTAAAATCTTATTCTAACCATTATCTTGTTTACTCATATTAAACTTATTTCACTTGTTATTATGAAATCAATGCATGTTTATAAAATATAGTGTGTTTTTTTCATTTTATTCTATATTATTATTATTATTATTTTATAAAATCCATGTAGGCTGGTTATAACTAAACTACTACACGTTTACAAGGTGTGGTGTTATTATTATCATTACTATAATAAATTTTTCCTTTTTACTTTTTCCGTCTAGTTAAATACTTCTAAAATTTTAACTCCACTTAAGAAACTTTTTGTAAAATTCCTTTACCCCTTTAAAATGTATTATCACATGTTACCTAGTAAACTAATCCAATCATTTTCAAGATTTTTTTTAACTTACTACCATAAACTTAACAAAGATATGTAAGTCACGATATCATACCATACACTTACAAATTATTTTCAAAATCGATTTCCTATAATTAGCCAGACTTATTTGCAAGAAAATTTAGTAGTTCTCATTAATTAAAATATATACTCGAATGTAGACACACATAAAAAAAACTCAAAACGTCGTTGGAACTCCTTCAAACTCCTGCACCATAAAACACGAGCAAACACAAGGTACGTTCAAGTTATAATAACTACTGAACGACCATATATCATAACTTAACACATACTAGTATATATAAATCCGCATATATATACCTATTAAATCACCTAAACATACTCGTTACCATACATGTCAGATCAATCAATCGCGTCATACACTCGTTTTTTCCATACTAGTAATCACCATCTTACAACAAGGCATCAAACCCACGACTAAAACCAGTCCATATCGTGTGACCACATAATCACACAACATGAGTATAACCCAAAATATATAACACACCAAAAATTAGCCATATTGTAGGCAACCATTACATAAACCCATATATTATACATATACCCAAAATCCACATGTCATCATATACAAGCATGTACTAACCCTCTTTCATGCAATCATACTTAAGAACCCATTGAATTTGTGGTACTTGTATAACTATGTTGGCCACCATACTACAATTACCCTTTCCTCAATTCACTCCATCCTATGATGACACTTTTAAGAATCAATACAACATAGAACACATAAATCCATCTACTCACATAAGCTCATAACCACATAAACAATAAGGTCCAAAAATCTATCTATTAAAATAATATAGTAAAACTCTTGGAATACATAAATTCATAGTCTAGCTAAAATAGCATAGACAAACTCCAACACAACATCATAATCAGTTATAAGTCATGTCACCCATAAGAGTGAAAACATTATAAAATCATTCCTATCCACCTAATCCTAGTAACTCGAATCACCACATGATTCTTAGGGAACATGACTTAAACATCAAAAGAAAAATACTATACATTAGGTACACCAAATAACTTACTATGGTGAAAGTAATTTATATATCAAAAGCAAAACAGAAATTAACAGGTGACTAAGTATGGGCAACTACAGTTTAACTCATACTAGTTAAAATTCACAAAAAATAAAATTTAGGAAAATACAATCAAGACCACACGTAATCCTATGAAACCTATATGCATGGATCCTTAAGCTATAGACTGGGCTAGGCAACCTAATTCTCTATAACCATTATTCCTAATACCATTTTGTCACACCGAACCATGGCGGAATATGGGGCGCGACGTATGGATAACATCACAACAATAGCGTGTCTATAGAGATAACTAAATGAAATGGAAATATCATAAATGGTGACACAATGTCATGAAGATATCTCAAACAATGCAGGCGTCTAGGTAAGTAGGTAATAGGTCTACCTCTTACCAAAGACATACAATTAACAAATAACAAACATATAGGTGTCTACAAAGTATCACTTATTCAAATATAAATAAAGACTAAGAGGAAAGGGGGTTCCTCCAAATGAAATCCTAAGCCTTCCAGTTAGCCACTACTATTCTCACGCTTAACCACATTCTCACCTGAAAGAGACACTAAAACACGTCAACATAAAGTTGGTGAGAGTCATAGGTTTAGACTCCAACGCCAAATCAGTTATAAGCTGTGAATAACAAACATTAACAAAAGAACATATGGACAATGTGCTACAAGTATGTATTAACAACTAGCATTCAAGATTAACCAATCACCACAAATCCAAGGCCCCGCCTTGTCAACATCACCTTGGTACCAAGTCAAACCACAATAACTGAGACGGTACGTGTCCCCCGATCCAAATCATAAACACAATCAAGAATAACGTAGCAGTTAATCACATAAGTGTACACAAAAGTCCATCACAAACCATAAAAACATTCACAACATTCTTTACAAAACTATATAGTGTCTCTTCCATCCCATATGGAAATCAAATCATAAAAAGACATGGGACTATGAAACTCACCTGAACAAGCTTCTCCAAGTATCCGCGCTCTAGCAAAAATCTAAACACACAAACATATAAAATCAAGACATGAACCACATACCAAAATGGCTCATCAATCAATGATGGATATCTAACCTTCTCCTACAAGTTAACACCATTTATATGCCATAAGCATCTCACTACACCACTCTATAAATCCCTTAACTTAGTTTAGTTCATAATTCGTCTCGTTAACATTTAACCCAAAACAGTCCCGTTTTTCACACTCCGTATTTTGAGCCAAACGTCCACCAAACCTAAACCACATTCCTTGAAATGAAAACCCCATAAACTTATATGTGTTATCTAAAATATCAGCCCTTTCCCTAACTTGAAAGCTAACCTTAAGTCCCCGATATACAACTTATACTTTCGCCTATCCATATTTTATTGATTTTGAACATATGAAATGTTTGTTATGACCAGAGGGTCTTACCCTATCCCATTTTCTTAGCCCTTCTCCAGATATTTTATTTAATATAAAATCTAAATCTTATGTTCATTTGAAGCTCCAATTATAACACTAAGTACCCCAAACAATTCAAAACATAAAATGAAAACAGGCTGATCCAAAAACTGTTTTGACACCCGACTGATGTAACCTGTTTTTGACCCACTTCCCACATCAAATTTAGTTCTAGTTTCTTTCATTTGAAAGCTAATTCAATTACCTTTCCAGGGACATAAGATTGGAAATTTAAAAGTTTGTATAACTTTAGATATAATCAAAACAATGGACCAAAAATTCTGCTCAATTTTTAAAAACGAATTTAAACATGATTAAACCCTAATTACGATCACTAGTCTTCATAATAACCAAAGTAATCAATTCATATGAACCCTAATCTCACTAATTTAAGAAAACTCACAAACCCTAATCCATCATAAGATCAATTACATGATTAAATTGATTAAAATCATTAATAGAACAAGGGTTTTGAAGGTTTTACCTTAGAAATCAATGAAAGCTCTTTATTTTTGAAACCCTGATTGGACACCATTGTTGAAATTCGGCTAGGAGCTGTTATGGAGGTTAAAATATGATAATTTGGTTATGGGTTGGGTTTGATTAAGTCCTAAAGGCCCCCTAATCCTATTACAAGTCCGTTGGGCCTGTTTTGGGCTTTTCCTTCTTTCTTTCTTTTAGCCGCCCAACCCAAGGCCCAAAACCCCTATTTGGCCAACTTTTACACTCCACCTACTGTTATTTACACGTAACTGAACTTAGTGGCACCCTCGGGTTACCTACGGGCCAAAGCCCGAAAGCCTTACGTTAATTTTTCGTCTTCTTATGCGATTACCGTAAAATACATACTTTTATAGAAACTCTTAAAATAAGTTAGTGACTTAATAAATAAGTCTATAATAACCTAAATCTAACACGTAAATTACTCTCGAAACTAAATCCTTAGTCCGAGACCTCTAAACGCTAAACCATCGCATTGTAAATATACAATTTACTATAATACATATACGTATATATAAAAACTTAAAATAACACTGTTTCATTTCATAGTCACTACCATGTGAGCTCATGAACATGATAACCACACATCGTTTCACTTACAGCGTACCCCGTACCCGTAAACGATGTCCAAACCACACTATATTCACACCAATTAACACCAAAATAAAACTAAGTGACGAACCTCAAAACCGCGGTTGTCACAATACAACATGCACTCTGGGCTCAGATCCGTGATAGCCAAAGTAATACGAACTGGGTATTACTGGCCAACAATGCACGAAGATGCTAAAAAAATAACAAAGAAATGCAAAAACTGCCAGATACACAGGCTGGTCCCAAAATATGCGCAACAAAACCTCACACCAATAATATCACCATGGCATTCCACAAATGGGGAATATACATAGCCGGACCCTTCCCAAAGGGATGAGGCAAAGTCAAATTCCTAATCGTTGCAATAGACTAGTTCACCAAATTGATTGGAGCAAAAGCAGTAGCAACAATAACAAGAGCCCAAATAAAGAACTTTGTATGGGAAAACATCGTGTGCAGGCTCAAGTTACCAGGAGAAATCATATCTGATAATGTCAAGCAATTCCAAGACAACCCATTTAAAGATTGGTGGAAAAAGGTATAAAACAATACTTTGCCTCCGTCAAACACCCCAAAACAAATGGACTTGTCGAAAGAGCAAATAAAATTTTAGGGGAAGGAATCAAATCAAGATTGGAAGGAAGCAAGAATTAGGTTGAAGAAATCCCGCATTGCGGAAATCAATAGTTAGTTATTGCTGCAAGAAATTCACATGATGTCACGATAAGAGGAATACCAAAATAGTCCAAGTGGAAGAAATACTAGGGAAATGAAGTATGGAAGCCAATTTTGCTGGTAAAAGAGATTGTCTTTAAACAAATTGTTGAATCCCGACACTCCGCACAACGAAAATCAATGGTTAGTTATTGCTGCAAGAATTTTACATGATGTCACGATCAGAAGAATACCAAAATAGTCCAAGTGGAAGAAATACAAGGTAAATGAAGTATGGAAGCCAGTTTTGCTTGTAAAAGAGATTGTCTTTGCAAAACAAAATGTTGATTCCGGTAATAAATTGGACTGATCGCAGGTATAACCCTTTTTCTTTTTATATTTTTCATTTTGTTAGACTTCCATCCCTATATTGTTATGAAAGTACTCTCCAAATATAAGCAAAATGTATAAGTTTGAATGTTCTGTTTTCTGGATAACTAACATAAGTGGTATTGAATTTACGGCCCTCTATGTTCATCTAGTGTTTCATACATTATTCAGATAGATATATTCTTTTTAAAAGGCCATTATTTAGATATTTGATTGATAGTTGTACATATGACTTCTCGTTTATGTACTTGGTACCATGACCTATTTTCGGTTTTGTTATAGTTGGTTCTAAGTTATGTTGAAACCAGAGTAGTTCTTTTTGCACGACCTTTCTGTTTTTCTTAAAAGAAAGTTTAGCGTGCATTGAGTTGCGTATACATTATTAATCCTAATTTGGTAGGTGAGTTTACTTGTGTTTATAAAAGATTTTAAAAGTTAATAAAAAGGATGACAAAATAGAAAATGAAAGGCAACAAGAAAATAGTTTAAGCCGAATAACTAGTGTATATATAAAAGACATTAGTTATTAATGTAAATGAAAATACTACAAGATATAAATTCATCATTTGTGAAGAAAATTTCACATCAAAACAGGGCAGCGATAAGCATAAAGCATCAAAGAATTCAAACTATTTCATGAACGTAATGATTAACATGGATTCTAGCAACAAGTATTGCAATTTCTTCAATGATCGCCCAAATTAATTCATCTTTTTCTTCACATATATTTCATTGTGTTGGTGATGTTTCACATCTTGCGCTTCTAATGGTGTATTGCACACACCACATATGTATTCAAGAACACATGCGCACACGCAATATATACAAAAGTGTGAAACAATGGCAAACACACATTCATGGTGGTGGTGCCAAACAATATCCGTATCATCGTGTCAACATTTGGCTGGTAACAACTTATATGAAGAAATTTCTTGTCTTTCTTGTTTTATGATGATGATGCTAATGATTATAGGTTATTTATAGGTGTTTTATCTTTGATTCTTTTTAGTTAAAATCATTTGAAGTATATCTTTTATACTGATAGCAATAAAAACTTAGCCCATCGTACTTTTTTAGAAAATAAAAAGATTAACATATTGGTAAGAATGTATGTTTGGTAACAAGAGACTTTTTTTTATAAACACTTTTAGAAGAATTGAATGCAATATTTATTACCCTTGTTTCACATATTTAAACTCTTGATAAAGGGTTTATGTTGAGACGAATTGCTTGTTGTAATGTTATTTAAAAGGAAAACAGTAAGATTTTAACTAGAATGATAAATGTATGTTTCGAGTGGAGTGGTGTGAAGTTTCTTTTGTGTGGAGGTGGTGAGCAATGAACATTTTGATTTTTAGCAATCGTTTAACATAGAAGCGGAACTTTTTAATTTTTAGTGATCGTTTGAAAAAAAAACCCGATGAGTTGTGGTTATTTCTTTTAAAGCTAATTCTCAAATTTTTGTTCAAGAAGTTGTGGTAAACTAGGAGTGAGTTGTGACATGTGACAATTTAGTTTGTTTTTATGTGTTATCTTGTTATGGATGTATCAGTAGATGCATATATCGTATTTATTTGGTTAGAAATGAATGTTGAATATAACCTTGTTAATGTTTTTACGCATATATCGTTTATGTTATTTTAGTAAGTTATAATCATGACTATTATTAAACATTTTTATTTAGAATTTATTTTACAAACATTTTAGTTATAACCGGATAAAATGACGATGACGATGATTTATGATAAAGGTGTAATGGTTTGTGATGTGTTTATGTTTTTGCATTTTTATTTATAAAAAAGTTATGTTAAGTAAATATTAAAAGATAACAAAGACGAAGTCTCTCTTAGTCATGTTGCTTTGGGCAGAAAGAAAATGAACCGAATTTCTAAAATATTTTACTCATATAATATTTTTGTAGATAATGTACTTTATATTTTATTTAGACCTATTGCGAAAACAAGCCGAGAACGAGCTCTACATTGTTGGTCACGAGTCGGGCTCAAGGTATAAACATACAATTCAAAACGATCAAGCACAAGTTCAATCTTATAAACATTAACGAGCGAATCTCAAACTTTGATAGCTTAAAGCTCCGCACGACTCCTTTACAACCCTAAACCCCCCTTGATAACCCACAACGGAACGTAGATAGAAAAAGGTCGAAATCCAGTTTTTTATAGCTTAGATTTTGAAAATTTTATATATTTATGATATAACATCAAACAAAAAACTCGTTTTATTTTCTAACATATTTATTTTACTAGTCTAAAAAAACACCCTCATCTAAAATAGTATATTAAATGCGGTGTACGTCTTTATACAGGTAGGCCTTGTGAATGAACGGTCAAAAATAATTTTAACAACTATAGTGTAGAATCATGAGCATGCAAAATTAACACTCTAGATATCTCTTTAGAAAATTTTATAATAAATCTATGAAACATATGAAAAGTTCTAGGAATTGAACTAACATAAGATTTAAGTTCATTTGGATACTAAACTTATTTAAGATATGGGGGACTCATCGCCACCCTTCATCTCCCTACCATCCATTGGCTGAGATTAAATCCTCATTTTACACTATAAGGGTATTTTTGTCATTTCGCACGACCACTATATAAGCCATTTTTCTTTTTTTCTTTCTCATAAAAAACACATACGGTCTCTCTCTACCCCCGATCTAATTTCTCTCTCTACAAACTCTCTAACATCAGCGATCCATCATGACTAATCCATCACCAATCTGGATTGATGATTATGAACCCATCGCGGATTCATCACGAATCCGTCAACATAAATTAATCACGAATTCATCATGAATCCATCCATCATCAGGTTAGAATCTTTTCTTATTTTACTTATTATCATCATTCGAATATATAAGCATTCAATTAGCTTATACTGAATGAATTATCTGAGATGGATTTAATAAGTTGATTATAAGCTAGCTTATTATGTTATTTATGTGAATAAGCTGATTTGTTTAAATAAGCTTATGAATAAGATTTTGAATTAGATGAGAGTTGTGAATAAGGTTGTTAATTAGATGATTTGAATTTATTTTGTTAGATTATAAGCTAACTTATTTCAATGAATTATCAGATTTTTCGAATAAGAGAGTTATGAATAAGCTTATGACCATGTCAATAAGCTGTATTATTAAGTTTTATTATGTTGCTGATGTAAGATGAATTAAACTTGATATATCATATATGATACCTTATATTATCATATATGATAGATATATGATAAATGATATATGATCGGTATATCATATATGATATATGATGTATCATATATGATATATCTAACAAACCAGAAGAAAAAACAAGAGTTATATGACTAATTTCCACAAATCTTTTTAAGCTCTTCAAACTTATATTCTATCATATATGATATTGTACATGAATTTTTTCACTTTTAACGTATTGTATATAGCTTGACCGTAAAACTCTTTTCTTGTCTTGTATAAATGCAGAATGTGCGAACACAACAACGAGAAGCGAGAGATACTAGAATGTGCGAACACGTGCACAAGTTTGTTAAAGTATCAACATTAATTCGGGGTGACCCAGGAGGAAGTTATTCAAGAAAAAGTAGATTTCGTTGAAACTGAAGAATGACTGATTAAAGAAGAAGAATAATAGTTTCAATAATAAGAATATATTTTGTGTTAATCATGTATTTAATAGATTCTTTTGTTTTTTTATCTTTTGATCATAACTAAGTGTTTATCATATGTAAATACATTATGTTTGAATTATCATATATGTTACTTTCAAAAGTACTCTTTTTATTTACTGAACAAGTGTTTAATCAAGAATCCAACATACTCTTTGTTTTAAAAAAATTGAGTATCATATATGATAATGCATTATCATATATGATAATGCAGTGTCATATATGATAATGCAGTGTCATATATGACATAATTTAGGAGTTACATGGATTATAATATATGATATTTCACTATCATATATGATACTAATAAAAATGTAAAAACTATGCTTCAATTGATAAAAACATCAACAAAATAGGCATATTATCCGAAAGTTACATCCGAAAATATTTCGCCATTTTCATATTCAACAAAAATTGTCAATGATTTAGTAGCATTACAAAGTTAAAGCATTACAACATCATATACAAATTACTAAAATATAAACAAGTCAAATGACTAAAATAATGAATCTTGATTCCATGCATCAACACTTTGGTTGCAAACTTAACACTCGTCTTTTATCGTCTCATGCACATGTCTTTTTATTCTTTTAGCCAGGAATTCCATGTTCTACTTCTTGACATTGTCTTTTTGACTTCTTCAAAGTGCATCAAGAACAATATTCACTACACAAATAAAAAGTTTTGGTTTTAGTTTCAACCAGATTATCAAATATGATATATTACAGAAGCTAAATTTCAACCTAATTATGAAATATTATTATATTATCATATATGATACCTTCATATATCATATATGATATATTTTATCATATATGATGTATTAAGGTATCATATTTGATACATCTGTTCAATACAGCAGGAGATCACAGAGTTGCTTGTATTTTGTTTTCAAGCATATTATCATATTATCATATATGATACTTTCATATATCATATATGATATATTTTATCATATATGATATACTGAGGTATCATATTTTATACATCTGTTCAATATAGCCTACAGCTTCATTACAACTCTCCTAATAAGCTTGTTCACGTACCTCATCTTATGCTTATCATACAGCTTCAAGAAACTCAATTTACAAGCTTATACACATAACTATATTCTAATATTCATACAATTCTTCTAATAAGCTTATTCACATTAAGCTTAATTATAACACATCAAATAAGCTTAATTATAACACATCAAATAAGCTAACACATCCATAATCACATCAAAATAAATTGAAAATAAATAAATTCATAAGCTAAAAAAGCTATCATCTTATTCACATCAAATATAAACTAGTATATAAATTCATGTCGAATAAGCTTAAAAAATAAGCTTAATTACATCAAATAAGTTAAAAAAATATAGAGATATTGATGATATTACCTAATTTTTATGAATTATAGATGGGGATGATTTAATTACGAAATAGATGATGATATAATAGATCGAAGGTGGATCAATTCGTGTTTTGGATCAAGGATTTGATCAAGTATGTGTTTGTGTGTGTGTTTTAGAGAGAAAAAGAAAAAGACGTAAGATAGATCTATCTAATGTGGGAGGTGGTGTTAGGTGAGAGAGGTAAAATGACCAAAATACCCCTCCATTTTTTTTAATCTGGGCTGTTGGATGAAATGTGATGGACGACTTAGATCAGTCCCCTTGTATCCAAAAGATACAAGGGATCCAAAATAACTGGACTCCCAACATAAATGAGATTCATAGTGTTGGGCTGATTAAAACGAACCCAATATAAACACTGTTGGGCCTAGGACGCCAAGCACACAGAATAATTAGCAACTTAGGGGGTGTTTGGTTAAACTTGTGTATTTGGCTTATATAATGTTATTAAGCCATTTATGGCTTATATATAATAAACTTATAAGCCTTATTTAAGTGTTTGGTTTAACTTATATAGTTAATAAAGTAAAATGACAAAAAATACATAAAAAATAAAAACGAGGTAATTATTAAATGAGGTTATAAATGTCTTTTCATATAATATTCTTATAAAAGCCCATCTATCTTTATATAAGCCACAAATTCTTGGCTTACCAAAACTCCTTTATATAAGCTAATAAGCCTACTTATATAAGCTTAACCAAACATTTGATTTCAGCTTATAAACTTATATAAGCTAATAAGCTTATAAGCCTATTATATAAGCTAAAATAAACACCCCTTAGCATGCTCTTCTATTTAAGGCAACCTAACAACAGTTTATTAGGAGGGTCTAGTAAAAAGCTAGACTAAAGAAATTACAAGGAATAGTAACCCACTCAACTCACAAGACCTTACATATATTGTTCCGATGGGTTAGCCATAGAAATGGAAACAAAACAATATTGAGTGAAATGCGTATACGGTCATTGTGGTATGTCAATTTTCCATATATTTTATCTAGTTTTTTGAAAATGCAGATACCTATCTGTGGGATAGTTTGAGTCTATTTTGATATTTTGACTTAACGAAGGTCATGTGTTGACAATTACCATGGTTTTATCAAAAGACAAAATTGTCTTTTTTATTTAATTTACAATCACAAATTTTATTTAATTTATACCCGACTATTTTTAAAGCCCGGTCTGTAACAACATATATTAGATGTGACGATCATTATATACTTTTTAACAAAAGTGTATTGCAAATATATGTGGTTAGCTGCTGGTAAGTCTTTATCAGAGGTGCTAACTTTATTTTACCCCCTAGCTGGACGAATCATAAAAGATGAGCATGAAGTTGATTGTAGTGATGAAGGGGTGAAGTATTTGGAAACAAAAGTTAGTATAAGACTTGATGATTTTCTTGAAGAAGGTCCCAAGATTGAAAATGTTAAGAAACTTATTAGCATACGAGATCCAGTTGAAACTACGTTGGTAACGGTCCAAGTCAACGTGTTTTATTGGTGTGAGTGCTTTAAATAAAGTTACTAATGCATACAGTCTAGTAAGGTTTATTAACTAATGGGTTTGCATAAACCCTACAGGTTGTATATTGATGATGCATGGTTATATAAATTGTCTACTGTAATTAGATAACAAAAAAGTTAATGAGGTAGATTAAGGCCTCGTATTATTATGAATCGGGCTGGATTTATAAAAGAACAAAAGAAAAGACAATTTTATTATATTGTTAAATCATGGTAACGGTCAAAATATATATTCCGTTAGGTAAAGGTATCAAAATGAACTCAAACTATTCTCACAAGTATGGCGCCTGCAGTTTCAAAACACCGAGTAGGATATAGGCAAAAATGACATAACATAGTGACCATATCTGCATTTTACTCAAATAATATTATAATCTCTCTTAAGCATCCTTCCGGCATCAAACAACACCGAGTTTCTATATCGTCAAAGCATCCAACATGTAACAAGACCAATTACGTGCATCTTTGATCTACGGTTGTTTGTAATTGGAAGTAATTCACACCATTCCCATTACTCGTAAAACGACACACCGGTAAACATGAATAAATTACACCATCTAATCCAGACCTCTTTTACAAGGACAAAATACGCGACGTGGTTTCCATATCAACTTCACATGATGTGGGACACAAAATAGACTTAAAAAAAGAAAGGTTAAACATAGCTTTGAAAAATAAATAGACATGCATAGTTTTTGTTTGTATAATAGGAGATACCTTGGCTACAACTATTATAACCAAATAGCTACAATTCCGGAAAAAAATACACAAGAAAGAACTCAAAGACTCACAAAAGATTTTATCGTGTTAAAGCCATTTACTCAAAAATAACTGAAAACATATGTTGTGCTTAATACAACTACCTCCGTATCATAATAAGTATCCACTTGAAATATTCAAAGTCTTTGATATGATATTTTGATCATAAATATTTATAGTTGTGTTATCTAATATTTGATGAAAGCTATATGAATATTTTTCTTTTTAATGTATTTTCAATGATATAATTTTTGTCAAACTACTATCTAACACAAATAAAAATATTTCAAATCTAGTGTCGCTACCATCACCTACAATGATCGTCACCGCTACCACTTAAAAGCCTCCCCACAACCATCACTACTAAACAATGCTACCAACACCCCACTGACTGCACATGAATACTTATCAGGGATGAGCACGAGTACCGAAAAAAAGATACGGTATCGGAACCATACCGGTACCGAACCAAATCGGTACCGATTTTCTTTACCCGGTACGGTATCGGTACCTTGAAATGCACTAAAAAAATCGGTACCATAAAAAACGGTACGGTATCAAAACGGAAACTCTCGAGCTTGGTAGCTCAGTTGACCACCAGGGTTTCATTAAGTGGTTTCTTTGGGGGAAGTTTCCTGGAGGTCTTGGGTTCAAAACCTGCCAAGGGCTCTCAAGCGAAGCGGATAAGGAGTTTAACATAACTAGGCAAGGGTTCGAAGAAGACATTATGCCGCTTGGATGTCATTGCACAACTGGATCCACTAACCTCTGACATTTTTCGTTCTAAAAAATAAAATTAAAAAATATGTCGTTGATTTAACAGACATAGATGCATGCCTTTTTACATAAATGGGTGATTTGATCATTGTTATACTGATTATAGAAATATGAAATTGAGTTGCTATTAGTTGTAATAGAGTGCGAGAGTGTTTGACACAATATTTCAAGGGTTAATATACACAAAAGTTACTAAAATTTTAATAAAAAATTTGATTTCGTTACTAAAGTTTAAAACCTAACAGATAGGTCACTCAAGTTTCGTTTACCGGTAACATAAGTTACTCATTAAGTTTTCACCTTTTATTACCGGTTAATAGCCTACGTGGCAATTTTTATTAGTTAAAAAAAACTTTATTAGTTTTCTTTACCATACTGTCAAGATCCGTCACACACACAGTTACACCTTTTCACAATAAACCATAACTGTATATTAAAAGCATTGGTAGACGTCTTCATTTGCTTTACATATATTATGTAACAAACACCATAATTGTATGTCCAACTAAACCATAAGTCCATAACTGTATACTAAACAAGCAATGTAACGAGATCGACTACATATATGGTTATAATGGATATTTTGTATGTTTTCATGACAAGATCCAACAATCGTGGTAGCATTATGCCCAGGCAAATTCTACGGCAGCAGCCTCCCTCGTCCCTGATACTACACCGATATCAAATACAACACTGACTGGGTCGACCCACCCGTTTCAGTAATGACCCACTTATGTCATGAGCTGAAGAATCTCACTTGTCCATGGGTGGGTTAAGCTTCAATCGCCACATGTTGCAAGGCGGCGATATCGAAAAGACTCGAAACCATATCGAAACCAGTATGAAAGAAGAGAAAAGTCCTTGAGCCCCTGTGCCTCCTCCAGTCCACCGATAGCGAATAAGCGAAGGAGGCGGTTTTTGGGATTAGTTGACGAGGATGATGATGATGTGGTGGATGAGGTTTCAGGTGATGTGAATGGGATGAAGTGGCATGTGAGGAAGCTTTCGAATGAGTTTGATCGAGTTAAAGAGGAGAAAGAGTTGTTTGAAGGGAAGGAAGAAGTTGAGGAAGGTGGGTGAGGTTTAAGGTGTTTTATGAAATGTAATGGAATGGTTAAATTAAAATGAATCGATGGTATATGAGATTATGAGAGGTTGTTTTTTAAGGCTTTGTATTTTTCTTAATTATGTCATACTGTACTAATTATTGGATGTATAGTTGCACTTTGGTTTTGATTTTATACATTATCCAATGAGAAAAAATGGTGGAGTGAGAGAAATAAAATGGATGAATGATAAAAGGATGAGGACCCACAAACATTCAACACAAGAGGTCAATTAGAATCTCAACCGGTATCCCTTCTTTAGAGTAAGGGTTGTATAACTTTTATAGACATTTAGTAACCTAAAACATAAATTCATATACTTGGGTAACCTATCTGTTAGGTTTTAAATATAGTAACCAAATCGAACTTTTGATCAAACTTTAGTAACTTTTGTGTATATTAACCCATATTTCAACTGTTTAAACTTCAAACAAACCATACGAGACTGATAGGATAGTGTTTTAATGACCCTTTTAACTTAAGATGTCAAACTAGAGAAATTATGATGGACTTGTTTATGTGTACAAATGTTATATGGATGAAATGTAACACAATTAGCTAAAAGATATGTTGACCGGAAAGTGAATTTACTAAAAGTCTCAAATTTAAGAATATATTTCTTACTAAACGGTAGCTAGTTTCGGTCTTCTATCGTTTTATCCGGTATCGGACCGATAATGGTACCGATATACTACTCGGTTCCGGGACTACATATTTTGATCGGGAAGTAATACAGTACTTCGTAATCGGTGCCGGTGCTCATCTCTAATACTTACTATATGTGCATTCCATTAGAGTCATTAGGGTTTTATGTAATCATCATCATAAATGGTTGATCAATAAAATTTAAAATTCAAGGGGTTTTCATAAGTCTTTCATAGATCAAAATTTTTATTTGCTATCCTCTGGTCATCGGTTACTTGCCGGTGATCCGGAGGGATCCCATTTTTCTTTTCTGCTTTTTTTTATTTAGGATTTTATTTTCGTATTTCAATCAATAACCCTATACCCTAGCCGTCAAAACACACAAAATATGTTGAGTTGTCTTCGATTTCTTTTCTCCCTCGTCTAATTGTTTTAGTTCTAGAAGATCATTGTCGTTGACAACCAAGTTGCCTACCAAATTGCCGCTCCCTCCGGAAGGCAAAAATAAGCCATGACGGAAAAAAAAGTTGTCATAAAAAATGGAGGAAATCGCAAAGTAGTGTACAATTATGTTTACAAATACAAGCCCATCTTCGTGCAAACGATCAACGAAGAAGAGAAGAAAGAAAGAAGAAACAAATAAGACGGTTTCAACGGTCTATCGAGTTTGTCCGAAAGACTCTGTGTTCAAACTGCGGGGAGTTTTAGACGAGTGATTTATGTTAGCTTATTTTCTAAGCTATGCTTTATTATAAATAGACATACTATTTTATGTAATTGGACACTCATTCAATGAATATATTATATTTTTCATGATATAAAAATATATTATCACTTCAACTTTATCATGCCTAACCAGGTCTACCATCGACATTAGGCCTACTGAATATAAGTCATTGCCCATTAACTGAAAACATTAACTAATACGAGTATCCAACTGTTAAGAGAATAATGTTATAAATTCTGTTTATGTAACAAAATATTCTGTAATACTTGGTATATCCGAAACAAAAGAGAAGCAGTACGTTACTATTAGGTGGAATGAAGCCATATTGGCGGAGTAAGGCGGTGACGTGAGTTTCCAGCATAGTGAGGCTCAACAGATCCATCAGACAAATGGTATATCCCCATGTCCCTTCCTCCTCCGCGTTTGCTTCTACGGTATAACTCCATACTATCATTGGTGTAGTATATGCAGTTGCCCTTAATCGTCCCCGTCGTGTCCTCAATCCAAAACGATGAACTATATCCCACAAACAATGTTTTACTACCCAAATCCTTCACTTTTGACCATTTCTTGTTTTGCAAATCATATTCAAATATTAGAAATCTTTTTGTCCTGTAAGTCTCACGCATATCGTCGCTTTCATCATCATATAGGCCTTCTTTAGTAACGACCAATAACCTTTTTCTATCGTCAACATCCAATCCTAAAATATATGCTACGTTCAAGCATTTGCGTTTGCTATAAAGGTCTTCCGGTATACGCGAAACCAAAGCTATTTCGGTTGGATCTTCCCCATTAACATCACATGATCGTATATGACCCTCAAAATCAAAACAATAAAGCCGTCCATCGTAGTAAGTGACATCCATTATTGGCCCGTCCCAAGCCTTTTGAACAGCTGTCCACTGGTTGTCTCCGATACGACAAAACCCTAGTTTCCGTGAACAACCCCATATTACCACAACCAAAGACAATGGGGCTATCAAAACTAGCTTACTGATGCCTATATACCATTCTGAATTCCCCACGAATTTTGGAAAAGTGTCGAGTTTTGGAAGATTGATGAGTTCACGCGATAATGGATTGATGAGTTGTGCAACACGATTCCTGTCCACAGTTAAGAGCCACCCACATGAAGACATATATAACTTACCGTATGCTTCCGGGAGTCGTATCTTGCGAATGCTCTGGTTTGAGAGGAGGAACAATTCACGAAACTCCGTACCTTTTTTTTTACAGTGAGAAAGCAGTAGAGATGGTAACCGAGAAGGAGGTCCGTTGCCGCTAGAGGTTAGTACAGCCGCAGGAAGTCGCATGGTACGCGTGGTCTCCTTTGAGAGGTGAAACTGATCAGGACACTCTTCATCTTCGCTTTTCTCTGAAGATATTAGCGATGGCGAGTGTGAAGGAAGTCTATTGGTTTTAGCAGCTTGTAGAGCCGCAGTATGCCAAGACTTGCAAACCCCAGCGAAAGAGTGATAGTCTTCGTAGAAACGGATATGTTTATGCGCTACTACATTAAGTAATTCAGGCAACATAAACGACCATTCCATTATAGATTATGAAGAGAAACTCAGCTCACACAACACCTGCAAAAACAAACTCAAATCTTGTAAAAAACAAACAACTATTCAAATTCGTACTTTGAACATCGGAAGTGACTTGGACTAATATATTATATGGGACCAAAACAAATGCTTTCGATCAATAATGCCTTGTCAAACCATGCAATTATAAAATTAATGTTAATGAGTCGATCGTACCAGTCGGAATCTTGAAAAAACTCGTAACTGTCGACAATCGTAGATCTATTCCTGGGTTTTTTTTGGTTGGATATATTTATTCTGATTCGTATATATACTGAAGAGTGATTCCATAATTACAAATAATTTAGTTTCCATTCCAACAGTCGTCTCAATAAACTAATTATAAAAAAAAAAAACTTCTTACTAAAGAGACTGCAAAAGAAAAAGAATTGTGTCCTAGAAAGTGATGAAAAAAATAAAAAGAGTTATATTATTAGTTCACATATATCTCAAGGCAATGTGTAGTACTACACTACTACTTCTGTTAAGCTTGATTATGTGATCGCATGTGAATTTTTTTAACTGAATTATGAATGTGTTTTATAATACTATTTACAGAACTATCTAATAAATTTGATGCTGGCGTATAATGTTTAGTCGGGTTTTTCGATCCAGACTACGCTATTAAGGCCCGGTATAAGAGGGTCGGACTTGCGCACCACGGCCGGTCCAATAGGTGCGGTCCAATAATAAACCGCACACAATTATTATTAAGCGGATGATAGTCAAGACAAGGACGAGATAACCTTGATAACTAACTGTGGGATTCACTCCCACAATAAAGTTACCGGAATTAATTCTTTGTGTAGGATCCCTCAACAGGCTCACTTAGTGCAGGAGCTGAAGCCCTCTATACCCGGATCAATACCTATTCGTGTTATTGGATATCCAACCGAACTTTTGTACTAACAAGTTGACGCCATCCGTGAGACCCTAAACTTGTAAGAGGATCTCAATTATGAGCAAACACGTCGAATTAACCTTTGTGGTATTCAAGGAAGACTCCGCCAACGGGCGGAGAAGGCAACTCGGTCAGTACTTTTGTTGTTCGATATTTTGATGACAGATACTACGAGGAACTCCCTCCATCATGACAAAAAAAATTCTGAAAAAAATGTGAGGAGAGTAAGGCTCAGATTAACTTTGGTATTAGCTCCACCAGAAGTCCTCGGACAAGCGAGGAAAAACAATAATCACGGTCGGGAGATCCACGCATGGAACTCCAGGATCATGAGAAAAGGCCTAGAGCCCACTGTTGATTACAAAGACCCTGAATCCGCGATCATCTAGAAAAATTCAGAGTTCTCGATCGCCTAGAGAGACGCAGAGCCAACAACCGTCAAGAAAGGCCCATGGCTTGTGATCACTCGAAAAGACCTCGGGGACACACTCGTCCGGGAAAGGAAAATGGCAACGTGTTCAAGAGGCTAGGGAGAAGTGGAAGTAACCTTTCACCCGAATTGGGAAAATCGGAATAAGGACGATAAGAGACACGAGGTCGTTCCTATGGACGCTACCATTCTCGTGATAGAAGCAAACCGGTATCCGGAACTGGTTCCTCTCGATATAAACATTCTCGGGATGATATCTCTCTCTATCTCGAATATCCGAGAGTGGGAGTAGTGAAGGGGGACGTTGGAAGTCTCTGATGCGTCCCTTTTGAGTGGGAATGAAACAACTTTTAAAATTGTAACACGATTTACCATATTTAGCTAAGAACATTCGGGAAAATATAACCATTTCGTTTATAGATAACTTTTTTTGTGGTAAGTTGAGATCATTCATTGGGATTTGAGAAACCGATGATTATAAAAAGTTATCCTATAAAAAATCGCAAGCATGTATTCGAGTATACCAAAACAAGTAAAATATGATGATGAATAAGATGATTAAAAGCAACACTTGGTAAGAGTAGTTTGGAAATCTGATTTGGTATGATTGTGATAAATATATAAACATATGATTATGATTAGATGGTAATCCAATATATTGTTTTCAAAAGCTTCAATCTTCGTCAAGACATTAGATAAAGAAAACAAGCAGTAGGTTCAATCACTCAATTTAAAACTTAATAAAATTTCAACTCATTCGATTCACGGTACAATTCGCAAACCTGTTAACACTTATGGTTATGTTTCTTGATAGATCAAACTCTGTTGACTTTTCAAACTTATCATATTTTATGTTTTGTTCCTTTTATGTGTTTGCTTAATTGTGCAGGGGTCTTATGTGACTTTTGTTGTTTCTCATGTTGGACTGGGCTTGACTAGCCGTTGGAAGCCCGTGAAGGCCCTTGGGCTTAAAGGTTATTATACCCTAGCTGTGCTAGGGTTTCTTAGTATCACTCATAACACACACACATCAACGTGTGTGCTCTCTCTTTGGTTACCAGCCGTTTGTGGCTTATAGTATAGGAGGATCTTCATCTTTTTCATATTAAGTAGATTTGGTTGAGTGTGAGTGTTTATACAGTGAGGGAGATCGAATCAACCTATTTGGCACAATGTCAGTCAATATCTTTTGTATTGTTTGATTAGCATTCGTTCGGGGACTAATCTTTGTTTTGTATTTCTGTTTTTGAACTTCATTAATAAATTACCAAGGGGAGGTTGGTTGGGTGATACGATTTGGTCTATTACTTTGTTTTCCATGTCTTAACAAGGTATCAGAGACATAAACCTTAGATCTTAGCTCCGATTCAGATTTCTCTGGTTATTAGTGGTCAAATCTATCATTTTAGGATTAGGGTTTGTGAAACCCTAATATTTATTTTGGGGTTTTGCTTCTTAGTCCTTATTCTTGGCGATTCTAGTGTTTTGGAAGCTTATATCTGAAGTTGCCGTTCGATTTCTTAAAAAAAATAAATTAGTGTTTTTAAAAGCCTAATTTATTTTTTAGGGGATCTTCTGTTCCTTGGTGTTTGGAGGCTTATCTTGGTGTTGTCGTTGATCTTTCTAGTGGTGCCGTTGTTTTCATTTCAAAATAGAGTTAGGGTTTTTTGAAACCCTAATTTTATATTTTAGGGATCTTTGCTTCTTGGAGTCTTGGAAGCTTATATCAGCGTTGCCATTGATCATCCTGGTGGTTCCGTTGCCTGTCTTGGTGATTCGTTAGTTTAATAAAAATTAGGGTCTTGAAACCATAATTTTTATTGTTTGGGGGTCCTGGTTCTTGGTTCACCCATCTTCTAGACTAAGTGAATCTAGAGATTGGGTGGTTGGTATTTCTTGTTGGTAAAGTACTGTAAGTCTTCTCCCTCTTCCCTCTTGTCTTTCTCTTCTTGTTACTATCTGGGTTACTATTGCTAGTTAGTGAGTGCAAACAGATTCGGTTAACACCCTGACCCTCCAGTTTGACTAGTGTGGATACATGTTCTGGCCTATCCCAACTCATTGCTAGCATTACTAGTAACCCTCTTTCTGTGTGGTGGTTTGTTTCTTTTATTCTTGTTGATTGCTCTGTCGTCTTTTTTTATTGTTTGTCTTCGCTCTGCTGTGCTGCTTGTGTTATTTGCTATGCTCTTTATTTGCTTCTTGTGTGTTGTTTTTCATCATGAGTGATGTTGGGCCCTTTGATCCTCCTGTCAACATAGGGGGAGTTGTTACTGAACCTATTTTGATTAGTAGTCTTGATGCCGGTGATCCTTTACATGTGAAAAATAGTGATAGTAACACTTCAACTTTGATTCCTTTCAAGCTTTTTGGTACTACTAATTATAGAATGTGGAATAATGCTATAAAACTGGCTCTTCAAGCTAGAAATAAATTTGTCTTTATAAATGGAACTTGTCTTAAGGAAACCAATGCTAGTAGTGGTGTGTTATCTACTCAACGGGATAGGTGCAATGCTATGGTTTTAACTTGGATTATGAATGTTGTGTCTCAAGATGTTTACATGGGGTTGGTTTACTCTGAAAATGCTTCTGTTGTTTGAAATGAGTTGTATGAAACTTATGATAAGGTTGATGGTTCTGTTGTTTATAATTTTCTTCAAAAGATTAACTCTGTGAAGAAGGGAGGCACCTTTGTTGCTGAATACTATCACAGGCTTAACTCTTTATGGAGAGAGTTTAATGATTTGACTAAATTACCTAAATGTGTTTACCACATTAACTGCTCTTGTCATGCTAGCATTGAATCCATTTTGCATCAGCAACTTATGAAGCTTATGTAGTTCTTAATGGGTCTTGATGATTGCTATCAACCTGTTAGAACTGCCTTTCTCACCAGGGATCCTCTCCCTGATGTGAAGGATGCTTATGTGATGGTTACTAGGGAGGAGTCTCACATGGGTATCGGTGAACCGTCTGCTATGACTGATTCCTAGCTTAATGCCTCCTCTTTTGCTGCCAAAACCTTTGGTCAGCAAAGAAAAGGGAATTATTCTAGTTTTAACAAGAACAATGCCACAGGAGTCAATCAACCATATCAAAACAAGGGTCCTAAGCCTAATTTAAACTGTACCAACTGTGGCATGACTGGTCATACTGTGGATAGATTTTATGAGATTGTTAGCTACCCTCCTAGATACCAAAAGGCCTTCTAATGCTAAATTTTATGTGTCTAAACCTAATTTTAATGCAAATTGTGATGCTAAGATGACTGATCCTAAGATGAATGACAAATCCTCTGCTTGTGATGTCCCTTCCACCTCCACTTCTAATCAAATGAAGAAACTTATGAATTTGATCAATGACTCTACCTCTGGGAACATTCATGTAAACATGGCAGGTATATGCTCTTTCTATAACTGCAATGTTTGGTTTAATGTTAACTTTTTTAGATATTTATATGGGAACTTGAAAGGGCTGGTTAAGACTATCACTCTTAGGTGGATTATAGACTCCGGGTGTAACCAAAACTTGACAGTTTCCACTAGTGGTATGTTTAATTTTTTTGATGTTAACAATCTCAATCTCATTGTGGGGCACCCTAATGTGACAAGTGCCACCACAAGTCACGTGGGACACTTGAGATTGTCCAACAATGTTGTCTTGTATGATGTTCTTGTTGTTCCTGACTATTATGTCAGTCTGTTATCTGTTAATAAATTAATTAGAGATAGTAAACTGTTTGCGGGTTTTGATGAGGATAAATGTTATATTCATGATTTGACCAAGGGGAACACTCTAGGGACTGGTAGTGAGTCTGGAGGCCTCTACTTGTTTGACTTTGATAGTAAAAACAAGAGTTTAGGTACCTCAAACATGATTATGTCCTTTAATGTCTCTAAAGATTTTTGGCATTGCAGACTTGGTCATCCTGCTGACCAAGTCCTATTTGTCCTTAAATTTGACCTCAAGCTTTCAAAAAACACTTGTGTCTCTGTGTGTGAGGTCTGTCATAAAGCCAAACTGACAAGGGATCCCTTCCCTTTGAGTGACCAAAAATCTACTCATTTGGGTGAACTTGTTCACCTTAACTTGTGGGGTCCATAAAGAACCTCTAGCAGAGAGGGATACAAGTACTTTCTTACCATTGTTGATGACTACTCTAGGGTTGTGTGGACCTTTCTTCTGGAAACCAACGATGAAGTTTTTTGACACTAATAACTGAATTTTGCTAAGTTGAAAGTTCGTTTCCCGGTATCTCTTCGAATTGATAACTGGTTAATTGTGCGACTCAGTTGTTCTTGGTGAATCAAATGAATGGGTGTCGTTGTCTAGAAATAAAAAGACTTGAAAAGATAAAATAAATACGGTAAAAGAAGAAACAATAAAAGATTAAAACTTGGTGAAAAGTAAATGACGGGAAATTACAAGGCAAATAAAGTAAACAACGCAAACTTAAACTTAAACTAAAAGGAAGGCAAGTAAAAATGCAAATAAGGAAAAAGGCGGGAAAAGTAAAGCTTAAGAATTTAAAAACATAAACTCAAATCAAACTAAAAACATTTCATTCGGAATATGTCACCTATCCGAAATAAACTAGTTGGTCCGGAATAAAGCACTGATCCGGAATAAAAATAAGGAAAGGATGATTCGGAATAAGGAGCTTTATCCGGAATAATGGATATTCCGAATGGGCAACTTGATTCGGAATAATGGATATTCCGAATGGAAGACTTGATCCGGAATATTGGATATTCCGAACGAACAACCTGATCCGGAATAATGGATTATTCCGAATGAAAGATTGATCCGGAATATTATTCCGAATGAAGAACTTGATCCGAAATATTTGATTATTCCGAATGAAGACACTGATCCGGAATAAATATTATTCCGAATGAAAGACACTTGATCTGGAATACCAGCTTGATTCGGAATAAAAAATGAAGGGGCTTGGTTCGGAATAAACGACTGATCCGGAATATGGGCAATAAGAAGATGCGATGAACAAGGGAAACCAACAACCTACGAATCTAACCAAATCTAACCAAGATAAACCAAAAGATTAAACCAAAATAACCACTAAACATCAACTAACAATAACCAATCAAAACAAATCAACAAAACTAACAAATAAAGCCAAATCAATCAAAAGCCACTTGATTGAAAACCATAAAAACTTAAGAACACAACCACAAAGATTAAATCCAAACAAGAAAGGTAGATAGGAGATTAACAAGAAAAGTAAAGATTCAATAAAAATAAAAGTAACTTACTTGGAATTAAAAGGTGCAATACAAGAAATTAAAGTGCAAGAATTTAAAGTGCAAGGTATGAAAATGGTGGAAGAGGTGGGTTGTCAATCCACCCAACAACAACAAAATGAAACAATGAGTCTCTATTTATAGGAGGAGGGGTAGCTTATGTTGGAAGCTTCCTCTTTCTTTCTTTCTTTCTTTTTAGTCCTTGGTCTTCTAGTTTTCTTAAATTCTTCGACTTTTAGACTTTTGTCTTGGGATTAATTAAACTCGTCTTTATAATTTCTTCAAAATTAAGACTTGAGTTCTTCGGCTTTATTAAACTTCCGTCTTTGGACTTTTTCTTTGATAAATCTTCAGAACAGGCCTTAAACTTCCGTTCTTTTTGCACTCTTGATCTTTTGACTTCGTCTTTTGTCTTTTTCTTCGATAAAAGCCCGTGAAAGACCGTGTTTTTATTCCTTTTCACATTTTGATCCTAAATCACAATAAAAACACAAACCACGCATAATTCCGACATTTACGATATAAAATACACGTTATGGTCTTGTTTTAGTTATAATTAAGTGGTAAAAGGATGGGTGTTTTCACACCTATCAAATCCCCTACACTTGACCATTGCAATGCCCTCATGCAATGCTTAGTGACAAAGCAAAGTTTACACTTTCCATCATAATCAGCCTACCTTGGCCTTTATTAAACAACTAAAGAAAATTACAAAGATAGAAAATAACAAAATACAATAAGGAAGAAACTTGTAAAAGAAATCTAAGACTTACATTAGGGCTTTGGTGTCATGAATGTTTATCACCCTCAAGTTTCACGTTCCCCATGCCAAGCTTAAAAATAAGATCATTGTTAGTACAAGTTAGCATAACAAACATTTACTCATGCGGTTCAATTAATCACTAAGACTCCCTTATTCCTATGGGTATCTCTTATATTTTATTGATGTCTTGAATGATCATGAAGATGCATTTTTGACTTATTTCGATATTTTATTAAGGCCGAAAATAAAGTGGGACGATCTAATCCATAGTTAGCTAAAGGACAAAATCTTTTAAAACTGCTTCTCGAGACCTCAAAAAGTTCATATCTTGGCATAACTCGCTTCATGATTTGAGACCTTTCTCGGACCGATATTTGGCATTTACTTCATACTTCAAATCTTAAGAAGACGTTCTTGAAATTATGGTCTTCTCTTCATATATAGTGGATATCTTCACTTGGGGTAGTTGAGATATTTTCTTCAAATGTTGACCACGACTTCATCATTATTTCTTCAATCCTTATTTGGGATTTTGATATACAACGATCCGCCTCCTTTTCGGACTTGGATCTATTTATCCTCATACCTTGTTAGGGTCTTTTCGGATAGATTTCTCCATGATCTTTATGGGAGTAATTGCTTTTCGTCGTGTTTCTTGATCCTTCATATTGATTTTGGGAATAATACTTTTCACATCATCTTGGATCTTTAGCAATAAAATGGAATCCTCATGCCTTATAAGGGCCTTTTCGGACTCGCCAATCTTCGCGTCCCGTTTCATTAGTTATGCCTTGGCTATGAACTCTAATCGATACCGAACAACTTTTAATCGATCTTGGGCTAATAGCTAGGTAATTTTTCAGACCGTACGACCTTACTTATTGCAATTATTTATTTACAAGCGAGGGGAGAAAAAGATCATAATTAACTCACATAAGTTAATGAAAGAATACCAAACTTATAACTAACTCTATCATTTCTCGTTCTCCACAATTAAAAATCTCAAGGAATGAGACTCGCGGATGCTTAGCCTAATAAACCAATTAAGGTCTACATGGTTAAGGATACTAGCTAGAGTAAATTTGGATAAGTAAACTCGGGTTGAGTCAAAATATTCACAACGGGTCTAATATATCTAAGATATCTAAACTTGCTAAAACCATTTTATTGAACAATAAAAGAAAATAACAAAAATAAAGGAAGCTACAACTAGGCCAAAATAGATTAAAAATTTTGAAAAATGTCGAAAAATCGAATTTCCGGTTAAAATGAGGGCAAATTCATGGAAAGTCCACTTAACTTCGATAGAAGTCCCCCAACACTTGATATAAACATTGTCCTCAATGTTTAATCATGTGGGAGTAAACTCCCCTACACTTAGGACATTGTGCACTTTGTTTAAATCTCGCTAAGGAAGAGACAACTAAAGTGATTCCTATTTTAATATTGGAAAATATAAAATAGTGAATCAAAAGAGTTTAGGATAGAACCGGGAAGACGGGAACACGAAATCACGGGTCGTCAAAAGTCATCAATAATGTGTCTTTGAAGCTCGAATCCCTGCACATGATAAGAAAGAAAACAAGAAACACCAACGGGGCTCCCCCACACTTATGATGATAACATATAAAGATAGATAATCGGGTTGCCTCCCGAAGAACGCTTGTTTATATTAACCGAGTCACGAGCCTGACTCGTCCCCGAATTAAATGGTCCATGGGGAAGCCTCGAATGAAATACCGGGATCAAAGACCTTGTCCTCGTTCCCGGAGGACATTAATGAAGGAGAGGCGGGAGGATAGGTCATGAATGGGAGAAAAGTCCGTTCAATACGAGAATTATATGAAATCGTGAGCCACAGGAGGTAGGGTGGGTAAAGTAAGCACATTGTCATCCCCCAAAGACAATGGATGTTGACCAATCGGCAAAGACATACAGTTATCACTCATAGAATAGTCAATGGCACCTCCCGGGTCAAAGCACTCATCCTCGGCGATGGGTTCTAAAGGAGTGGATGAAAGGTGCGCGGAAGGGGGATTTGGGACAATGTCATCAAGTAGAAAGTTATCAAAAAGAATATCCCCCTCCGTGTCAGTATCATCAATACTCGGAGGTATTGAGTGAATGTCGATTTCTTCTAGCAATGGGTCATTATCTTCAATGGGAGTAATAGATGGAGGTAAAGACTCGGAAAGAGGAGGAGAAGTCAACTCTTCAATTTGAGCAATAAGAAGATGTACTTTCCGTAATCGGTCGCGAAGAATCACGTCTTCCACCTCATCTACAAGAGAAAGTTCATCGGTGAACTTCTCGTAAGTCGGAGAGAATAAATCGTCATCGCCCGCATCTCCCGGTAGAGATTGAGAAATTTCAAAAGTGAAATTCTCATAGCGCGGAGAAAAATCGTCATCATTAGGCTCGACCTCTTTCGTAAGAGTAACGTCGACCTCAAGCTCCATAGCAGGTAAGTCACAAACCTCATCATCAAAGAACTTATCGAGACCGAAATCACTAATGTCGCTCAATGAATCACTATCCTTAGACGCATTAGGAATAATAAGAGTAGGAGTAACGATTTCAAGAGATTGGTTGAGATTGTAGACATCATCCTCGTCATCATCATAATAATAATATGGATACGTGGGAGGAGGATTATAGATCTCGATATTTGAAAGTTTCTCTTGTCGTTGATCCTCGTGATATTTCTCCGTGATCTTTTGGAGAGCTTCTTGAAGTTGTTGACCTTGCTTAACAAGCGTGGACCATTGTTCGTTGGAGCTCAAATGTTCGAAGAAGGGTTGAGGATTGAGGGTGTGATGTGGGGGCTCAAATTTTGAAAACCGGAATTATCGCACGGATGTGGGTCATAATAATTCATCGGTTGAGAAGAATTAGAACACTGAGTTGGTTCGTAATAATCCATCTGTGAAGAAAAATTAGGACACGGATGTGGCTCATAATAATTCATTGGCTGACAATAAGAAGTGTCGTGAGGGCTCCCACAGTTGTTGCAACACGGGGATGTAGAAAAACCCGGTGCTTGTTGAGGATAAGGATTGTCATAGACGGGAGGGGGTGAGAAAGTATTGTAAGAGGTGAAATACGAATTTCTAGAATTGCAAAATGGACAAAATCTGAATTGTGTATTGTCGATATCAGAACCAAACCTGGCACAAGTACACCATGGACATATTGGAAAACCAAGTCATGGTCTCCCACACCGTACGCAAGACGAATCCATGAATAATTAAAAATTAGAGGGGTAGGGAAAAGAATTAAACAAAATAGAGGATAAAGAGGTATATTTTTGGTGCAAAACTTTGAAAAAGAGATGCGTTTTATGATTTTTCAAATGTTTTTGGATTTTTGAAAATTTTTGACACGAAAAATAACGTTCACGAATGAACGGATCTCAAAATCCAACGCGTCTCTCACAAAAAACCGTTAATCTTCACGAAAAGAGCCGGCAGCGGCGCCATTTTAATAACTGAATTTTGCTAAGTTGAAAGTTCGTTTCTCGGTATCTCTTCGAATTGATAACTGGTTAATTGTGCGACTCAGTTGTTCTTGGTGAATCAAATGAATGGGTGTCGTTGTCTAGAACTAATGAAAAATAAAGACTTGAAAAGATAAAAATAAAGACGGTAAAAGAAGAAACAATAAAAGATTAAAACTTGGTGAAAAGTAAATGACGGGAAATTAAAACGCAAATAAAGTAAACAACGCAAACTGAAACTTAAAATAAAAGGAAGGCAAGTAAAAATGCAAATAAGGAAAAAGGCGGGAAAAGTAAAGCTTAAGAATTTAAAAACATAAACTCAAATCAAACTAAAAACAGTTCATTCGGAATATGTCACCTATCCGGAATAAACTAGTTGGTTCGGAATAAAGCACTGATCCGGAATAAAAATAAGGAAAGGCTGATTCGGAATAAGGAGCTTTATCCGGAATAATGGATATTCCGAATGGGCAACTTGATTCGGAATAATGGATATTCCGAATGGAAGACTTGATCCGGAATATTGGATATTCCGAACGAACAACCTGATCCGGAATAATGGATTATTCCGAATGAAAGGTTGATCCAGAATATTATTCCGAATGAAGAACTTGATCTGGAATATTTGATTATTCCGAATGAAGACACTGATCTGGAATAAATATTATTCCGAATGAAAGACACTTGATCCGGAATACCAGCTTGATTCGGAATAAAAAATGAAGGGGCTTGGTTCGGAATAAACGACTGATCCGGAATCTGGGCAATAAGAAGATGCGATGAACAGGGGAAACCAACAACCTACGAATCTAACCAAATCTAACCAAGATAAACCAAAAGATTAAACCAAAATAACCACTAAACATCAACTAACAATAACCAATCAAAACAAATCAACAAAACTAACAAATAAAGCCAAATCAATCAAAACCCACTTGATTGAAAACCATAAAAACTCAAGAACACAACCACAAAGATTAATTCCAAACAATAAAGGTAGATAGGAGATTAACAAGAAAAGTAAAGATTCAATAAAAATAAAAGTAACTTACTTGGAATTAAAAGGTGCAATACAAGAAATTAAAGTGCAAGAATTTACAGTGCAAGGTATGAAAATGGTGGAAGAGGTGGGTTGTCAATCCACCCAACAACAACAAAATGAAACAATGAGTCTCTATTTATAGGAGGAGGGGTGGCTTATGTTGGAAGCTTCCTCTTTCTCTCTTTCTTTCTTTTTAGTCCTTGGTCTTCTAATTTTCTTAAATTCTTCGACTTTTAGACTTTTGTCTTGGGATTAATTAAACTCGTCTTTATAATTTCTTCAAAATTAAGACTTGAGTTCTTCGGCTTTATTAAACTTCCGTCTTTGGACTTTTTCTTTGATAAATCTTCAGAATAGGCCTTAGACTTCCGTTCTTTTTGCACTATTGATCTTTTGACTTTGTCTTTTGTCTTTTTCTTCGATAAAAGCCCGTGAAAGACCGTGTTTTCCTTCCTTTTCACATTTTGATCCTAAATCACAACAAAAACACAAACCACGCATAATTCCGACATTTACGATATAAAATACACGTTATGGTCTTGTTTTAGTTGTAATTAAGTGGTAAAAGGATGTGTGTTTTCACACCTATCAGACACCTTTTCTAATTTCATTAATCTTGTCAAAAATTAATTTAATAAACACATTAAAGTGGTTGTATCTGATAATGGAACTGAATTTGTTAACAAGAAACTTGCTAAATTATTTTCTGACCGTGGAATAGTTTGATAGGTGTGTAAACACCCATCTTTTCTACCACTTAACTACAATAATAACCGCACCAAAACGTGTATTTTATGTCTTTTATGTCGGAATTATGTGTGGTTTGTGTTTTTGTTGTGATTTAGGATGAAAAGGTGAAAAGTGTAGAAAACACGGACATTCACGGGCATTTACGGACTTTTATTGAAGAAAAGGATGAAAGACGAAGTCAAGAAGTCAAGAGTGCAAAAAGAACGGAAGTCCACGACCAATTCTGAAGATTTATCGAAGAAAAAGTCAAAAGACGGAAGTTTATCAAAAGCCAAAGAATTCAAGTCTATTTTATTGAAGAATTTAAAGACGAGTTCAAAAGAAATCCCGAAGTCAAAAGTCCCTTAAGTCCAAGATTAAAGAAGATTAGAAGAAAAGGACTAAGTACGCAATTAATGAAGATTAAAAAGAAGGAGGGACTTAATTATGCAATTAAGAGAAAAGGAAAGAGGGGAGGAAGCTTCCTTAATCCTCCCCTATAAATAGTTTAGGATTAGTCATTTTTCATTTTGTTGGCTAGGGTGACACTAGTTCTTCCACCATTTTAATTACTTGTCATTTACTTAATTGTCAATTTAATTACCTTGTCTCGCACCCTAAATTCATTTAATTTCAAGTAAGTTTTCATTTAATTCTTGTCAATCTTTACTTTATCTTGTCAATCTCTTATCTACCTTTCTTAATCTTTGATTTGTTGTCTTTATGTTTATGTTCATGCTTTTATTTTGATCCAAAGTGGTTTTTGATTATTGTGGTAAAAGTTGTTTGATTTCATGTTTTAAATTGTTTGTTGATGTTATTTCATTGATTCGTTACTGTTATTTATTATCCGTGTGTTTGATTTTGATTATTTTGTTATTATACCTGCTGCTACTGTTTTCCTTGTTCTTCGGGGGTGTTTGCCTTGTTTTTGATCTTTCCAGGAAGAGTTCCGAGTCAAGGCAAGGAAAGGACTGAAGTGTTCATTCGGAAGTCAAAACTTCCGAACCAAACTTGCTCATTCGGAAGTCCAAAACTTCCGAACCAAGCAGGGTTCATTCGGAAACTTCCGAATCAAGGTTTTATCCGGAACTCCAAAAGTTCCGAACCAAGCTTGTTCATCCGGAACTTTCAAAGTTCCGGACGAAGTTAAAAGTTCCGAACCAAGGGTTTCATTCGGAACTTTTCAAAAGTTCCGAATCAACTAAAAGTTCCGAATCAAGGACCAAAGTTCCGAATAAAGGCTTTTCTTTCGGAAGTCATAAACTTCCGAGTCAAGGTTGTTCATTCGGAACTTCCAAAAGTTCCGGATCAAGAGCTTCATCCGGAAACTTCCGAATCAAGGGTGACCTAATACTTCCGAATCAAGGCAACAAGTGAGAGTTCCGAATCAGTAAGTTCCGAACGAAGCATTGTTTTGGATAAGTGACATATTCAGATCAATTTGTTCCGGATCAAGGATTTTGGTAATATTCCAAGTGAAGAAGAATCATTTCAACCAAAGGTGACATTTAGGACGAGTGATTATTCCAAACGAAGGTTTATTCCGAATGAGCTGTATTCAGGTTCTTATTAGCTTTTATCTTTAATTTTTATTTTCAAGCTTTATTTTTCCTACCTTTTATTTAATTGCACTTTTAGATTATTT
This sequence comes from Glebionis coronaria, assembly GCA_025667525.1. Classification (NCBI taxonomy): domain Eukaryota; kingdom Viridiplantae; phylum Streptophyta; class Magnoliopsida; order Asterales; family Asteraceae; genus Glebionis; species Glebionis coronaria. Next base: position 14,923,432 of record CM046874.1, on the reverse strand, counting down.
GCCTTAGTTTTAGACTTGCCTTAGTTTTAGTCGCGTTTTAAGTTTGCCTTAGTTAGTAATACAAGGTTTTTAGTGCGGTGAAAAAGTTCGTTCGTTATTCTCGGAATCCTCTCGAATTGATCTCAGTTAAAATTGGAATGATTTGTTCTTGGTGACAAAAAGGAGTTGGTTTTCTATTCTAAATAAATAAATAAATGAAGTGAATAAAGGTTAAAGCCGGAAATAAAGCAGAAAAATACTCTTACTGAAAAATGCTCTATGCTGAAAATCACCCTTATGCGGAAAGATGCTCTATGCGGAAAATCTCCCTATTCGGAATAAATCCCTACGCGGAATAAAAAGTCCTATGCGGAAAAAGAGTACTATGCGGAATATATGGTCTATTCGGAAAATAATGCTATGCGGAATAAGAACACCTATGCGGAAAGTAAGGCTATGCGGAAAGTAGAATCCTATGCGGAAAATAATGTCTACTCGGAAAAATGATGCTATTCGGAAAAAATTGCTTATGCGGAAAAATCACTCTAATCGGAAAATCGGGTCTATGCGGAAAGATGAACTCCTATGCGGAAAAACAAGCTTATGCGGAAAAGCAGGGCTATTCGGAAAATATGGTCTATTCGGAAAAATATTCCGAATAAGGAAATGAAGAAGCTATCATGCGGAATATTGAAAATATTCCGAGTAAAAGAAAAATGAGAATCCCTATTCGGAATAAAGGCTCAATTCGGAAAGTCCTGGGAAGCGAAGAACAGAACAGTAGCAGTAAAACAGGGACACGAAATTAAATCCAAATCGACTTGAATACTCAAAAAGGTTTTACCAAATTAAACACAAATCATTTAAATACCATAAGAAACAAATCCCACTAATAAAAACACTAAATCAACAACTTTTTGAAATCAAACTTGAATCAAATAAGAAACTTAAAAACTCGCAATAAAAATGGAGATGAACAAGATGAATGAAAAGATGAATGGATTGATTAATTGAAAAGTAACAAGAGTATTGAATCAAACTTACAAGATTGAAAGAAAGAAGAAAAATCACCAAACTCCCTAATGGAGTTGGTTAAGGAACGAACCAACAAGAACTGGAAAAGAAAAATGAACTAACTCCCTAATTGTGTGAAGGGAGTATCTATTTATACTCCTAGTGGTTGGTTGGTGAGTGGGCTTTCTCCCTTTCTTCTTGTCTTCTCGTCCTTTCAGAAAAGTTGACGTTTTCGATTCTGATTCGGGATTTGTCGTCGATTAAATCCAACTCGTCTTTTAATTTCTTTGTTAAATAGACTCGAGTTTCTTCGACTTATGAAAATCTTCCGTCTTTAGTCCTTTTCTTCGATAAATCTTCGAATAGGCCCAGTGACTTCAAATCTTTTGCATCTCTTGGACAATAGACTTCGTCTTCAGTCTTTTTCCTTGATAAATCCCGTGCAATCCCATGTTTTCTTTAATATTTATCCGGTTAGCTCTGAAAACACAATAAACACAAAAACCACGCATAATTCCAAACAATTGATATTAAATACGTGTTTTGGTCTTGTTTTAGCCAGAATTAAGTGGTAAAAGGATGGGTGTTTACACACCTATCAAATCCCCTACACTTAACCATTGCCATGCCCTCATGCAATGCTTAGTGATAAAGCAATTTTACACTTTTCTCATAATTAATCAACCTTGGCCTTATTCAAATACTACTACATAAGAATCAAAATGCTAAGAGAAATAAAAACTTTTAAGTTAAACAAAAGGATGGAAATAACTTGTAAAGAAATCAAGGACTTACATTAGGGCTTTGGTGTTGCGAAGATTTATCACCCTCAAGTTTCACGTTCCCCAAACTAAGCTTAAAAACGAGATCATTGTTATTATAAGTTAGCAATTCAGACACTTACACACATGGCTTAATTAAATGCTTAAACTCCCTTATTCCTAGGTGTATCTCTTATATTTTATTTTTGTCTTAGAATGATCATGAAGATGCATTTTTGGACTTATTTCGATAGTTTATTTAGGCTGAAAGCAAAGTAGGACGATTTGATCAATAGTTAGCTAAAGGACAAAATCTCTTAAAACTGCTTCTCGGGATATCAAAAAGTTCATATCTTGGCATAACTTGGTTCACGATTTGAGACCTTTCTCGGGCTGATATTTGGCATGTACTTCATACTTCATATCTTCGAGAGACGTTCTTGAGATAATGGTCTTCTCATCATAATAGAGTTTCTTCACTTGGAGACTTTTGAGGGGTACTCCAACTTTGTTGACCACGACTTCATGATTATTTCTTCAATCTCTAATTGGGATTTTGAGATACAACGATCCGCCTCCTTTTCGGACTTGGATCTATTTATCCTCATACCTTGTTAGGGTCTTTTCGGATAGACTTCTCCATGATCTTTATGGGAGTTGATTGCTTTTCGTCGTGAGTCTTGATCCTTCATATTGATTTTAGGAACAATGCTTTTCACATCACTTTGGATCTTCAGCAATAAAATTGAATCCTCATGCCTTGTTAGGGCCTTTTCGGACTCGCCAATCTTCGCGCCCCGCTTCATAAGTTATGCCTTGGCTATGAACTCTTATCATTACCGAGCAACTTTTAAACGATCTTGGGCTAGAAGCTAAGTAACTTTTCAAATCGTAAGACCTTACTTATTGCAGATAAGTTATTAGCAAGTGATGGGAGAATAGGCAAATAATTACACCAAGTGAGCTTGTGCAAGAGTACCGACTTATAATTGACTCTATCATTTCTCGTCCTCCACAATTTAAAATCACAAATAATGAGACTCGTGGACACTTAGCCTAATAAACCGATTAAGGTCTACATGGTTAAGGATACTAGCTAGAATAAACTTGGATAAGTCTATTCGGGTTGAGTCAAAATAAACGCAACGGGCCTAATATGTCAAAGATATCTAAACTAGCTACAACACTTTATTAAATTTTGACTTTATTGCGGGATATATACATATGAAAGCAACGATAAAAATTTAAAAATTACGACTAAATGGCCAAAGTTAATAAAAAATTTGAAAAATGTTGAAAAATAGGATTTTCCGGTTAAATGAAGGCATTTTCATGGAAAAGTCCACTTAAAACTTCGATAGAAGTCTCCCCTACACTTAAGATAAACATTGTCCTCAATGTTTAAGCATGTGGGAAAAGTCTCCCCTACACTTATGACATTGTGCACGTTGGTTAACTCGAGTTAAGGAAGAGACGACTAAAGTGATCAATTTCAAATGTGAGTATTAAGAAAATTGAATCACGATAGTTGAGAGATAGAACCGGATTTCGGATAACACGGGAGCACGGTTCTTCAAAGATTCCAAGATTGCAGTAATCCCTGTAATCACATCACCATACAAACACAAATGACCAAAATAGGTCCTCCCCTACACTTAGGGGGTTAAAGGGATAGATACTCGGGCTGCCTCCCGAGGAGCGCTTGTTTTTGATAACCGAGTCACGAGCCTGACTCGACCCAAACTCAGTTCATGGGGAACATGGTGAGGGATGGAATCACCTCGTGAGAGGTGTCCTCACCAAAGTACAACTTCACTCGTTGGCCATTCACCTTAAAATTTGGTCCATCAGGTTGAGCGAGCTCGAGAGTACCATATGGAAAAATTTGGGCAATGGTGAATGGGCCGGACCAACGAGATTTGAGCTTGCCCGAAAAGATTTTCAACCGAGAGTTAAAAAGTAAGACTTTGTCTCCAACATGGAACTCTCGGTTTTTGATCTTGGAGTCGTGAATGAGCTTAGTTCGTTCCTTATAGATCAAAGAATTTTCATAAGCCTCATTCCGAAGTTCATTCAGCTCATTGAGTTGGATCTTGCGTAGGTCACCGGCTTTGTTAATATCAAAATTAGCCCACTTCAAGGCCCAATAAGCCTTGTGCTCCAACTCAATGGGGAGGTGGCACGCTTTCCCGTACATAAGACGATAAGGCGTACAGCCGATCGGGGTCTTGTAAGCAGTACGGAAAGCCCACAAAGCATCATCGAGTTTATCAGCCCATGCGGCACGATGCTCTCCCACGGTTCTTTCCAGGATTCGCTTCAGTCCTCGGTTGGATATTTCAGCCTGGCCATTAGTTTGTGGGTGGTAGGCTGTGGAAAGACGATGGTTTACACCGTACTTAGCCATGACTCGAGCAAATTGGTCATTGCAGAAATGAGTCCCACGATCACTAATAATGGCACGAGGCACACCGAATCTAGCGAAAAGAGCTTTTAAAAAGTTACAAACCACCCTTGCGTCATTAGTAGGCAAAGCTTTGGCTTCAACCCACTTAGAAACGTAGTCAACGGCTACAAGGATGTATTTGTTTCCTTTAGATGAAGGGAATGGCCCCATAAAGTCGATACCCCACACATCAAAAATTTCACATTCCTGTATGAAATTCTGAGGCATCTCGTCTTTATGTGTGATTTTGCCTTGCTTTTGGCAAACATCACATCGCTTAACCATATTGTGAGCATCACGATATATGGAGGGCCAATAAAATCCCGAATCAAACACTTTCTTTGCAGTGTAGTTGGGACCAAAGTGACCACCGGTGGGTCCTTTGTGGCAAGCATCAAGGATTTCAGACGCTGCCGGTCCATCAACACATCGACGGATAATCAGGTCGGTACATTGTTTGAATAGGTAAGGGTCGTCCCAAAAGTAAGTCTTAATGTCAGTGAAGAACTTCTTCTTTTGCTGAGACGTCAACCCTTCCTTGAGAATTCCACCCGCCAAGTAGTTTGCAAAGTCCGCAAACCACGGGGTTTCATTCGGTTTCGAGTTTATGGACATTAAGGTCTCCAGGGGAAAAGAATCATTGATTTCTTTGGTCGGATGATCCCCTTGGTATGGATCCTCAAGTTTACTAAGATGATCCGCGGCTAAGTTTTCTGCTCCTTTTTTATCGCGGATTTCAATTTTAAATTCCTGGAGCAGCAAAATCCAGCGAAGAAGTCTTGGTTTGGAATCTTGCTTTGTCAACAAGTACTTCAGCGCGGAATGATCGATATACACGATGGTGGTGGAAAGGACAAGATAGGGGCAGAACTTTTCAAAAGCATAGACAACAGCTAAAAGCTCTTTTTCGGTTGTCGTATAATGCAATTGTGCCCCTGTCATTGTCTTGCTAGCGTAATGGATCGGTTGGAAGTGTTTGTTCACTCTTTGTCCAAGAACCGCTCCAATAGCAAAATCACTAGCATCGCACATCAACTCAAAGGGAAGCTCCCAATTAGGGGTAACCAAGACGGGTGCCTTAGTTAGCTTATCCTTAAGTGAGTCAAAGGCTTCGAGACACTCTTTGGAAAAGATAAAAGGAGTATCTTTTTCCAAGAGGTGGGTCATCGGGCGAGCGATGTGAGAAAAATCTTTGATGAATCGACGATAGAAGCCCGCATGACCCAGGAAACTTCTCACACCCTTCACAGTTGAAGGTGGAGGCAACTTTGCGATAACATCGACTTTAGCACGGTCTACTTCAAGACCGGCTTTGGAAATTTTATGTCCAAGCACGACGCCTTCTTTTACCATAAAATGGCATTTTTCCCAATTTAGAACTAGGCGAGTGTCTTCGCACCTCTTTAGCATACGTTCCAAATTGGCAAGGCAAGAAGAGAATGAATCCCCGAAGACCGAGAAATCATCCATGAAGACTTCCATGGTTTGTTCAACCATGTCATGGAAGATAGCTAACATACACCTTTGGAAAGTCCCGGGCGCATTACATAAGCCAAAAGGCATTCTTTTGTAAGCGAAAGTGCCATAGGGACAAGTGATGTAGTCTTCTCTTGATCTTGGGGATCGATGGGTATTTGGAAATAACCCGAGAAACCATCAAGAAAGCAGTAATATTCATTACCCGCTAAGCGTTCAAGCATTTGGTCCATAAAAGGTAGAGGGAAATGATCCTTTCTCGTGGCATCATTGAGTTTGCGGTAGTCTATACAAACTCTCCACCCAGTAACGAGACGAGTGGGAATCAACTCGTTGTGTTCATTGGGAACAACGGTTATTCCGCCCTTCTTGGGCACACAATGAATTGGACTAACCCATGGTGAATCCGAAATAGGGTAAATCATACCCGCATCAAGAAGTTTGAGAACCTCTGTTTTGATGACTTCATGTATTTTTGGATTCACCCTTCGTTGGCTTTGAATAGTGGGCTTGAAGTCGTCCTCCATGAGAATTTTGTGTGTGCAGAAGTGAGGATCAATTCCACGAATATCTGAAATCTTCCAAGCAATAGCCTTCTTATGATCTTTCAATACAGCAACGAGGCGAGTCTTCTCTTCATCTTTCAAATCCTTCGCAATAATGACGGGCGACTTTTTGTTGTCGTCAAGGAACACGTACTCGAGATGTGGCGGCAACTCCTTAAGTTCCAAATCCGGAGGAGTTTCGACGGGAGGCGTTTGCAAAGTCGTGGCATCGATAGCAATGACCGTGGGAGATGGAGGCGAAGGATTGTCTTCGTTGAGAAGATTGTCAAAGAAATTCATGTCTTCATCCCCATCGATAGGAGAATCATTAGTAGTTAAATTCGCATCTCCCATGGTATCTTCAAGATTGTTCCAGAATAAATCACTATCTCCAAATAGAGACAATGATGAATCAATAGAGGACACGGTCTCAACATTGGGAAGAGAGGTAGGAATACTTTTGCAAGCATCATTAAAGTGTTCTTCACAAGCCTCATCGAGAACGTCAATACAATTAACACTCTCATATGAATAAGATTGTTTGGACAACTTTCCCATGTTGAAGACTACTTTATCGTCACCCACTCTCATGATAAGCTCGCCGGCTTCAACATCAATAAGAGTGCGACCGGTCCTCAAGAATGGACGACCAACAATGAGTGGCACACGGGGGTCCATCTCGTAGTCGACGACAACAAAATCAGCAGGAAAGGTGAATTTGTCGACTCCTACAATGACGTCTTCGGCTATCCCCACTGGATAAGCAACCGTACGGTTGGCCAATTCCAAAGTCATTTTGGTGGGGACTAGCTCTGGGAGAGATAATTGCTTCCAAACACTTAGAGGCATGAGATTAATACTGGCACCTAGATCGGCTAGGGCCATGCAATTCTCTACTCCCGGGAAATTGCAAGGGATAAGAAAACGACCCGGATCACCAAGCTTGGTTGGCAATTTCCTTAAGAGCACTGCAGAGCAATTCTCATTAAGTTGGGTGTTGGCAATATCGAGGAGCTTTTCCTTGTCGCTCAGAAGATCTTTAAACATTTTGGCGTATTTGGGCATGTGAGCGAGAGCCTCAGCGAAGGAGATATTGAAATTCAGTTGTTTAAACATTTTGAGAAAGTTAGAAACCTGAATATCATCCTTGCTCTTTTGCTTCTCTTTCCTCAACCTAGATGGATAAGGTATATTGGAAGAAGAGGAAGGCTTTAGAGGAATAGGGTCACTCACAATTACGGGTGGAGGAGGGGTAGAAGGAAGAGGTGGAGAAATTGTGGAAGGAGAAGGGTGAGGTATAGGAGCAGGTGACTCGTTCTCCTTAGTCACAACCACCGGTGGAGGTATAGGAAGCTCGGGTTCCTTTGTACCTTTCCCACTTCGAGTGGTGATTGCTTTCATCTCCCCTCTTGGGTTCGCAACGGTGTTACTCGGAAGAGTACCCGAAGAAGAAGATTGACTACTTTGGAAGAAACTAGCCATCATGTTCCTCAAGTCATTCGTCTGACTATCCAACGTGTTTCTCATGTCTGCTCTCAAATCGTTTCCTTGCTTGACCAAGTCTGCTTTCAGGTTGAGCACCTCTCTCTGAAGATTTCCCACTATCGCATCGTTAGTCCTCATATAAGTTTCCACTTCTTGGTGAAGAGCGGTGGGTTGGTTGGGAGGAGCATTGTATGCAGGTGGTTGGTAAGTAGGTTGTTGGTAGACTTGGTTGTTACGTTGAGGTGGTTGTTGCTGCTTGTGAGGTGGGAGGTATGGTTGTCGAGGTTGTTGTTGTTGTTGAGGAGGGCGATTAAGGTTTTGTTGTTGGTTTGGGTTGGGAGGAGGGAAACCAGGTGGTGAAAGATAGTTGTTGTTGCGGTAGCTAAGCAAGTTACGGTCACCTTGAGGTTTTGCTTGATAAGCAGGTTGTTGATAGGTGCCATATGCCGCATTCACATTCTCAGCAGGGTAATCTTGGGTGGCGGTACAAGTTGTGTAAGAGTGGGGACCACCGCATATCTCACAAGGTTGGCTGAGAGCGTTCACTTGAGCGTTTTTGGCGTGGTTGCTGTTGTTGTTGCTGACGGTATGTGTGACAAGCGATTCAAGAAGAGTAGTGATTTTGTCTAATCGTCTGTCGCTGTCATTAGTGCTAGCACTAGCAACATTGGTCCTAACACTCTTGGTTTGCACACGAGATTTATTCTCAATGATGTCCCAAGCAGCATTGGAAGTCTTAGCCAATAAATTACCCCCTGAGGCACTGTTCAGTGAATCTTGGTCACTCATGCTTAAACCATTGTAAAAAGTATTAATTTGATGTACTTTGGTAAAACCATGTTGTGGGCATTTTCTTAAAAGATCTTTAAAACGATCCCAAGATTCACTGAATGACTCATCGTACTTTTGTTCAAAGTTTATAATCTCATTCCGAAAAGCGGTAGTACGAGAGGGTGGAAAAAAGTAATTGATAAACTTTGTTTCCAAATCCGTCCACGAGAGAATACTCTGTGGCGGTTCCTTAGCAAGCCAATGCCGGGCTTGTCCCTCTAAAGAAAAGGGAAAAAGTTGTAACCTTATAACTTCTTGTGGAACCCCATTGAACTTGACCGTGTTGGTGAGTTGTAGAAATCTTTTGATATGGTCGTGTGGGTCATCAATGGTTCGTCCCAAGAATGGTTGAGCTGAGACCATCTGGATAAAGCCTGACTTTAGCTCGAAATTGTTGGCGGCAATTGGTGGTATAACAATTGGATCCGTGTTGCCATCGACATGAGCTTGCAGCAATTCAATCATTGGGCGATTATCCGGAAGGGGCTCATTGTTGTTGTTATTCATGTTGTTGAAAGGCGGGTTGTTGTTATTATTGTTGTTCGGAGGTGGTATGTTATTGTTGTTTTGTACACCAGCCATGTCTAAGTTATCGAGAGGCTCGGGCTCTTGATAAGACGTGGATCGAGTGCGCATACACCTGCAAAAGAACGAACAAAGAAAAACAAAGCAAAAATATTTTTGGTTTTTATGTTTTTTTACTTTTTATGATTTTTGAAAATTTTATATTTTTTAGTGTTTTTGAATATTTGTATGAAAAAGTAACGTTCACGGGGAACGGATCCCAAAATCCAAGTTCTCACAAAAAACTTTTGATCTTAACGAGAGGAGCCGGCAGCGGCGCCATTTAATACAAGGTTTTTAGTGCGGTGAAAAAGTTCGTTCGTTATTCTCGGAATCCTCTCGAATTGATCTCAGTTAAAAGTGGAATGATTTGTTCTTGGTGACAAAAAGGAGTTGGTTTTCTATTCTAAATAAATAAATAAATGAAGTGAATAAAGGTTAAAGCCGGAAATAAAGCAGAAAAATACTCTTACTGAAAAATGCTCTATGCTGAAAATCACCCTTATGCGGAAAGATGCTCTATGCGGAAAATCTCCCTATTCGGAATAAATCCCTACGCGGAATAAAAAGTCCTATGCGGAAAAAGAGTACTATGCGGAATATATGGTCTATTCGGAAAATAATGCTATGCGGAATAAGAACACCTATGCGGAAAGTAAGGCTATGCGGAAAGTAGAATCCTATGCGGAAAATAATGTCTACTCGGAAAAATGATGCTATTCGGAAAAAATTGCTTATGCGGAAAAATCACTCTAATCGGAAAATCGGGTCTATGCGGAAAGATGAACTCCTATGCGGAAAAACAAGCTTATGCGGAAAAGCAGGGCTATTCGGAAAATATGGTCTATTCGGAAAAATATTCCGAATAAGGAAATGAAGAAGCTATCATGCGGAATATTGAAAATATTCCGAGTAAAAGAAAAATGAGAATCCCTATTCGGAATAAAGGCTCAATTCGGAAAGTCCTGGGAAGCGAAGAACAGAACAGTAGCAGTAAAACAGGGACACGAAATTAAATCCAAATCGACTTGAATACTCAAAAAGGTTTTACCAAATTAAACACAAATCATTTAAATACCATAAGAAACAAATCCCACTAATAAAAACACTAAATCAACAACTTTTTGAAATCAAACTTGAATCAAATAAGAAACTTAAAAACTCGCAATAAAAATGGAGATGAACAAGATGAATGAAAAGATGAATGGATTGATTAATTGAAAAGTAACAAGAGTATTGAATCAAACTTACAAGATTGAAAGAAAGAAGAAAAATCACCAAACTCCCTAATGGATTTGGTTAAGGAACGAACCAACAAGAACTGGAAAAGAAAAATGAACTAACTCCCTAACTGTGTGAAGGGAGTATCTATTTATACTCCTAGTGGTTGGTTGGTGAGTGGGCTTTCTCTCTTTCTTCTTGTCTTCTCGTCCTTTCAGAAAAGTTGACGTTTTCGATTCTGATTCGGGATTTGTCGTCGATTAAATCCAACTCGTCTTTTAATTTCTTTGTTAAATAGACTCGAGTTTCTTCGACTTATGAAAATCTTCCGTCTTTAGTCCTTTTCTTCGATAAATCTTCGAATAGGCCCAGTGACTTCAAATCTTTTGCATCTCTTGGACAATAGACTTCGTCTTCAGTCTTTTTCCTTGATAAATCCCGTGCAATCCCATGTTTTCTTTAATATTTATCCGGTTAGCTCTGAAAACACAATAAACACAAAAACCACGCATAATTCCAAACAATTGATATTAAATACGTGTTTTGGTCTTGTTTTAGCCAGAATTAAGTGGTAAAAGGATGGGTGTTTACACACCTATCAGTTAGATTTAAGTTTACGTCATTTACCTTAGTGCCCTTTAACTTCTGTCACGTTTTTAAATACTTGCACCTTTACTTTAATTAGACTAAGATTTACTTAAAGAGCACTTTTACTTTTAAGTCTTTGCATTTAAATTTAAAATCACCCAAAAATATTCTTTTTCACCAAAGATCAACTAAGTCACACATAGGAGCCTAGATCAATTCGTTAAGATTCCGAGAACACGAACTTAATCTTTAATTTTTATACGGGCAAAAGCCTTGTATCAAATGGCGCCGCTGCCGGCTCTTTTCGTTAAGATCAACAGTTTTCTGTGCTAGACACGTTGCTTTTTGGGATCCGTTTACTTGTGAACGTTATTTTTCTTGCCTAAAAAATTCAAAAAATCATAAAAATTAAAAATTCCAAAAACCATAAAAATTAAAAATTTCAAAAATCCAAAAAGATTTTATCTTTATTGTGTATATATATTGTTTTTGTGTTTGGTTTCTTTTTCTTTTGCATTTTCAGGTGTATGCGTACTAGATCTTCTAATTATCAAGAGCCCGAGCCTCAAGAAGATTTAGATATGGCAGGTGTTAACAACAACAACATTCCACCGAACCTGAATAATAATAATAACAACAATGCTCTTCCACAGCCCGATCTTCGGACCATGGAGGAACTTTGTCAACCAACAATGTTTGGACGAGGAGGACCGATTGCGCCGATGCAAATCAACGCTCCTGAGTTTTCGTTGAAGCACCACATGATTCAGCAAGTACAAACAAACCCATTTAGAGGATTGCCTGATGATGATGCCAACAAACACCTCGACAAGTTCATTACAATCACCCAAAGCATGAAGTTGCCTGGTGCCACAATGGATGTACTCCGCCTACAACTCTTTCCACATACTTTATCGCATCATGCCGAGAAATGGTTTGATCGTCTCCCGAAGAATTCCATTCACACTTGGGATGATATGACTCAACGCTTTCTATCGCACTACTTTCCACCATCCATGGTCACTAGCCTTCGCAATCAGATCAGCGGTTTCATGCAAGATCCCGATGAATCTCTTTTTGACGCTTGGGAGAGATATAATGTCTTGATCGACCGTTGTCCAAACCACAACATGCTTCCCGTCACATTGATTGATACTTTCTACAACGGATTGACTTTTCGAGATCGTGATACGATCAATGCAGCCGCCGGTGGCACATTCATGAAAAGGAGACCCGAGGAGTGTAGAGAGTTAATTGAGAACATGACTACTCACCACAAGAACTGGGATTCCTCTGCATCTTCAAGGAACAACCCGAGAGTCAATGTTTCCTCAACCTCAGCAAACCCTGAGATGACCGAACTCACCCGCATGATGGCCGAAATGAGCAAAAGTATTACGTTTCTCGCTTCAAACCAACAACAACATCAAGTTAAAGCAGTTGCTAATCCTTGTGAAACATGTGGCGGTCCTCACTCATACACCGATTGTCCTTCGACACAAGGAAATCCGGAAAATGTGTATGCTGCTTACGGTAATTATTCACCGGAAAATTACCAAGCTAGACAACAAGGGGATAGAAATCTGCTGAGCTACCGTTCCAACAATTACCTTTCACCCGGTTTTTCTCCTCAAAACCAAAACCCCGCCAATAACTACAATAGAAGCAACCAAATCCCACCTCGTGCTTCTAACCCTTATCAACCACCCACCCAACAACACCCACCCATTAATCCCGATGTTGACACCATCATGAGAACTCAAGGTGAGCAAATCAAGAATCTACAGAGCCAAATAATCAATTTGAAAGGAGATATCTTGAAGCAAGGTAATGACATCAGAACCGAGGTTCGTGAAAATCTTCAATCTTCCTTCATCACTCAAACAACTGAATTAAAGAATCTGTTGGCTAGTTTCTTGCCCGAAGCTCAACCTTCTTCTTCTTCGGGTTCTCAACCTTCAAACACCGTCCCCAATCCGTGAGCTAATGTGAGTGCTATAACTACGCGTAGTGGACTTACCATTATCGATCCACCTATTCCACCACCATCATCCACACCTCCTCCACCACCATGTATCCCTACTCCTCCTACACCTAGTAGTAGTGCACCATTACCGTCTCCTCCTCGTCATGACGATGTATCTCGGAAGGACCCTTCAACATCACAACCTTCACCAACTACACCTTCCCCTAACCCTTATCAACCTAGAATCCCATGCCCTTCTCGCATAGGCAAGACCAACGAGCTAACCAAGAATGACTCTCAAATAACAAAATATATCAGTATGATTTCTCAAATGGGATTCAGCATTAGTTTTCTTGAAGCACTTGTCCACATGCCCAAATTTGCCAAAGCATTTAAGGACTTGCTTAACAAAAAGGAGAAGCTGATTGAACTCACCAACACACGCTTAAATGAAAACTGCTCTGCAGTTATTCTTAAAGAACTTCCGGAAAAACTAGGGGATCCCGGTCGTTTTGTGTTGCCTTGCGTGTTCAACAAAACTGAAGAATTTACTGCCCTTGCTGATCTCGGGGCTAGTATAAATCTTATGCCTTTGAGTGTTTGGAAAACACTATCATTACCCGATCTTATTCCAACAAAGATGACTCTCGAACTTGCTAATCGCACTCTCGCTTACCCCGTTGGTATAGCTGAAGACGTATTCATTCAAGTTGGCGCATTTACTTTCCCGGTCGATTTTGTCGTAGTTGATTATGAAATGGACCCTCGTATTCCTTTAATACTTGGTCGGCCATTTTTGAGATCCGGACGTGCTTTAGTAGATGTGGCCGAAGGTGAGTTAATCTTAAGAGTCGGGAATGCCTCACAAAATTTCAAAATGGGAACGCCTACAAACAAATCCTTTGGAGGACGAGAATCAGTGAATATGATAAATGTGCTCGATGACTTTACCGTCTACGATAATCCTCTATTCAAGTCTTCCACTGATAATCCACTCTTTGAAGATCATGTGGATGATTCTCTTCCCACTTTGGACGCTTCTCCCATTTTTGATTCTCCACCGGTCTTTGATGCTTATGATGATGATGATTCTAGCTCAGATTCGGATGATTTTGATTGTACTTCTGAGTATCCCGAGCTGCCCACTTTCGATGATTTTGATGAGGCTGATACTCTATCGATCGATTCTTCACATGATGAAGATCCTCCACCGTCACTCGATCCTACTTTGGACGATTATTCATTTGAGGAAGATTTCTCTGAATTTCTCAACACATACTTCCCTCATGAGAGTGATGCACCTCCTTTGGACTTTGAAGATTATCGTCTTGATCCTACTTTGGATTTGAAGAGCATTTTGTCCAAGGAGAAGAAACCGGTCGACACCGAAATCCGTTGCACGTATGATTTGACACCTCTTTGTCCCCCTTCTGAGGACGAGGTTGTGCTTCTTTGCGGATCTTCTTCACACTCGGCTGAGCCTGAGTGCTATTTTCCCTTGAAGGAAAAGGTGTTCGACCCCGGTATTGACGTTTTTAAGCCATCTCAGTATCCACCTGACGAAATAAAAGGAAAAATCTTTGGAAATTTTGAAGACATGCTTGATCCACTTCATCCTTGCTTCCACCGTGCTCCATCGCTGCTTAAGGGAACCTTCCCACTTCTCTTTTGGCTTGCCTTGTTCGCCTTAAGCTCTTGCTTATTGATGGATGAAAACTATGTCTTTGATCCTGGTGGATTTGTTTCATGCTACCTCTGTTGATGATCAAGGTCGAGTCAGGCTCACGAGTCGGTTAACAAAAACCAAGCGCTTCTTGGGAGGCAACCCATGCATCTATCTTTCCGCTTTCTTTATCATAAGTGTAGGGGGACCCCTTTGGATTGCTATTTCCTCTCCTCACTTCTTAATCAGGGATTCGAGCTTCAATGATCCACTCTTGATGATTCTTGACGACCCGTGATTCCATTTTCTACTTCTTACCAGTTCTATCCTAAACTCTTTTCGATTCACTATTTTATATTTTCTCAATATTAAAATAGGAATCTCTTTAGTTGTCTTTTCCTTAGCGAGATTTAAACAACGTGCACAATGTCCTAAGTGTAGGGGAGCTTACTCCCACATGCTTAAACATTGAGGACAATGTTTATCTTAAGTGTAGGGGGACTTCTATCGAAGTTAAGTGGTCTTTTCCTTGTATTTGTCCTCATTTTAACCAGAAAATCAATTTTTCGACATTTTTCAAAATTTTTGATCTATTTTGGCCTATTAGTTGTTATCTTTGTATAGTTATTTTCTTTCTCTGCTAGAATAAATCTTTGAATAAGTGGTTTAATTTTCAAACGTTGTGAATCTTTTGACTCAATCCGAGTTTACTCTAGCTAGTATCCTTAACGTGTTTAAGTCAAGTTTTGCTAGGCTTTTATATAGGGAGCTATAAAACGCGAAAGTCTTAACTCTCACGGGTTAAGAACAAGAACTTTTCGCAAGTTCCTATAATTGATCCTAGAGAGTCGTTTATCAAGGGAACTTTAAGACGCGATTTCTAAACTTGAAAGAGTCTAAGAATTTGCAAGATCCTATAGGCGACTCGAAAACCCAAAACTTTGATTTAATAGGCTAAGTATCCACGAGTCTCATTACTTGAGATTTTAAACTGTGGAGAACGAGAGATGATAGAGCCAATTATAAGTTCGGTATTCTTTCGTGAATTTATGTGAGTTGATTATAAGCCTATTCTCCCATCGCTTGCTAATAAATTTATCTGCTAATAAATAAGGTTGTACGATTTGAAAAGTTACTTAGCTTCTAGCCCCAGATCGTTTAAAAGTTGCTCGGTAATGACGAGAGTTCATAGCCAAGGCATAACTTATGAAGCGGGGCGCGAAGATTGGCGAGTCCGAAAAGGCCCTAACAAGGCATGAGGGCTATGTTTTGTTGCTAAAGATCCAAAGTGATGTGAAGAATCATTTATCGAAAATCAATATGAATGATCGAGACACACGACGTAAAGCAAAACTCCCCAAAAGTCATGGAGAAGTGTATCCGAAAAGACCCTAACAAGGTATGAGGATAAATAGATCCAAGTCATAAAAGGAGGCGGATCGTTGTATATCAAAGTCCAAAATAAAGATTGGAGAAAAATGAAGAAGTCGTGGTCCAAGTATGAATCTCTCAAAACTTCAAGTGAAGAAATTCCAATTATGAAGAGAAGACCATTATTTCATGAACGTCTCTCAAGATTTGAAGTATGAAGTCGCTGCCAAATATCGGCCCGAGAAAGGTCTCAAATCGCGAACCAAGTTATGCCAAGATATGAACTTTTTGATATCCCGAGAAGCAGTTTTAAAAGATTTGGTCCTTTAGCTAACTATTGATTAAATCGTGCACTTTATTTTCAGACTAAATAATAATCGAAACAAGTCAAACAATGCATCTTCGTGATCATTCAAGACAAATAATAAAATATAAGAGATACCCATAGGAATAAGGGAGTCTAAGTGAGTAATTGGCCCACATGAGTTCGTGTTAGTCTACTAACTTATAATAACAATGATCTCGTTTTTAAGCTTGGTTTGGAGAAAGTGAAAACTTGAGGATGATGATTATTCATAACATTTTCAAAACCCAAGGTATGCTTTTGATTTCTTTATTTTGTATATTTTCAATTTTCTATCTCTTTAATAAAGGCCAACGTGGATTGATTATGATGAAAAGTGTAATCTTGCTTTGTAACTAATGCATTGCATGAGGACATTGCAATGGTCAAGTGTAGGGGATTTGATAGGTGTGTAAACACCCATCTTTTCTACCACTTAACTACAATAATAACCGGACCAAAACGTGTATTTTATGTCTTTTATGTCGGAATTATGCGTGGTTTGTGTTTTTGTTGTGATTTAGGATGAAAAGGTGAAAAGTGGAGAAAACACGGACATTCACGGGCATTTACGGACTTTTATTGAAGAAAAGGATGAAAGACGAAGTCAAGAAGTCAAGAGTGCAAAAAGAACGGAAGTCCACGACCAATTCTGAAGATTTATCGAAGAAAAAGTCAAAAGACGGAAGTTTATCAAAAGCCGAAGAATTCAAGTCTATTTTATTGAAGAATTTAAAGACGAGTTCAAAAGAAATCCCGAAGTCAAAAGTCCCTTAAGTCCAAGATTAAAGAAGATTAGAAGAAAAGGACTAAGTACGCAATTAATGAAGATTAAAAAGAAGGAGGGACTTAATTATGCAATTAAGAGAAAAGGAAAGAGGGGAGGAAGCTTCCTTAATCCTCCCCTATAAATAGTTTAGGATTAGTCATTTTTCATTTTGTTGGCTAGGGTGACACTAGTTCTTTCACCATTTTAATTACTTGTCATTTACTTAATTGTCAATTTAATTACCTTGTCTCGCACCCTAAATTCATTTAATTTCAAGTAAGTTTTCATTTAATTCTTGTCAATCTTTACTTTATCTTGTCAATCTCTTATCTACCTTTCTTAATCTTTGATTTGTTGTGTTTATGTTTATGTTCATGCTTTTATTTTGATCCAAAGTGGTTTTTGATTATTGTGGTAAAAGTTGTTTGATTTCATGTTTTAAATTGTTTGTTGATGTTATTTCATTGATTCGTTACTGTTATTTATTATCCGTGTGTTTGATTTTGATTATTTTGTTATTATACCTGCTGCTACTGTTTTCCTTGTTCTTCGGGGGTGTTTGCCTTGTTTTTGATCTTTCCAGGAAGAGTTCCGAGTCAAGGCAAGGAAAGGACTGAAGTGTTCATCCGGAAGTCAAAACTTCCGAACCAAACTTGCTCATTCGGAAGTCCAAAACTTCCGAACCAAGCAGGGTTCATTCGGAAACTTCCGAATCAAGGTTTTATCCGGAACTCCAAAAGTTCCGAACCAAGCTTGTTCATCCGGAACTTTCAAAGTTCCGGACGAAGTTAAAACTTCCGAACCAAAGGGATTCATTCGGAACTCCAAAGTTCCGAACCAAGGGTTTCATTCGGAACTTTTCAAAAGTTCCGAATCAACTAAAAGTTCCGAATCAAGGACCAAAGTTCCGAATAAAGGCTTTTCTTTCGGAAGTCATAAACTTCCGAGTCAAGGTTGTTCATTCGGAACTTCCAAAAGTTCTGGATCAAGAGCTTCATCCGGAAACTTCCGAATCAAGGGTGACCTAATACTTCCGAATCAAGGCAACAAGTGAGAGTTCCGAATCAGTAAGTTCCGAACGAAGCATTGTTTTGGATAAGTGACATATTCAGATCAATTTGTTCCGGATCAAGGATTTTGGTAATATTCCAAGTGAAGAAGAATCATTTCAACCAAAGGTGACATTTAGGACGAGTGATTATTCCAAACGAAGGTTTATTCCGAATGAGCTGTATTCAGGTTCTTATTAGCTTTTATCTTTAATTTTTATTTTCAAGCTTTATTTTTCCTACCTTTTATTTAATTGCACTTTTAGATTATTTGCCTTAGTTTTAGACTTGCCTTAGTTTTAGTCGCGTTTTAAGTTTGCCTTAGTTAGATTTAAGTTTACGTCATTTACCTTAGTGCCCTTTAACTTCTGTCACGTTTTTAAATACTTGCACCTTTACTTTAATTAGACTTAGATTTACTTAAAGAGCACTTTTAATTTTAAGTCTTTGCATTTAAATTTAAAATCACCCAAAAATATTCTTTTTCACCAAAGATCAACTAAGTCACACATAGGAGCCTAGATCAATTCGTTAAGATTCCGAGAACACGAACTTAATCTTTAATTTTTATACGGGCAAAAGCCTTGTATCATAGTTCATCAAGCTTCTTGCACTCATACCCCTCAACATAATGGCATTGCTAAAAGGAAACATAGGCATTTTCTCAATGTTGCAAGAAGCCTTATGTTTCAAGGGCGATTCCTATTGCTTTCTGGTCTGATTGTATTCTAACTGTTGTCTATTTAATTAACAGGCTTCCCTCATCTGTCCTTAAAGGTAAATCAGCCTATGAACTAGTTTATAACAAAAAACTTAATCTCTCTCACATTAGGTGTTTTGGATGTCTTTGTTTTTCTACTATTTTAAACAAAGTGATAAGCTCACACCTAGGTCTGAAAAATGTGTTCTGATTGGGGTACTCTTCTGGTAAAAAGGCTTATAAGTTACTAAGTTTGGATACTAGATGTGTTTTCTTTTCTAGGGATGTGATATTTTATAAAATTGTGTTTTCTTTTAAAATGAAAAACAATAAGAAAGGTGATTTGGCTGATGTTGTTACAAGTGAAGCTGAATACCTTTATTTCTTTGATGATCAAACTCCTATAAGACCCAATGATAAAGAGAGGGCAACATCTAATGAGGAAGGCAGGAACCCTTCAAGATCTGACTCTGAAGATTTTGAGTCTCAGCAGATTCTTGAAGTGGATTCTGCAACCTAAATAGATGATAACATTCTATTTGAGGGCAACATATCAAATATTATGCCCAGTTCTTCTGAACCAGTTCTTAACATTGACAACCCTGTGGTTGATGAGGTGACTGCTCCTACTAGGAAATATAGTAGAAGCACTAAGCTACCTGCTAAGTTGAATGATTATGTGATTGACAGGAAACTTAGGTATGGGATTGAAAAACATGTTAACTACTCAAGTCTTAACTCTGTGAATTTTTGCTTTGCTACTACCCTAACAAATTTGTTGAACCTAACACCTTTAATGATGCCATTAAATAACCTAACTGGATTGAGGCCATGAACAAGGAAATTGAGGCCCTCATTAGGAATGACACCTAGACCATCACTGACCTTCCTTTAGGAAGAAAGGACCTTGGTTTCAAATGGTTGTACAAAATCAAGTATGGGGCTTTTGGGTTAATAAATAAGTATAAGGTCAGGGTGGTGGCCAAAGGGTTTGGTCAAAAAATTGACTTTGATGAAACTTTCAGTCATGTTGTTAAGATGGTTACCATTAGGTGTATTATGTGTCTTGCTATGTCTAATGATTGGCCCTTGTTTCAAATGGATGTTAACAATTCTTTTCTGTATGGGGACTTGGATGAGGATTTTTATATGACCTTACCCCTGGTTTTGATAACCCAAATCCATCTAAAGTTTGCAATTGAACAAGTCCCTCTATGGACTCAAGCAAGCCCCAAGGTAGTGGAATGCCAAACTTACCACTGCTTTGGCATAGCATGGCTTTGTCCAAAGCAAACTTTATTACTCTCTCTATATTAAACATTCTGGTGACACTTTTATTGTTATCCTTGTTTATGTTGATGATCTTGTTGTTACTGATAATGATCTGTCTAAAATAGAAAATTTTAAGTGCTTTCTAAAAAATAAGTTTATGATTAAAGACTCGGGTTGCATGAAGTACTTTCTTGGTATTGAGGTCTTGCACAATGATTTTGGTCTCTGTATGACCCAAAGAAAGTAATGTCTTGACCTAATTTATGAGTTTGGGCTCCTTGTTGCCAAACCTGTTGCTACCCCTTTACCTGAGAATTATGTTCTCGCTGTGGATGAAAGTGAATCTGATAAGTTCTTTATTAACATCTTCAACTATCAGAAACTTAGTGGCAAGCTTATTTATTTGACTTATACAAGGCCTGATATTTCTTATGTTGTCCAATGTCTAAGCCAGCACATGCATGCCCTTTTGCAATCTCACCTTAAAATTTCCTTAAGGGTTACTAGATACTTGAAGGGCTCTCCAGGTACTGGTATCCAAATTTACAAGGACAAGAAACTTAATTTGTCATGCTTTAATGATTCAGATTGGGCTTAGTGCTTGAAAACTAGAAAGTATGTGTCTGGCTCTTGTGTGTTTCTAGCTAACACACTTGTTTCGTAGAAAAGCAAAAAACAACCAACTGTATCTAGATCCTCTGCTGAAGCAGAGTATAGGTGCATGGCTAGTGCTACATATGAAGTCATTTGGATTTCTAATTTGCTTAATAACTTGAACATTCCAAGTGTGTTCCCTGTGAACATGTACAATGATAGTTCATCTGCTATCCAAATTCCTGCCAATCTTGTTTTTCATGTGAGAACCAAGCACTTTGAGGTGGATGTCCATCTTATAAAATAAAAGGTGTAGTGTGGTGTTATTAAAACCATTAAAGTGGCATTTGCTGATCAAACTACAGACTTGTTTACCAAAGGCCATGGGTCTCACCAACATTCCAAGTTGTGCAAACAGTTGGGAATGGTGGATATGTTCATGAGATGGTTTTACATCTCTGATAAGTTTGTGGGATGATGTTGACTTTTCAAACTTATCATATTTATGTTTTGTGCCTTTTATGTGTTTGTTTAATTGTGCAGGGGTCTTTTGTGACTTTTGTTGTTTCTCATGTTGGAATGGGCTTGACTAGCCGTTGGAAGCCCATGAAGGCCCTTAGGCTTGAGGGTTATTATACCCTAGATGTGCTAAGGTTTCTTAGTATCACTCATAACATACACACATCAACGTATGTGCTCTCTATTTGGTTACCAGCCGTTTGTGGCTTATAGTATGGGAGGATCTTCATCTTTTTCATCTTGAGCAGATTAGGTTGAGTGTGAGTGCTTATGTAGTGAGGGAGATCAGATCAACCTAGTTGAGACGTTCTCAATCTATCTCTTTTGTATTTGTTTGATTAGCATCCGTTTGGGGACTAATCTTTGTTTTGTATTTCTGGTTTTGAACATCATTAATAAATCACCAAGGAGAGGTTGGTTGTTTGATAAGATCTGGTCTATTACTTTGTTTTCCATGTCTTAACAAATCCTTAAGAAATGGTCAATACAATAGATAATCACCATAGACAAATCAACTATGACTTTAAAAAATTCCCCTTTCGATCTATGAAATGTTTAACAACAAATTAATTTTGATAACTAATTGTAACTTGAAACACAAGTACAAATGGATCTTAGAATAGGCTTGAGAAATTGAATTAGACACATATCACAAGCACAACCAAAGTTCCAGATAGCGTGAAGCGTGTCGTGATAACACGTCCAAGCCTCGAGTCTTAAGAGCCTCTGCGAAGCAATGCCGTTTCTTACGAGCGTGACAAAGCGATAATTTTTTTTTTATAAATTTATGTAATAAATTAATATAATCATATTTCATATACAGTTAGACAAATAGTCATATACTAAATTCATACTTGAAATTCAGTTAAAATTAAAAAAATGGCTAGGCCAAAATAAATAGTAGTTCAACTACAAAATAACTAAAAAAGTCTTCAAAAGCTACCAAAAAGGCAGCAGGCCTTGAGATTTAGCGTGTTTTTGCTCGCCTTTTGGCGTCTTAACCCGCGTCACGCTCATAGCCAACGCCAAGAGTCCATATGGTAACGGCGAGGCCACGTCTCACGCCTTGACAACACCAAAACATGCCTTTGACAACACCAAAACATGCCTTTTAGAACCTTGATCACAACCAAATCATCATCCACACTCAAATTAAAGAAAAACATAAACTTAGAAATAATGTTTTAGAAAAAAATAAGCAGAGTCGTACAAAGTGAAATGATACTCCTCCTAATGATAAGTGAAATGATTTCTTAAAGTTTGATAAAACACATTAAATTTATATAAAGTGGAGCTCTCTGTTGAACTAGTAAAATTAAGATCCTTTTGAGCCCGTTGTTTTTAGACCAACCCAAAATAGAAGAATCGGTTACAAGCATTCGGTGGCCCAAGAATTTGTTAGTGGGCTGCCTATTTTAACCTTTTACTTGGCATGGAAAATAAACGACACTAGGATCATAAATATATAAAAAGCAAAAAATACAAATTTATATAAAATACAAATACAAATACACAAGATCACGAAAAAGTATTTTCTATCTACTTTTTTCTATATCTAAATAATTACCTTGTTTTGTTTTTTTTATTAAAAAACTTGACTCATAACAAATAATATCCGAAAACCAATATACAAATACTACATATTTTGTTAACTAAATAAGGAGTAAAGTGCAAAATAATTCATATGGTTTGTCAAAAGTTCGCATAGCTCGTTAATATTTCACGCCGTACATTCTTGTGGTTGTAAAATAGTGCACCATACATCCCCGAGGACGGATGGTGCAAATAGTTTTTCGTTAAGGACTAAAACTGTTTGGTATCTTAGGAGTGTTTGTCTTTTTACACCACAGGGATAATTTTTGCACTTAACTTTTCAAAAAAAAAAATTAAAAAAAGGTCTTTTTTTTCTTTGAAAAATATTTCAAAAAAATATTTTTTTGAAAAAATTTCGAAAAATGTTTTTTCCAATAGTAATTAAGAATTTTGGTTTTAAATTTTTTTTTTGGATAAAAATAACGTTTTTAAAAACATTTTGATTTTTTTTTTAATTTCCACAATTTTTTTGTTATTTTGAAAAAAGTTTTTTTTTTAATTTTCAAAAAAGTAATTCTTGAATAAAAAAAATACTACCTCCGTCCCAAAATTATTTTCCATCTTTCTATTTTGGGTTGTCCCAAAATTATTGTCCACTACTAAAAATAGATAGAAAACTTTGATAAATTTACTATATTATCCTTGTTTGAAATTGTTATTACAAACTTTAAAGAAGAATTAATTAATTAGCTAAGGGTAAAAATGTCATTATGCTAAAAAGTAAGAGAGAGAAAGCTGTAATAAATGTAATTTTCTTAAACTGTGTAATTCTTGTCTGGTGACAATAATTTTGGGACGGAGGTACTTTTTTTTTCCGAATAACAAATATTTTTTGTGAAAGTTTTTGAATGAAAAAAAGAATTTCAAATTTTTTTTCGAATGTTTTTTCAAAAAAAATTAAGATTTTTGTTTTAAAACTTTCCTTTTTAAAAAAAAAAAAAACGGTTCCGAAATTAGAAAAAAACATTTTCGAATGTTTTTCCAATTTTTTTTTGCGAGAAAAACATTTTTTGAGATTTTTTTCTTAAAAGGAAATAATTTTTGAAAATAAAAAAAAAATACTTTTGTCAAAATAACAAAAAAAAATTGTGGAAATTTTTTAAAAAATTACAAATTTTTTTCGAAAATGTTATTTTTTTTCCAAAAAATAAATTTTAAAACAAAACTTCTTAAGTTTTTGGAAAAAATATATTTCGAAATTTTATCGAAAAAATTAATTTTGAAACTTTTTTTTTGCTAAAAAAACTTTTTCCAATTTTATTTTTAAAGTTAAATGCAAAAATAATCTCTGTAGTGTAAAAAGACTAAAACACCCTAAGATAACATAAAGTTTTAGACCTTAACGAAAAACTATTTGCACCATCCACCCTCAGGGATGTATGATGCACCATTTTACAATCACAAGAATGTATCATGCGCGAATTATTAACGAGAAATATAATTCAAACTTTTGACAAATCACATAATTGATTTTTAAATTTATTATAAAATAAGTAAAAGATACTTGGTCCAACGGCAAATGCTCCGTCAAATCATATGAAATAGTTGGCCGGAAGTTCGAAAACCACCAAATAAAAGGTCCGTCAAATGGCCAGAAACCACGATCTGTACAAATAAACCTGCTGCAACGCGCGAGCGCATTCTCGCTCGTTAAACTTTTTAATACTAAAAACAAAAAAAAATAATAACAAAGAAAATGCACTGATGTGTTTTTTGTCATCTTTTTATTTTAGGCTGAGATAAATAAGCCCATTAGATATCTAAATGGGTTTTAAAGCAAAAGGAATATTTAACCTCTTTTTGAGTTTGGTATTATGACAAATCTGCTCCTTAATCTACTATATTCTACAGTATATTTTTTTTTTCTTATTTTAGTTACATCTTTTTATTCAATGTTTTGAAACTCGGTTCCTAAATCGACTCGGTTGAATCACTGGGTCCGTGTCAACCCTGATCGACCCTGGTTAACCCAGGTTAACCAGATTTTCGAAAAAAAAAAACTTTTTCATATTTTTAATAAGTAACAAAAGTTATGTATAAAAATCATAAAAACTTATGTATATTGAAAATATAAATTATTTATCAACCAATATTATATGTAAAAATAAAATTCTGTCGCAAATACGTAAAATTAACATATTTTTTTTAAAAAAAAACCCGAAAAGTCGAAACCCGGTCGGGTCTCGATAACCGGATTGACCCGGGTCACCCCAAACCCGGCGGATCTAGTCGAATCTCGAAAATATGAAACCCGAGTCAATATAACCCTTTTTTTTAGTCGGAACCGAATTAACTAGTTAATCCGACCGAGTTGACCCAGGTCTGAAAACATTGTTTTTATTGATAAACTTATTAGATATCTCTCTTTTATCGACATGGATTGTTAGGATTGAGAAGAGCTCGGAGAGGGCCTGTTTTTCATCGTCAACCTGTCAACGCTCAGTTGTTGGTATAACTTGTTTTTTTTGTTTTTTTTTTTCCAATTCCAATAATACTAATATTTTTTTTTCATATTAAATAGTTTTTATATATTAGGAGAAAGTAAACGGACAATAAGCTGCGCCGCTAACCTTTTTTTATAGCAAAACCAAGTCTAGTAAATACCAAGTTTGTGGATTTAGGAGTCAAAACATTAGTATTCATAACACGTTGTATTCTGGTAAGTAACTTCACCGCCTCAGGTGCAAGGAAACCAAATGTATCAAACGCGAAAGGAATAAACACGTGTTGATTTTCAACACATGCTTTCTCGTGTTTAGTCACTTTGCACGAGGCGGCTTTTATAGCAGCCTGACCCGCTGTAAAATCTCGACTGCCTAGCCCCACGAGAGGAGAAACCCCTGTCAAATCAACGCACGCATGTTTACCTCTAACCCATCCAAAAACCAAAACATCAGCGGGTCTGAGTGTGGATCTTCCATCTGACGGATCAGTTAAGAAATTCACAGGTGCCTCTTTCTTAGCGGAGATCCCGGTACGCCTACATATGTCGTAAAGAACGTCCCTAACAAAATCATGTCGGTATTTGAAGCCCGGAAGTTCTTTATAATGAACCGCATGTTCCCCAAAGGAATCCAAACATGCCTTGCGACAAATAGGGCATATAACATCAACCGGAAATAATGGAATCATAAGGCAATACTTAAGGATAGTGCGATATTTGACCGGCGACATATGTTGACCGAGCCCGTCTATAGAGATAGCTTATAATATGTGATGGAGTAAGTTTATGACAGGAATATTTATCAAGTTGTTTACATATTTTTGGTAATAATTAAAATAATTGCAGAAAACATTGATTCATATTCACGCATGTCTCATACATTTCCCTTTCCTGTATGTTGGCTAGAAAAAATTTACTCCACTAGAAATATTTATCCACCATGAAATTCATTGTCCCATGTGAAAAGTTCTACGTTCTCTCTCTCTCTTTACCCCCTTCGAATTCTACCTTTAATGAGATTTGAATTTTAGATTTATTGTGAAAGAGTTAAGTATCTTACCAGAGTTACCACTCACTATTTTGACAGTTAACACCTAATAAGAAAACATATATGCTAAATATATCACATGTGCCCTATGTATGTATTTTGCTATACAATGAATTTAACTTTTTCTATGTTTAACATATCATATTTTTGGTTACTTCGGGTGTGTTTGGTTATACTAGCAATTAGCAGTAACAGTTAACAGGAGTAGTAATTGTTAGCAGTAGCAGTTAGCAGTAGCAGTTAGCAATAACAATTAATTTATAAAAGTGTTTAGTAACTTAGCAGGAGATGTAAATTAAATATGTGAAAAGACAAAAAAGGACACAAAGATACTTTTTAAATTAAATGTGTTATATTAATAAGGGTATTTAAGTAATTTATTAAGTCAAAGCTCTTCATTAAAAATGCTCATCTAAAAATGCTCTTTGAAAAAGCATATGAAAAGAACATTTTTATTAAAAATGCTAATGCGCACTGCTCTTACCAAACATGTTTTTTAACAATAACGTTAGATGCTAATGCTAATTGATAAAAATGCTTTTAAAAAAGTTGTTACCAAACACAGCCTTATATAAATATGTAAAAGGACATTTGGTGGCTTGGATCTTAGTTTAAGTAAGTAGGAGATTTCAATAGTTAATAATATATAGCGTAAATTTAGAACTGAAAATTTTGATGGCATGAAACTCATGATCAATGTATAAAATTCGGGTTGATCTTGCTTGCTTGAGAACTATATTGAATCATCGATCTTTTTATCCGAACAGACCAGGTTTGATAAACTGAACCGAGTCATGACATATTTTAAAAGACTTGCATCACATAAAATACTTGCATCACATAAGGGAAAGAAATTAGTCATGTTTGATTTTAAAACTTTAGAGCTTCAATAATTACACAACAGACTTCAGGATCATAAAAAAAAGGTGATTCAAAAAAGGAAAACTAGATACCATTTTAAGACCGGAGGGAATGGACACAAAACTCGACTAAATTTTTTTACGTGTGAGTAGGGTTGAGCATCGGTCCAGGAGCGGACCGGACCGGCCAAGACCGGACCGGACCGAGGACCGAAATGGTCCGAAACCTCGGACCGAGACCGGACCAAAATAGTCCGGTCCGGTCCGGGTCGGTCCGGTCCGGTTCGGTCCTCGGTCCGGTCAGGTCCTATTAGGCAAAATCGATAAGAATTTTGTAAGACCGAACCGGACCGACCGGACCGAGGACCGAATTTGTCCAAAACCCCGAACCGAGGACCGGACCGAAATTATACGATCCGGTTCGGTTCGATTCAATCCGGTCCGGGTCGGTTTTAGGTATACCATGCTAAGCCCTACGTGTGAGTACATAATTCCAACGCAGGTTCAGTATCCCAAATGTGAATAAGCTACCACTCGTTAAACACAAAATTTGGACCCCATTTTCAACCGTTTCATACTTTAAATAAATCAAACTTTTTTTTACCTATAAATACTACACATATTTATATTACTAAAACACACAAATCCTTTTTAACACACATAAAATTATTTCTTTTCATACTTCATCTCCATATTTTCAATCTTTTCAATTTTTATGGATGAGTATTCATTTATGCTACCTGTGTTAAATATCAAACATATGAAGAAACGATTATCAATAGCCAATATGAATATTCTGAGAAGAGCAAGGATGTTTATTCGTAATAGACGTCAAGCAAACCGCGTGAGGAGAAATCGGATACCCCGAGATCGTTATGGTGACCATGAACGTTAACTTGCCGCGTTTTTTCTGAGACTCCCATGTATAATAACGAGAATTACGGAAGACATTCCCAATGACTCAATCACTTTTTCAACCGGATAGTTGCAGAAGTAACTGCTAATGATCTATAGTTTTCTGCTACTATTGATTGTACCATTAAAAAAGCAATTTCTCCGTTGGTAAAGTGATTTATGCAATTTTTCTATTGGCATACGGGGATGTTTCTGGTTTTTTAGATGAATATCCGCAAATAAGTAAAGAACTTCACCTCAGGCTCTTGGTCATTTTTGTACTTCCGTTATTAATGTTTATGGGCTAGAGTATTTGAGAAAACCCATGACGAATGAAGTTGAATTACTTTACCAACATCATAAGAGCGTCACGGGTTCTCGAGGATGCTAGAAAGTCTAAACTCTACGGATTGTGAGTAGTTTAGTTGTCTGTGCGCTCATAAAGGGCAACAAGTTCGACGTAATCATGGATCGAATCCTTTAATTTTGTTGGAAGTTGTAGTGTCGCGGGAATTTTGGTTATGACACGCTTTTTTGGTGTTTATGGAACAAACAACGACATTAATGTCTTATATTAGTCCCATTTGTTTAACGATTTAAAATCGAGACGATCACCAAAGGTTCTTTTTTTGGCTAACGGGGTTAATTACCCTTTTGGGTACTATCTTGTTGATGGAATATATCCAGAATTAGTTCCACACGTTAAGACAATTCCAGGCCCATTAACGACGACCTACCGCAAATATTGTATAAGCAAAAGCAGGAATCGACAAAGAAAGACGTGGAACGATCGTTTTGGGGTTTTAAAGAAGAAATTCACAATAATCGTCAACCTCACACGTGCAATGAAAATGACAGAATCGTTAATATGAAGTACACATGTATCATATTACATAGTAGGATTCTACAACATAAAAATTATGCAATATGCCCCAATTGGTACCCGGAGGAGGCACATCAACCCGACGATTCGTGCGAACCCCGAAACAAATTCGTGAAGTTATGATGTACATCCGATCGACACAAGTGCATCAAAACCTTTGGTCCGATCTAGTCCATCACTTAACCCGTTTAATTTCCTCTTTAATATTTGATGCTTATGTGTTGTTTTTATTATGAATAAACATTTTATATTTATAAGTGTTATTGTTGATACAAAAGTTGGATGAACCGAGCTTGGCCCGAATTAGGCTTAATTCGGGGCCTTGTGGACTCCGGATCTTGCACCCAGTGAAACTTTGTTTGAGACCCTGCGCACTAAAAACAAACACCGTTAGGCTTACCATGGGTTTGTGACCCACGATTAGACTCCGACGTGAGAGTAAGTAATCGATTTGAGTATGTTTGGGTTTAGGGTATTGTGTGTCGTCCCTTTGTGGAACCATGGGGTTCCTTTTATACTCGAGAGAGTCCTGGCTGGGCTCCCTATTCTTGCGTCCTAAGGAAGAGATAATGACTCAAAATAGATTGATCCTTATCGCATAACTATGGTAAGTGTATATCCTCTTTCCTTAGGCGAATATAATCATAAGATAGATTATATTCTTGTTTGATCCTATCGTAGTGCGACGAGGACACGGTTAAGTATTGAACCGTATGTACGACATCGGCTTACCGGGCCCCCTGGGTTGTCCGCGCGCTGTATACGTATTTAATCCATTCTTGATGGATACGGGTAGTACCCGTGAGTCGGACTATCTAACTCGACTAGGGACTATACGTCATCATGCCCCCAGTCTAGTGATCGTAGGTGCTAACCGCGGCTACTAGACTATTAATCTCTAAGGTCCCTTCGTAGACACCCCACACATTAAAAGAAATTTGTGCGCCATGCGAATGAAATGATTTTATACGTACCCGCGAATATCCATCCATGTCATGCACCACTAGTACATACCCACCTTGGGAACTGGAAAAGGCATCAACCACGTCATCAGATCCAACTAGTTAACACCGTAGGATGAACTAACCCCCTGGACACACGTCGCATGATCCCGCATCTGTAAAGTGTAATTAAATGTAGTCCTGTTGACCTTCTATCTTCTTCACACTACTTCAAAACTTCCACCATTGTTTGAAAACAACGAGAAACAATTACTTGTGCAGAAAAAAATCTTCAAATCAATATCCAGCTTAATTACCTTGACAAAGAAAAAACAGCTATTTGATGTGAAGTCATGTATTTCTGAGCAAGAACTTTCAAAATTTTCCACCAAATATCATATTTATGTCGACCTCCATCCAACTGTGCCAGATCCAGAAGCACACATAGGAAGCTTTCCTGCTGGAAAAATTGGTGTATACACCAGGTTCTTCGAGTTTTCCAACAACCGTATTCCACTAAGCCGCTTCATAATCGACGTGTTAAGCTACTACAACATACATCTGTCACGGTTGCACTGTATCGGCACAGCAAAAATCTCGAATTTTGAAATAAACTGCTTACTAAAGAACATCGACCCAACCATAAATTTTTTTTGTGCCTTCTACCGCCCATCCTGGATAAACGGATGGATATCCTTCGCCAAACGCCCTGGCCAATTGCAATGTTATAAAGTGAAGATAGACTCCTTAAGGAAATTGAATGATAAATATTTTTTTGGGTAGACAAGGTTGTATTACCGTTCGACTATGATTTTATTACTCCCGACACCATGATAAAAGATGACCGCCCAATCCCTGGCACCTATAACGAGACGGATGCGCAGAGAATAGACGCCGACCGTATGCCAATGCAGGAGTATCCAGAGGCGTTATTATACGCACTAGGGTTGAGTCATTATTCTACTCTGCCCGCGAATCACCTTCCTCAATATTTCGACAACTTTGGTTATGGTAAAAGTTCCCTTCTCTTTTTTTTGAGATATAAACGCAAATGTTCCATGTGTATGCGCTCATACTTCCTCTCTATTTCAACAAAGACGACCTTTACACAACTCGTGAAACGCGAGCACCCATGCGATGTAACCATGTGCCCCCGTCCCTTTACTCCATTCGAACTATCCAACGGGTGGCGCGCCGGCCAACGTACCGTAGCCCTTGAGTTTCCTTCCCCTACTTCTGGAGGAAGCATAGAGAGGGTGGTCACGCTGAATGCTACCCCTATCCAGAGTATTCCATGTATTTTGGAGTCCTCTTCTGAAGAAGCAGATCTGGCAGGTGAAAAAGGCTTCAACCTTGAAGACAGCTCGCGCGCCGGTCCCTCAGAGAATATCATTCCGGTCCCTGGATTCAAAAGGTTACCCCGGTCCCCCACATATCAATTCCCCAAAAAGATCAGGACGCAGCTAACCAGACCGCGCGCTGATATCGCTTCATGGGGTTCATTTGCAGGACTACGCAAGCACATTCGTGCGCCAAGGTATGCACATATTAATTCTGTTCCCCATTTCCTTGTAGCGTTAACAAGAAATTACCACCTAAAACTTTCATCGTTTCAAATGTACACCGCACATATTCGAGTACCCGAAACAGATGCCAGTACCTCCAAGTCTGAGAGATTCCTTCCCCTGGAAGTGTAAACGCTCGTGCGCACTAAATAGTGCGACCGATTGTAAGGACTTTCATCAACATCTATCCCCTCCTAGACGTGCGTAAATTCTTAACAAACTGTCCGACGAAATGCTAATGAGAGAGCTGACCATAGGTGCGTCGCAGGAGGTAACTTTAGCCTATCAACTAAAAAAGAAGATATTATATCTATCCCAGCGCCTGGTTCAAGTTGATTTGAAAATTACCCAAGTCATAGAAGAAAAAGACAACGAGCTTGTGTGCGCAAAAGTTAAACTTGCGCGTCTGCGCGGCGAGTCTACTTTAAACGCCAGATCCATACAATACTTGGAGAGAGAGAAGGTATCTCTAGAAGAATCTATAAATCGAGAGTGCCATCTTCGCGTTAACCAAGAGGAGAAAAATCGATGGGCCATATCCAAGCTTGAGGAGGGTATGAGAGTCCTTACTTCGAATTGCAATAACTTTGTGGCCAACTGTCATCAAGATATGGCTAGGAAAGCAGAAATTATGAAGTGCATGAGCATTGACTTCGATGAGGAGCTATATTCGCATCTAACGGTTGTGCGCGCACAGACGCAGTCGTTAATCAGGTACGGTCTTCCGCTGGCTGCCAAAGGTGCTGTAGAGGTACCCAACCTCAATAGAGCGGTCCAGGATGTTTTTTATTCAACCCAATTATTAGGGCAAAGTCTTGCCATGGAGCGCGCTTTCAAAGATGGTTTACTGACAGGGCCCTTGGAAGGTAG
Organism: Glebionis coronaria; assembly: GCA_025667525.1. NCBI lineage: Eukaryota > Viridiplantae > Streptophyta > Magnoliopsida > Asterales > Asteraceae > Glebionis > Glebionis coronaria. Next base: position 14,891,179 of record CM046874.1, on the reverse strand, counting down.
TGGGATATATTCTCGTTATGCTCAAGAAATCTTTAACGCCGTGTGTCGCAGATTGAAAGATAGTCCGTTGCCCATCATGGATCGCATTGAAAAGGATCAAGATCTGCCGATCAGCGTGACCATGGCATGACTTAATCTGGTGCGTCATTGTGGAGAGGATGCAGAGGAGGATCCCCATGGCATGGTCGAGCCGGATTTCTCCTAACTACGGGTTCCTGTCTATTCTTCCGGTGCGCCAAAGATGGTTTCGCTTAAGGACAAGTTGAAGCATCATGCTAAACGTATTACAAAGAAGAACAAGACTTCCGCCAAAGATGTTGTCATCGACTTAGATTTAACGCACCCTAATCGATCTGATGGGGTACCTGTTAGCCGACCCTCCATTGATGTATATCATATACGCGTCTTGCAGTATATGGAGAAGGCTTGGGCACAACATCGCGCGTAGCTGAATCCATCGCACTGTAGATTAAAGAGATCGTTGTAAGCCGGTGACCTGTTTTAAAGGGCAGTTGTCGCACTATGTGCCTAGTTATAATTATGTTCCTGATTTCCAACACTACTTGTAAAGTAAGAACTTTATAATTTCTATAGCGACCTGCGTTGTGTTTTATATATAGCGTCCTGTGCATGTGTTTTTTGTATATATATGTCCAAGTCTTTGTACCCACGCCTGAGATTGTGAGTGTAAGTGCCTGTTTACGAGTACATTCAATGAAGTGTAGCTTTGAGCTTATGGGTGAGTTGAATATTCATTACGTGTGGCGTGCCACTACTACCATAAGTGATGTCATAGATAATGACGTGTTTGTTAGGAGTGCACATTGTGTCTTGTGCATATCCGTCATAGAGTATGGGGAATACCACACTTACTACAACGTCTTATAGCAAGCTGCCTAACAAAGGATACCTGATGCGACGCCACTGGGGGTGCATGCCTCTTACATGATAAGTTTAATTAGTAGGGTAAACTTACTCCTCTTATTTCACCTGGAAACGTTTCATTGTACATGTACACTGGAGGGCCAAATTCATTTTTCAAAAAAGAAAATACTTTTATGCATAAAAGATAAAAGGAAATAATTAGGTTACGGAACTAGCTAGGAATCGCAGTTTTTATTCATATTTTTGCAAATGTTTAAACAAAAGAACATGAAAGGGGAAATCCTGAAGTGCTTGAAAAAAGAAAAAATACATGGATCTTTATTGGAGGGCTGTCTACAGCCAAGAAATTGATCTATGTGGGCGGTGCGACATTCTAGGGAGAATATCACCTAAAACTCTGGTTATCATCTGAGTTACTCCTCGCGGGACTAGGCATCGACCGCGGGTAACTATCCGCGTTCATCCCAGTCTTATAGTCTTTCATTTGCTTGTATGTGCTGTTGCATGCGTCGTTCTTCCGTTAGCATGTTTACTCGACCTTTCTGTCGCCGAGTACAGGTGACCCTTCTAGCCGGATGTGTGATTGCTCGTTTCCTTTTCTGCTTGTAGTCACCCTGTGACCGGAGCATTTCTGCTACCCCTCGCGCCATGTTATGTATTGTCGTGGTTAAGAAACCTAGATTATGCCCTATCTTTGAGAGGATTCCGTCTTCCTTTGTGTTTTTTGTTGTGGGCGTCCAAGTGGTTATGTTAGGATTTTTCCCATGACATGGGTCCGCCTGACATTGGAGAAATCACGCCACCCTCTTACGAACATCCTTGTGCATGAACGGCCAAATGTAGTCTGAGTGAGTAATCTCATCAACCATAGCTATCGGGTCGCGCGAGCATGCCTTCTTATGCGCCATTTCCACGACTACCCGTGCCTGCTCCGATGCTAGACATTGCAGTGTTCGCCCATTATTTGATTGTTTGTATAGTTTCCCATTGATGATTTTAAAGTGCCTCGCTTTCATCTTAACTTTTTTGGCTTCCATTTTATTGCTTGGCAGTGCATTGTGTGTTAGGAACTCTCTAATAGGTGTCATCCATGTGGGTGGCTCAGATCGCGCTTACATTTTTGTGTAAGATAAAATCAACTAGTACGTGACTAGGATGTTTATCCATGTCCACATGTGAGAGTTGATCCATGTCAGCTATTATTTCGCCCTTTTCCTCAGAGATTTTTCGTATAGCAAACTCCGCGAACTGCCTGGTTATGGCCCTTAGCTTCTGCGTGTACTAGATGAGCGTATATCCTCGTGGCTCGCATGACCCTGCAACCCTATTCGTCAATAGGGGGTTGTACACGTAGGCCACTAGCTTCTTTATGTCCATTTTGAGTGCTAATCGCAGACCTGCTATTAGGGCCTTATAGTCTGCTTCCATACATGTGGTTGGAAAGTCAAACAACAACGCATAGGTAATTTTTATGTCACTTTGGTCTGTGAGGATAAACCCTACATCCGGCCCTCCTTTTCGTGTGAAGCTTGTCAAAAATAAGATCCATGGAGGCTCTTCTGGCGAGCCTTTGCGCATGAATATGCTTTGTGCCTGGGAATCTTCTGAGATGCATCTTCTCTTCATCACCCGTGAGTTGGATTCCATGTTGCGCTCCCCCTGCTCTGTGTCTTTCCTTTTCGCGCTGCGGCTGGGAGTGATGCTACCCCCTTCGAGTGTGTCTATGTTGTGAATGGTGACCACCCCATCGTGCATTGGAAATTTAAACATGCCATGCACTGTAGAGGGTACCGCACGAAGTGTTTTTAGCGCTGGCTGTCCTATGATACCAATGTATGATGATTGGGATCGTACAATCATGAAGTCCATCCATACAGTTGTCGAGTGATCTACACTTCCGACAATTACCTGCGTGCAGAGGTGTCCCAGCGGTCGAGTTTTATCACCATTAAAACCTGTAAGGATTTGTATGGTGTCCTTTAACTCCTTCTTTATTTCCCACGGTAGTCGCGCGAAGCAATGCTTGTTTAGTATGCTTGCTGCTGATCCTCAATTAACACACATGCCTTCTATAACATGATTTCCGTGAGTTATGTCGATAGTTAATGATCCGACCCTATAGTCCATGTATGAAAGAATAGGGAATGATATCTCCTTGTCACGCGTAAACTCTGCGGTTGTTTTCCTCTGCATGAAAGACTTTTCCCTTTGTACCATGTAAATGATAATGGGCTTATCCTTCTGCTTTTTTGCTTCGCTTTTCTTTGTATCCGCACCCTTCCTCTAGTCTCTTATCAGGTGGTTCAGTTTTCCTGTTTTGACCAGGCTTTCAATGTGCCTTTTCAGTTGAATGCACTCGTTAGTAGCGTGGCCTTTATCATCATGGTATTCACAATGCTTTGTATTGTCACGTTTGTCTGCCTGGCCCATCATCGGGCTAGGTTTTGGAAAGCTTGCGCCCTCAGACAAGAATATCTCCCTGGATGTTTTCTACAGCGGGGTAAACTTATTGTTATTTTTATTGCGCCCTGTCTTCGATGTTCCTTGGAAATCCAAAGTACGGCTGATGTTTTGCCCATGTGACTGCTTCTTGGGTCGGTCCTGGTATTTGTAGCTTGATGTCATCTGCATGCTATCCGCTGCTGCGGTTTCTCCTTGAATAAAGGCTCGAACCCTCTTCATTACCCCATCAAAGGTTTATGAGGTTCTATCATTCAATTTCCTTATTAGATCTGGGTTAGTGATGCCCGCGAGAAATCCTGAAATTTTAAGAATTTTGGGGTCTTTGATCTGGTTGCATTCAGATTTAAAACGCTCCATGAAGTCTTAAAGACTTTCGTTGTGCCTCTGCTTCACCCTTGCAAGTGAGACAGGGCTCTTGTCATACTTCTTCTGTTGCACGTAGTTTCTTCTGAATGCTCTCCTTAGTTCTTCGAATCCACTGATGCTCCTTCGTGGGAGGCGATCGAACCAAGTTCGGGCACTCCCAATGAGCGTTGAGTTGAACATGTGGCACCATACTGCTTTTGGCCATTGTTCTATTCCCGCTTGAGATTCGAGCACCTTTAGGTGATCATCTGGATCTGTCGTACCATCGTAGGTTTTGACATTGGATGGCATGCGTCTTTTCTTATTATCTTTGAAAGTGGTTATGCGTTTTGAAAACGCACTTCCTTTTTCACGGCGCCATGGGAGGTCCATTCTTCTTCACTGCGCACCCTTGGTTTCTTGAGTGCCCTGCGCCACATTATGTCCTAGTCAGAAGAATCGGTGTCCTCGGTAGATGAGGGAGCGATCCTTTTACGGCGAGGATGGTGATCGCTGTAAGTCCTGTAACTGGAGTCTGGAGAGTTTTCACTTGAGGAACCCCTTCTATGTGTCTTCTTGGCACTCCTGTTCTTTCCTTGCCTTTGCGAATCCAGAGATGAGTTCCTCCAAAGGGCCTAGCCTATTTAGGGCGCTTCGCCGGCCCAAGGGGTCGGATCCCAACTTGTCTTTCACACTTGTTCGTTAGTTGTTATTGACCGGTGTGGTGAATGTGTCTTCCTCCCTTGTGTCTTCAGAATCGTCTGAGGTCGATGCGGCTTCAATAAGGGGTGCGTCAGAGGGAGACGCCGGTTGTGTCATAGCTTGATCATATGAAAATCTTATTGAGTAATTCAAAAGCCTAAAGTTATCTATAGGAAGTATAGTTTTTAAATATGTAAAGTTTGTAATTGTTTAAGTTAAAGAGGTTAGTTAAAACATTGTTACAAGGTTTTTTATTTACAACAGTGAGTCTTTGGACAGATTTCGAATTGGGTGTTTGATGAGACTGCAATTATACATAGTCTCATCGTCCAAATCGGGCTTAAAACGCTTAAAATATCATCAAAATATCCAAATATATTCTTGTGTTTATTCATTGTGTATTTTAGGTACGGATATCGTGAAATCAACAAATGATCACAAGAATGAAGCAATAACGAACACGAGAAACGAAGCCGCACGAAGAACAAGACCCGAATCATGATTTTCCAATGAAGTCCTTAAAGTTTGAAGATTTGGCAAGATTGGTCCCTCAACATCTGAAGACTTGTCATTTTATACCCTTGTAAAACTCCAAAGTTTCATTTGGGTCCCTAAAATGACAAGACATTACATGTTTAGCCCTTGAAGAATGTAAAATATGCATAAAATTCCCTTAAAACAATTATGATGAAACTTTTGTGGCAAATGTATAAAAACACAAAGTTTTATTATAAAGGGAATGAAGATAAGTGCTGTTGAAAACTTTATGTGACAAGATTTTGAGACATTGAGGGGCAAACCTGGACAAATGATACCCATACCCTATGTTAACCCGATCTGAGCCCACACTATCACTCACTTAGCCCAACTAGACCTCCCAATACCCGAAATCCAAGCCCAAAACTACCTAGGTCAACACCCAGTCAACCATCACTAATTTATAATCAAGTTTTAAACCTAATTATTTAATGTTTACTAATCCGGGAAACAAAACTTCTCATTCCATCAAGATCAAAACCCCCTTTTCCACCAAAAGAACCCTAAATCCCCAGTTAATTTAATTTTCACTATTAAGATTAATTAACTTGGGGGTTTCACACGATTGAAAACAAGGAACATGCCCACATGCTTGAAAACGACCTCACCACATCTTTGTCCCCCCCACAGCCATCCTCACTCACGGGTTCTTGCACTTTTGTCAAAAGGAAGACTAAATCAACGACTTAGAAGCTTTGACGTGCTCCCCACAACAAATTGAAGGGTTGAGATCATGTAAACAATAGCTGTACATCACATGATCATCCTTGACCAGGTTCAAACTAAGGGCATAGTTGGGATTCAACAGCATTAGGGTTTGTAATTTGAATTTTTATTAATGATTCTAGAATAGACTTTTGTTTAGTATTTAAGGAGGACCAGGATTGTTGGTTTCCCTTTGTTCCAACAACTTGTAATTTTTCAAAATTTATGAATATTTAAAGTTTAAGTTTTATAAATCTTGCAATTGCTGTGTTCCTTTTATATATTTGTTTTGGGTTTATAAACTTTCAATTCTGCATATTAGTTATAGGTTTTATCAAAGGTTTTTGTTCAAAAAGGATTTTTGGCTAAGAGTTTTTGAGATCCAAGGTATATCGAATGACCATGGTGGCCTAATTTGCAAAGACTGGTTCCAAAAAAAAAAGTTTCCTATTTACATTTTCTGTTTAAGTTTCACTGTAGCAAAACCTTTCCAAAGTCTTGCTGACAACAAGCTTTTGGAAAGATTTTTGGTACTTGGATTGCTCTTTTTCTTGGCTGTGAATGTGCAGGGCTCAAGAAGAAGGCATATCATCACTTTCCTTTTTCTATACTTTGAAGATATAGGGACTGTTGTAGTTCCTGTTCATCTCGCTCAATCAGCAACAAGTCCCTCTCTTTAGCACCTATAAGCTAAGGAAAAGCCGGTGGTATCCAAAATTTAACTCAACCGGAACAACGTTAAGTGAAGGTTTGTTGAACTCCCTTTTACTTGCTCATTCGGAGATTTTTGATGTGATTTGTGTAGATTTTTTAATTAGTAATATTTTCATTGCTCACTGGGTTTTATTTTATGTTTTAAGAATGTTAGTATAGATATTTAGAGATTTTAGTTTGATTTAGAGTAATTTTGTTTGGAATTTTTCACTTAGTAGTAGTAAAGGGGTGTTTGGATGTGTGGGTAAACGCCACTAGGAGTGACACCTAGGGCTTACTAAAGGTTTGACATCTTCATTTAGGGTAGTGTTAGTATAAGTGGAATTTGGTTTTGAGTAGTTAAAAGCTTAGGGTAAAGCTGTAAGTTTTCAAAAAAAAGACAGAAAGTAGGCAGTGGCCATTGTGGTCTTTTGAATTTGTGTTTTAGAGGCCCAAACCTTGCTCATAGCTAGGGTCTAGTGTAGTATAGGATTTTATGAACTTTATTAGCTGCTTAGTTGGTTTGAATTCATGATTTAGTACTCAAAATTTCAAATGTGCTAAACACATCAGTAAAACCATCATTCTCTGCATGCTCTTTACCAGTAGGTATATAGGGCTTGATTTGTGTTTTCTGTATGGAAATCTTGGTGTAATTCTAAGATGATATTAGTCTAGGGGGTGTTTGTTGCTTGTTAGGAGTTTAGGGCAACTTAACTTTAATTTTTGTATGCTCAAGTCCAACTAACCATATCAGCAAAGTGCCTAGCACATTCATACAAACACACCAGCAGTTGCTGTGTGCTTATTTGTGGAATTGGAGCTTTGATAATTGATTCACAATTAGTTTAGGGTTATATCTAGGACCCAAAATATGGTATAACAAGTTTGGACAGTTTTGGGTGGTCATAACGTGTCTTAGACAGCTTACTGTTACCCATATTAGACCTTGGATTTTAGTTTTCTGTGACTTTTGTTGATTTTGTATGTTTTGTGACTTAGTATTTGGTGTACAAGTAAGTTTAGGGGTGTTTTAGGTTTTAAATATATGCACTAAGGATTTGAAGGCTTTTTGGAGATCTTAGATTGCATTTGTAGCCCCATTGATTGAGTGCGAACCCCCTACAGCCTTTTGAGTTCTTGGTTCTTGCATTTTGTGTGATTATTATGACTACTTGGGATTGATTTAGTATGATTATTGTTGTTGTTTTTTGCTTATAATTGACTCCCCACACTCCACTGAGTGTGGGGGTGCCGTTTGTGCCCAAAACCAGCAAGAAAACAGCTCAAAATCGTCCAAAACGAGCCGAAAAACCATACAGCAACAATTCTCTTTGTTGTCCGAGAACGCTGCAATTTTTTTATCTTTTTGTGTTGTTCGATGTCGGACAAAACTGATCTTGGACAGGCCTGTTGTCTGGTGGGATCTTGGACAACACAGAAGTACTCCACTTTGGGGTACTTTGGGGTATTTTTGTTTTTAGCCATTTTTTTAGTTTTTTTTAACTTTTTCATTTTTACCTTGTTAATTTAGTTAAAATACGATTTTTAGAAAAATAAAATTTATTTTTATCATTATTTTAGTTTAAAAAATAGTTTTTAGTGTTTTAAAAATAGAAAAATAGCATTTAAAATTTAGGAAAAATAATTTTTAGTCTTTAAATAATATAAGTGATTTATTAGTTCAATAAAAATATTTTGGGTTTTTTCTTAATTATATTTAATTTTAAGGCTTTAATTAGCATTTAAATTTGAATATTTAATTAATAAAAGGTTTTAAAATTTATTTGTTGAATTTTTATTCTTATTTATATTATTTTAGACATAGTTTTCATTTCTAATTAATTTTTAGGTTTTATTTTTAATTTTGTCACGTTTTACGTATTTACGTTCGCGTTTTTACGTCAAATCGTCGTAGTGTAATCATAGTCGTAGCTCGTCTTTAATTTTCTTTCTCTAAACCAAAAACGACACTAATCCAAACATTTATATTTATTTTTGGAAGCTAATACACACACCTCCTTCAAGAACGAACCCGCACTTATTCGGTTTTACGTTTTTCCTAAAACGTAACGCTTAATACATGCCGCATTTATACGTTGTTTTCCTAAACACGTATTTTCTACATCAGTGTTTCATTTAAAAACCATGTTAAATGATTTTTCTAATTTTTGAGAAACTCATAGAGGTAAGTTTATAATGTATGTGAAATACTGGAATTTTGGTCATTTTTGTCTAGGTGCCTAAATAGGTCTCACCATCTCATACTTTTAGAATGTCCAAAACTGAGATGAAGCTGGACTAATTTTATAAATGAATTTGTATAAAAATAGTTACACTATTGGTACATTTTTAAATTTTTTTTTTTAAACTCACAAGTCACTATGAAGCTAAGAGAAAAATAGGGCAAAACATTGACATTGATTAAGAAGATGATATGCATGAGCAACTGATGTTGTTGAGTGAGAAGGAAAAGCTCTTGTTAAGACACTAAAGAAGATGATTGTATTTATGTGGATCTTTATGTTCCTTCTATACAAGTTTTTCTAGTTTTTTAGTTTCATGTTTATGGGAATAAGGTCATACCTGGTTTTATTGACCTTTTTATGTTAATAAAAATCTTTGTTATGGCGTAATGGCGATTTATGTTTCATTAAAATCTTTGTTATGGGTTGCCGATAATTGTGATTTATGTTGGATGTTTGGATACATCTATTCAAGTTATGGCGTAATGGTGATTTATGTTTCATTAAAATCTTTGTTATGGGTTGCCGATAATTGTGTTTTATGTTGGATGTTTGGATACATCTATTCAAGTTTGTTTTTAATCAGTTAAAACGAGTATTTTGGGTGTTTGAGTACAACTATTCAAGCTTGACTTTAATTAGTCAACATATGGGTTTCTTGAGTGTTTGGAAGTAACTCTTCAAGTTTGACTTTAATCAGTCAACAAACGGATTTTTTTGTCGTTTGGAGATATATGTTAGTCTAACGCCTAACTTTGTAATATAATATGACCTGCTACGGGAAGGCGTGTTATGCATATCTCTAGCCTACTGGAGAAATGGCCTAACTTTGACTAATTCAGTTAAAAAATCACAACATTATGCCAAAAATGACAAACAAGAACCAATATAATGAATTAAACAAGTACCATAAAACCCCTGAATTAAACAACTAGCATTACAAATCAGGGCCCTAAACAACCATTATTTCTACTCTCTAAAAGAACACTATGTAGAAGTATAAGAATAAAATTTTTGTCCTTAAACACACATAAAAATGAAATAACAGTGAATATTTTGCATCATCAAACTCACTGGTGCAATCTCACTTATGCAAACTCACAGCTCCATACTCATTTCTTCTTCTTTGTAGAACCACCATCTTCCTTCTTGCTTAGTCTCTTCTTCCTTGTACCTTTACCAACATGACTTGTTCCTGATGTTTGAGTTGTTTGTGATGCCATTGGCTGACTATCTAGGACTTATTGGCTTGATCTGTGACCCTCTTTTTATCCCTGGTCCGAACTTCCACTAGTACACCCTCTCTTATCATGACCATGTCCTTTACAGTTGCTGCAAGTCATCCGGATGCCCGCCCTTGTCAACTTTACATTCTTAGCTATTTTATGTATAGCCTGCTCAGCAGCTTCATCCTTGGAAATTATCCAATTCTTATTTTTTATACCTATAGGCAAGGTTGCAGAAATCGCTAGGCGCTAGTGAGGCGGTCGACGACCTTCGAGGCGGAATTCATTTAGGCGGCGCCTAGGCGGATTGGAATTTTATGCATATAAATATTATAAATAATATGTATGACATATAAAAAATACTTCTAATTTTAAATAATTTGAAGTTCTTGCAGAATAGGCAAATAAAACATTACAATTTAAGTGCTTAAAACTTCAAACGTGAACATATAATTCAATTGGTTCCAATTTTATACGAAAAACTAATTACTTTATGTTTATAATCATTCGTTTATCCATTATTTTAAGATGTTACGTTAAAATAAATTTGGGCACTATATATTAGAAAGAAAACCCTTAATTTTTTGTAAAAAACATTAACTTTTTCTTGGCTTTCTTGACTTTTTTAACCGTCTAGCTCCTAGGCGCCACCTAGGCGGAGTATGACCGCCTAGCGCCTAGGCGCCGCTTAGGCGGCCGCCTAGGCCTTGTGTTACAACGTTGCCTATAGGAACATGGTGGTGCAGAGGTTATAACAGACTAGGGATCCTACATCTTGGCAAGAAATTGCGACCACTAACAAGTTCAACCTTATATTGATGCGTATCCTTCCATGTATTTAACCAATAACATGGTGCCACCCATTCCGCTGGTATCCCAACAATTTGCCTTGTTGTTTAGTGGTGCAACAACATGCCTACATGGTATGCCAATTAACTCCTATCTCCTACAATCACATTTCTTAAGATTGAACTTCACAACATAATGGTCATTAGTCCCATACATTGGTATGATTCCCCTTATTAAAAAGAACATTGTAATCATTTGCTGCTGCCGTAATACACTTAAAAATTCACGTAACAGTTAGGGTTTGCAGACCAGTACTTATGTCTATTACTTGTTGCACATTTACTATTCTTTTCATAAGATACTCACTTATGTATTCCAAACAACCAACTATTGGCATATCTATGCCATTCACCAACTTACTGTTAAAAGCTTCACATATGTTCTTCAGTAGGATATCACACTTAGGTATCCCTATTTGTTACATAAAGTATCAGTAGTCAACTAATAATATTGGAAACTGCATATTCAACCAACCAACCAACCATACCTGAGAAATATGCCTTACATCATGATGCTGGATGAATTTTTTTAACCAACCATAATCTTTAAGGTCAACTGCTATTATTTGATCTATTGGTGCCTCCAAGTGAGCTATTGTTGGTGTGGTTGCACACTTCCAAATAAGCTCCTTCAAACTTTTGTCTTCGTGATCCTTTTTCTTATTTTCATAAATGTGTGTGACACATAATCTATGTTCAGTAGCAGGAAATAGTTCTGTAATGACTGGTAATATCCCTTATATCAAGAAACAATAATTCAATTCGTTGGCTTTAATATTATACATATTTAATTACTAGTCAAGGACTGTAACTTTTGTATGTTGGTGATGGATGTGAAGTTTGAATTAAATTAAAAAATAAGGTCATCTCATAAGCATGTTAGGAACCATAACCATAACTCTTGCTCTCATATTCAACAATTTCATAAGCTATCGGGTACACACCATTATTGCTTGATAGGTGTGAAAACACCCATCCTTTTACCACTTAATTACAATTAAAACGAGACCGTAACGTATATTTTATGTCATAAATGTCGGAATTATGCGTGGTTTGTGTTTTTATTGTGTTTCAGGATCAAAAGATAAAAAAGGAAGAAATCACGAGCTTTCACGGGCTTTTATCCAAGAAAAATACAAAAGACGAAGTCAAGAGATCAAGAGTGTAAAAGGAACGGAAGTCCAAGGCCTATTCTGAAGATTTATCGAAGAAAAAGTCCAAAGACGGAAGTTTAATGAAGCCGAAGAACTCAAGTCTTATTTATGAAGAAATCACAAAGACGAGTCTAATTAATCCCAAGACAAAAGTCGCAAAAGTCGAAGAATTTGGAAGACTAGGGACTAAACGAGAAATAAAGAAAGAAGAAAGAGAGGAGGAAGCTTCCTACCTACTCTCCCCTCCTTCCCTGTAAATAGAAAACATTAGATTCATTTTATTGTTGTTGGCTAGATTGACAAACTAGCTCTTCCATTTTATTATTTGCACTTTAAATTCTTGCCATTTAAATTCTTGCACTTTTAATTCCAAGTAAGTTTTACTTTTATGTTTATTGAATCTTTACTTTTATTGTTAATCTCTTATCTTCCTTTCTTTTTTTGATTTAATCTTCATCTTATTGTTTATGTTATGTTCTTGAGTTTTTATTGACTTAATCAAGTGGGTTTTTGATTTGTTGGTGTTATTTGTTAGTTTTATTGATTAGGATTGTTAGTTTATCATTTTTAGATGTTTATTGATCAGTTTTGCTTAATCTTTTAGTTGATTTAGTTAGTTTTGATTTAGATTCGTCCTTGTTTTTCTCTCCCTGTTCTTCGTCATCTTCTTTCCCTAGATTCCGAACCAATACATTTATTCCGAACCAAGGATTTCGTCCAAACATTCCGAACGAGCACATTTTCTTAATTATTCCGAATGAAGGTTTAGTCTAGGATATTCCGAACGAAGCTTTTATTCCGGATGAACACAACATTCCGGATGAAGGATTTCTTGTGATTATTCCGGATGAGCACAACATTCCGGATGAGTGTTTTCTTGTGATTATTCCGGATGAGCCTTATATTCCGAACCAACTTGTTTCTCATTTATTCCGAACCAACACTACATTCCGAATCAAGATTTATTCCGAACGAACTCTATATTCCGAACGAAGCTTTATTCCGGATGAGTGTTTTATTCCGCATGAGGTGAATATTCCGAGTGAAGAAGAATTATTCCGAACGAAGGTGACATTCCGGATGAGTAGTTATTCCGAACGAGGACGTTTTTCCGAATGAGCATTTTTATTTTATTTTAAACTTAAGTTTTAAGTTTTAAGCTTTACTTTTCCCGCCTTTTCTCTTAGTCGCACTTTTAGTTTACTTGCCTTAGATTTATTTTAAGCTTGCCTTTAGTTTAAGTTTAAGTTTGCCTTTTAATTTCCCGTCACATTTTTACTTCTCGTCATTTATTTTCAATTACTTTTTATTTTTATCTACACTGCTTTTTACTTTAAAGTTTTGCACTTTTATTTTCACTACAACGACAACCTTCTATTTTTCCCACCAAGAACGACTGAGTCACACGTTAGCCTTAATCAATTCGAGAAGATACCGAGACGACATAATTTCTAATTCAAGCATAGTAAAAAAACGTGTATTATTGCTATCTACACCAACCAACAACCATTAAGATTTGACTAGTATATGGACCTTTAAGGAAAGATCCATCAAAATCCGGAAGATAAACATAAATTCCTTTGAAAACCCTTGAGTTAAGGTTTAAATCCGTGTCTCTTTCAACCCGGATACTGATAGTTGTATCTGGGTTTTTTCGCTTCAACTTCATCGCGTAATTCCTAAGTTTCCCATACTGCTCTTCATAATCACCCAGTAATGTTTTCATGGCGATTTGGTTTGCTCAACAAACCTTATCTAGGATAATTTTTAATTTGGTATTTTTTTCACTAATTGATCTTGTAGAGCGATGTTTGGGAACTTAAGGTTTGGTATAAGGATTTTGCTTACCTTTTTAGATAGGAATCTTGGGTTAGCATTCAAAATATCTCGCGTTTGGAGTCATTTATGATCATCAATAAACGTTTTGATAGTCCAACAAGAATCATTTTAGGTTTTGGATGCGTGTAGGGACCATGGTCACATGGGTTTCTCACTGACCTTTTGACCACACAACTTTGTTTCAGCATTTTTTCCCTCCAACACTGAACTACAAGGAATTTTTGAAGGGCCTGCATCATTGGCTGCATCCATCGAACTGGCAGGACATAATACAGTACCATACCAGAATGCTTTAGACCTATTTAGATCACATTTGATGAATTTAACCTTTCTCCTGCTCTCAATGGAATACGTTTTTATATCATCACGTATCGATTTTCAGCTTGGACATTCCTTGCTTACGGAGAATTTCACGGTTACATCCTCCTTGCCGTGGTATTCAATATTTATTTGCTTAAGCCTTGACTTCTTTCTCTTAACAAAGGGAGTATTATCTGAATCATAATCATAATCATATTTATCAAAGTTATGATCGTCATCGAGAAACATCCTATCCTTTCCCTCGCCAACCTGATTTATCGTATTTTGAAGGTGTAAATGAAATTCAAGTTCATAATTGTTCATGTCCACCTATAGCTCAATGGGGGATGTATCCTCTTATTCAAAATCAATTTCATCAATCTCATTCAAACTATCTATATCCTTTGCATCTTCAACAACCTCTTCCTTATCAACAACCTCTTCATCGACATCCTCATCTGTAGGCAAGGTCAATATCACTGGTTCATCACACGCTTTTAAAAGTTGATCCACCATGTCTAGGCATGCATCTTCATTTATGAGATCACCAAAATTCTCCTGTTAGGACATACCGTTTTCTACCAAATCAATTTCGACAAGATCGTCTAGGCCGAACACATGCTCATTCCCACTAATAGCACCTGGATTTTCCAATTCTATGTCTAGCAGCTTTCTTTTTAAACTTAATGACCTGGTTGATGATTGACTTTCATTATATCCGAAAGTCCTCATGTTAGCATCATCTTGACCAAGCATGTATGTACACAAATTGAACACTTCATCCCGCGTATCCAGATCAAAAGTTGTTATACCATTTACATTTGTATTCTCTATGTAAACCTCTATCTCTTTGGATGTGATAATGTAGTTCTTCATTTTGTTACATATTGCTTAGAATCTAAGTCTACATATCCCTCATCCGATGATTGTCATCGTATCCTAAAATAAGAGTGGACAATCATACCATCCTTGAAACCTAAATCATGTAACACGAATGGTACTCAACAATCAAAAATCGTTCTGCATCTACTAAATCGTACCAAGCTATTTTGGGAAATAGATATGTCCTTTCAGGCGTTGATGTAAAATTTGCACTATGGCTGATTTTTAGGGTAAATAAATTCATATATCTATTTGTGAAAATAAGCAAAACGTAAACAACAACCAACTAATAAAAGCACACACTTAAGCACTAACATGTATAATTACAAAGTTAACTAGATTGAACTCAGTACATGAATGTTGTAAACATGTACAAAAACAATAAAATCATTTAAAGTAAGAAAAACCTAACCATATATACCAGCAGTAAAAGGGATATGTGTATTATCTTCTTGCCTAACACCAAAGGTTGGTGCAACCATTTCCGTTAAATTAATCATTGTGTACTCGATTCACGATTGGCGATAAAATCATATGACTGTTTTGGTTTTATTTTTTTTTGGAAACCAAGGTTTTTTTTGCGTATATCATATAGTAGCCTACATGTATGATTTGACGATGTAGGGGGTCAACTTTTCACATAAAAGGAAAGGTAGGGATGTGATGACGCGCTAGGCAGTATGGGAAATGAAGAAAATGCCCTCACGTACATGGCTCATGAGGAAGTTAACGATATTAACCGAGGAAAGATGGAAAACAATATTTCAGGGGTTTTTTCCACAATGAAATGAGAAGTCTGATGGCAAAATTCCATCAACTTTGCTCTCAGGTTTGTTTTTGGACAAAATTTAAAGATACATAACATATTGTTAAAAAAAGACTGGTCTCGTCAACGTACTCTCTAAACGACTAAGCTCGTCAATAAACTTTCAAATTTTTGAGCTATCTCGTCAACGTGACCTATTCATTCCAAGTTACCAGGTTACAAAATTATTTTTGATTAAAAAAAATAATAAATCTTATATATTAATTGGCTTGGGGGATAACAAGAGCATTTCTTTTTTTTCCCTCTCGGCAACCACTCGTCCTGATTATTTAATGAGTGGCCTGAATCTAAGGATGAGTGTTAAACTTATCTATTACAAAGCTTATCTAAGGAGGAGGCCACTCCAAAGCTTATATAAGGATGAAGGTATAAACCTCGAGCTCACCTGTTCCTCTTCACCGCGACGAAACTCACAGCTCATCATCTCATCTATATCACCTAAACAATGCCCGTAACCAGCAGCTTCCTTTAGGAAAATAGTGGACAAGACCAATACACGTAGACAAGCTTCACGGATCATAGGAAGCTCGTGTTTCAGCACTTCTGAATCCTGATATGGATCAAGTGCTTCAATGTACTCTGGCTCATCCTCTGTAAACGGAATTGAAGCTTGTGGCCAATGAATCCACTCGAAAAAAGGATCCTCCAAACATTCCGGCATAAAAGCCTGTGATCGATTGGTATAAGTTCAACTTTGTCAAAAAATTCCAGTACTATCATCGTTCACCTTTCTAAATAGCAGATTCCAACCACGTTGGTCGGTGTTAAAAATCCTAATATTTAATATACTAATACGATGAACAGCAGACACCGGGAAACTCAATGTCCCATAGTCACTGCCTCACTGGCATCAAAATCATGAGGAATAAACTGCTGGAACGACACGATCTTACTAGAGCGTTTGTTCTAAGCATCCCGTTTGTTGTTGCTGTTACTCCCACCTACACCATCATTAACATAAAAAATCAAGTGAATGATTTTGGCTAAAGCAGTAGGGGGCGCGTTTGCAAAATGGTCATAATCAAGGAGATAAGCGCTTCAGAAGGACATGATTCAGTGTGTATGGATTAGATGATATAAAGCAGTATATGCTAAGCCACGTGTCCTTTTTATTATTTTTTTTATCAAAAATAATTTTGTAACCTGGTAACCTGGAATGATAGGTCATGTTGACGAGATCGTTCAAAAATTTGAAAGTTTATTGACGAGCTTAGTCATTTAGAGAGTACGTTGACGAGACCAGTTTTTTTAACAATATGTTATGTATCTTTAGCTTTTGTCCCTTTTTTTGGCAAAAATGACATAGTCCAGGGATAAAATTTGCATTTTACCCGCCAATCTAATAGTAAGAGCCTTTGGTATGGTACGTGGTAAGCTGCATTTTGCTCACAACGTGAGGCGAAAACGAAGTCAATGTATCGTGTCTTGTGAAAACGCAGTTAATAGTCGACGAAAACGCGATAAGTTGTACTGTGGTTTACGTTTTCGAGTCACGATTTCATTTACATATTTTTTTCTTAAAAAATTATAACATTTGCAACGACCGAATTTTGCAAAAAATATAGACGTCTTTTTTCATTTTTTAAAATCTTTTTTCCAAACTTTAACCTAAAATTTTCTTATAAAACCCCCTTTAAAACATAATTTTTCACACTTTTTATGACGCAAAAATATTACGATATGGATGCCAAATTTGATTATTTGTTCGAGTTCTATAGAACTTACGATCAAGATGATATGAAAAATTGTGCACAGTATCTTGGATATTGCGCAACAATTAGCCATGTTACATGATGAGAAGGGACGGAAGCTAAGCTTATGGAAGATTATTTTGATAACGTTGAAACGTCGCTAAAATATCCGAAAGAACATTTTCGACAAAGATATTGTATGAGTTTTACATTTTAAAAAATGGTTTCAAATTTCTTCTTAAAGTATTAGATAACATTTAATCATTTACCACTTAAACACAATACTCATTAATCATTGAACCGACACATAGAATTTCATCACACTTTCAATAGAATTTCATCATACTTTCAAATTTCTTCTTAGTTTTTTTTAGAACGGCAAATGTTAATGGATAGTGGGTCGATTGGTGTAATGACATCTAAGCGGAAGAATGTCTTCTTCGAACACTCACCTAGTTATGTTATACTCCTTATCGACAGGTCTTGAACCCAAGACCTGCAAGAATCTTCCCCCAAAGAAACCACTTAATGAAACTTTTGTGACCAACTGAGCTAAGCCAGTTGGTTTTCAAATTTCTTCTTAGTTACTCCCCCCGTCCCAAAATTATTGTCCATATTTTATTTTCGGATTATCCAAAATTATTGTCCACTTCTATATATAGTTGGTGGAATTGCTTGGATTTACTATATTATCCTTAATCAAAAGTGTTATTAACAAAAACTTATGAAGATATTAAATAATTGCTAAAAGGTAAAATTGTCATTATTTTACTTTTGTAAAAATTTAAATCAGTAATTAATACACTTTTCTTAAAGGGAGTATTAGATAACACTTAATCATTTACTTAAAAAGAGTATTTTGGCATAAAACCTTGAGTAAAATTTAAATTTTTCTATAGTCATTTTTAACTAATTTCTGCGTCAAATTCATATTTTGGTTTTAAGTGTGAAATTTTTGGCATAAAATTCATATTTATGGTAGAAATTCAAATACTTTTCGGCTAAAGTTGACGCTAAAATTTTAAATTTTTCATTTTTTTTTCTTATATTCTCATAATTGAATTCTTTAGTGAATTTCAAATTTTGAGAAAAGTATTTTTTGGAAATTTATTTTATGAGGGAAAATTGTGTTATTGGTCTTAACCTCACATCTCATCTAATTCATTAAGAAGCTTCTCAAATTATTCACTCATTCGAATTCAGTGGCATCTTCAAGACGATAAGTGGACGTAAAGCGTTATGCGGTTATTTGATAAGTGGACGTAAAGCGTAATAGCTTTTGAACCGGTGGTGCATGTGTGGTCGTTTGCGGTATGAGTTGCACTACCTGAAGATGGTGTAACCCCGGATAACTGCTTTACTTATGATCATATCATTGTGGCTAACGTATTCGGTATAATTTTTAATCAACACGGGACACGACACACATTTGCAGAATGGCTACAGTATGCCAACCACAAAGGGTTATCTGTTTATTTACATGTAATTAGCCGCAAAATTTTAAATAAGACCACATGTAAGTAGCAACTTTCATTACATATTGTATATATACTTGAACAATTTTCACTTTTACTTGCGCTAAACGTAATCTTTGCACATTGATAGGTATACACCAGTGACATATATTTTAATATAAGACCATGACCAGATATAATAACATTAATATGTCTAGTAGAAGATATGCATTTCAAAAGGATGTTGTGAATAATTGATGAATGACGAATTCACATATTCATGTCTTTTAAAAGATCGATTCACATATTCGAGACATGTCACTTAGGAATGTTTTTGAATTATATGTTGATGAATGACGAATTCATCATGATTAAACAATCACCACATGGTATTTGGGTTTGGTTTTTGTTTAGGAGTTACTAAAAGGTAAGTGAATGAGTTTGAAGATATCTGAATATAGTTGTAAATTGAAACAAGATTTGATCTACCGGTAAAATTAAAGGTTGTTGCCTGAGTTCAAAGGTGATATCAATATCTTCAAAGAATTCATACATATGATAAATAAAGGTATGGTAAATGGTCATATAAATTCATATTGAACCAATTTTACCCAATGAAAATTGTGTGAATCAGTGCTTTTTCCTGTAACAACATTAATAGATCAGTTTTACAACTGCTCATGAACTTAAGGACATGTTGGATATATCATAAAGTTTTAGTTGATGATTTTGAAATGAATGTTATGATATTTAAGCAATATATGATGATGCAGAAGCACTGAGAACCATACATGAGACAAGAACACAAACCACAACAATCAAACTTGAAATATTACTCCATTTAGCATAAATCTTGAAACCCAAAGTTGGGACAACTTCTAATTTCGAGTACAAGAAGAAACCCTGATTTTGATACTCCTAACACACGAATTACCTAGTTTATTTTAGATGGCATCATTGGACTTGAAGGAACAAAAAAAAGAAAAACAAAAAAAGGACACATAAACTAGAAGCCATTTTTGTTGTTGTAGCCAACCTCCCTTCAAGTCCTGCAAACTGGTCTACTCCATCTGCAAATACATAAAAACAATCGAATAAGCTAACTAACACATGCAAACAACAATAAAGAAAAGAGATTAGCAAGTCTACTTACTGGGCGAAGCTCGCACTCATTCTCCTCATGCCTGCGACACTCCCTGATTCTCTTGAATGGAGAGTTGCAGTAACGACACATGACATGTAACTTGGGATGCTCTTTGCTGTTATGCTTCTTGCTAGTCTGGTAGCTGTCAAAACCCCTAACTGGGCAAATCACGCAACGGTAAAGTTGATTTTCCATTCTCAGCAAACTTACTAACTTTTTTTTTGTTTTACAAAGGATTAATTTCACAAAGTTGAAATATGATGTGGCCTCTTTATATAATGTATACTCATTGAACAGATGTAGTTAATGAAACATGAACATTTAAGTTCATGAAACTCGATTGACGACATGCAAAATTTCAAACTATTGTGTACTATCTTTTTTTCAACTTAATGCACAACGACAACAAATTAAACCAATACTGTATAGAAATATCACGCGTATAGTATTTATTGAATCTTACACCCCAAATTAGTAATCTAAAGTAGCTATGTTGAATGTATTGATTCTTCTCTGAAAATAGGGTTGAATTTTAACTTGAACCATTGATGGGTTACATTTACATTAAAAAAAAAGCCTCATACTTATCCATTTGATTTGTCACACTATCAGTATGTTAGAACGCTACTGTTGCAAAAATCTGATTGTCACATCGCTAAATTTCGATAAATAGAGTTTAGTATACAAAAAAGTTGTAAATGTTCAAAGTTGAAGGTTGTTTTCGAAAATTCGCTTTGTAATTTTTTTTGTAACATTTTGGGTAGCTTATGTTTTTGAGCTCATGCCGAAACGACGTTGTTTCTTTCCGCATGTTGTTTGGATTTGTTTAGTCGAATTTTTTATTTCAATATTTTTCTTGGTTTTATCGTTTTCCTAATAGCAGATCGTTGAGTAATAATGGTTTTTGAGTTCAGGCTTTTGGGTGCTTTTTCGTCTTTGGGCCAACGTTAGGAAAACAATAAAACCATGTTTTATGCTTTGACGACGCTTTTACACCTTCAAAGCGCGCCTTTCGAATTTTTGGAATATGTTATATACGGGCGGTAATATATACCTGGGCACGTTGTAACGGAACTTCTTTTGGTGTAACTTTTGTATTTGCCGTTTGTCAAAAAATGTGTATTCTCGTTCTTTTTTGTAAATGTTTGTTACTTAATAAACTTTAAGCAAAGACCACAAATATATTTTTGTCCAATTGATAAAATTACAATCACAACAGCCCACTAACAAATGCTTGGGCCACCGAAAGGTTGTTTCTAATTCTTTTATTTTGGGTTGGTCTATAAAAAACGGGCCAAAACAAGCACATCACCAATGTGCATTAAGTTTGACGTTTCTTAGCATGTAGAACAAAAATCTTAATTTTACTGATTCAAAATAGAGATCCACTTTTATCATTAACTAGTCTAAGGCCCGTGTAATACACGGGCGGTCTAAATATATCTAATTACAACCTTTTTTTCTAAAATGATAAATATAAATCGCATAATGTTTATGTGATACTTATGATAAGCTCGTAACCACTTATACTACTCTTTTAGACTACAATCGAGAAAAGTTCACGATCACAAATTATTTATAGACCCACTGAACACGAGCAATATTAAGTAAACATCTAAAGTATTAAAGAATAGACTAAAGATAATACATATACAGACAACCTCAAATAAAAGGGTTGAGTAAATTCTATAAAACCAAAGAAGCATCTAACATCAATAATGCAGTCTTCTAGTAATAGTTTTGAACTTTTGACAGTATCTAATTCAAAAGTTAAACACAATTTCACATATATATAGAAAGTGGCTAATAGTATTTTAATTTCAAAAACTTGAATTATTTTTCTGAATGAAACTAATGTAAGTAACAATTAAAGTAAAAATTCATTGATATAAGATATTTAAAGCAATGGTTAAAACCAGTCAAAATTAAGCACCGTTTTTTGACTATGATACATTTAGTAGCAATGAATTCATGTACCAAAATGAATAGTCCCTCGTGTACATTCTCATACATGGCTAGTTACTTGAATTACGATTTCAAAATCAAGAGCCATGGTCGTACCAAATTTGCTTTTATCAGCCAAATTCTCAACCTCCCACGCATATAGTTGCATATCAACAAATCTGAGAAAAAAAACATAATGTTGTAAATAAGATAACCAATGAAAGGGGGATCATTCGATAAATTAAGATCAATAACAACATTGGGCAACCTTTCAATAAATTAAGATTTCTCGCACTGCTACACCTTAGTTTAGTTGCACGTAAGTACCCCGATTGCAGCAACAAATAATGATTTGAGACCCTTTTAAACATGTCATCTACAAACTCTTATGAATATTGGAAATATAATTGGCTTGCCTATTGTTATAAATAGCATGAGCCATGAGGCGTGGCGTTGCGACACGTCTAAGCTACACGCTTTAGCGGCTAAGGCGAAGCTTTAGCGTTTTTATAACGTGGCTTATGGCGGCAAAACCTATAAAAATATCTTTACGTTGTATCATATTTTAATATTATATTTATATTGAGTTCACAATAAGTGTTGTACATAATAACTAAAGTTACAAAACTCTCCTTACATGTAATAATATTCATTTTTTGGAGTTGAATTCAAAAAATATTCGCACCTCATGTCGTAGCGTGCCTTGACCTATAGCGTTGCGTGGAGGTCGCGCCTCAAGCTTTAGCGCGCCTTAAGGCGAGCTATAGCGAGCTATTTAGAACCATGATCATTACATTATATAATATCTAAAAGAGTATTCTAGAAGCATCATAGGTGGGCTAGGCCTAACAACATAACAAAGCCCATAAAACTAATGTCTAACACTCCCCCGCAGTTCGAGCGGGAGATGGCTGAACGCTCAAACTGGAACGAAATTCTTCAAATAAAGCAGATGGCAACCCCTTGGTGAAAATATCAGCATATTGATATCGGGATGGGACATGAAGAACACGAACATGACCACGAGCAACCATATCACGAACAAAATGAATGTCAATCTCAAAATGAAGATTACGAATCCATGCAGTTTCAGCCACTACATTAGCAACACCTCGATACTCAGCCTCGGCACTCGATCTAGAGAGAGTGTGTTGTCGCTTACATGACCATGAAAGTAGATTATCCCCAAAGAAGACACAATAACCTGAAGTAGAACGCCTGGTAGTAGGACAACCCCCCAATCCGCATCAATATAAGCCACAAGAGAATGAGTGGACGATGCATATAATTGAAGCCCAAAGTCTAATGTACCAGGAACATATCGAAGAATACGCTTAAGAGCCGAAAAATGAGGCTCTCGAGGATCATGCATATGGAGGCATACCTGTTGTACATCATAGGAAATATCAGGACGAGTGAAAGTCAGATACTATAAACCACCTGCAAGACTGCGATATAAAGTAGGATCAGATACAGGATCCCCGTCAACACCAAGCTTGGATTCCGTATCAACCGGAGTCCGAGTAGGATTGCAAGAAGCCATTTGTGCCCGATCTAAAAGCTCCATTGCATACTTCTTTTGAGAAAGAAACATGCCTGTAGAGTCACGAGTAACCGAAATACCCAAAAAGTAATTAAGAGCCCCCAAATCAGTCATGTCAAACTCCTTATGTAGAGAAAATATAATACGCTGAAGTAAATCTGTAGATGAAGCTGTCAGAACTATATCATCAACGTATATCAATAAATATGCAACCTCGCAACCACGCTGATATATAAATAATGAAGAGTCACATCGACTCGAAGAAAACCCAACTCGTAGTGCATATCCCACAAACCGTTGAAACCAAGCATGAGGTGCCTGTTTCAAACCATATAAAGACCGCTGTAATCGACAAACATGATGTGTAAATCTAGGTACTACATACCCGGGTGGTTGGTACATATAAACAGTCTCAGAAAGATCCCCATTAAGAAAGGCATTCTTAACATCAAGCTTATGGATAGGCCAATTGCGAGATAATGCAAGACTAAGAACAGTACGAATAGTGGCCGACTTAACAACCGGGCTAAATGTATCATCACAGTCAACACCACACTGTTGGCTACGTCCATTAGCAACAAGACGAACCTTATATCTACTCAAAGAACCATCGGTGTGATTTTTGTGCCGAAACAACCACATTGACCGAACCACATTAGCATTAGGTGGTTTCGAAACAAGAATCCAAGTACTATTTCTAATTAATGCATTATATTCATCATACATAGCATCTCGCCAATTAGAATCAGACAAAGTAACAGCTGGAGATTTAGGAATAGGAGAAATATGAGATGTATGACCATGAAGACGGGGATTAGGTTTAATTATTCCAACTTGAGCACGTGTGACCATTGGATGAGTTCGAGTAGGTTGCATGGTATTGGGGTCGGAAGAAGATTGGGTCGGATGAATAGTGGGTTGGTGCGGAAGTGTGGTTGTGTTGGATTGGGTCGTGTGGCCCATATTGGGAGTTGAAGTGGATTGGGTTGAAGGGGGGTTAGTTGGTGGAGTGGTGGATTGAGCTAGGCCAGATTGGGCGAAAGTAGGTGTTAGTGACGCGGGTTCATGTTGGTCCAAAATAGAACATAGTTCTTGTTGGGTTGAAGGGATAACTTGTTCCATTGTGTTGGGGTTCGAGTTAAATATAGCATAACGAGTAATAGGTGAAGGTTGAGGGTCTATAAACGTATAAGATGGTGGATTAATGGATGAGATGGAGGCGTATGGAAACTAAAGTTCATCAAAGGTTACATGGCGAGAAAGGATAATTTTGTTAGTGGAAAGGTCTAAGCATCGATGCCTACGGTGATAAGTGGGATATCCCAAAAAGATGCATGGGGTGGCACGAGGTGTAAGCTTGTGTGAAGGGTAAAGGTGAGGGTAACAAAGACGTCCAAAAACACGTAAACGGAAGTAGTCGGGTTGTTTGTGGAATAATTTTGTACATGGTATTTCATTTTGAATTACGGTTGAGGGAAGGAGGTTTAATAGGTATGCATCCATATGTAATGCTTCAACCCAAAATGTTGATGGAAGGTGAGCTTGGAAAAAAAAGAGTGCGTATGATATTATTAATGGTTTGTATCATTCGTTCCGACTTACCATTTTGTTGGGAGGTTTTGGGGCAGGAGAATCTAAATTGAATGCCGTGTTGAGCAAATAATTGGAGGAGGTTGGTGTTGTCAAACTCACCACCATGATCACACTGAAAAGCCGTAATTTCACATTTGAATTGATTATTTACATAAGAACGAAAATGCAAGAATTTTTTAAATACTTCAGATTTGGTATGTAAAGGATAGATCCACACATAATGAGAATAGTGATCAAGAAATAACACATAATATTTAAAACCACCAGGACTAACAATAGGAGAAGTCCAAATATCATAATGAACAATCTCAATTGAACGAGTAACTGTGGAATCTGAACTAGAAAACGGAAGTCTCACATGTTTGCCAAGTTGGCAAGCGTGAAAAATATGAGGAGAATTTCCTTTATTGCACGAAATAAACTGACGCGAAACAAGAGAACGTAACACTTCTTCCCCTGGATGCCCGAGGCGTTGGTGCCATGTAGAAGGACAAACAGAAAGCAAAGCACGAGGGCTAATAGGGCTAGGAGAAGGCTGAGTGACTGGGTAGAGATCTCCTAAACTATCATATCTAATGAGGATATGACGGGTCAAGAATCTTTCACAGAGAAACCAAAAGCATCGATTTCAACAGTACAATTATTATCTTTAGTAAATTGACGAACATAAATAAGATTTTTGATGATATTAGGGGTGACAAGAACATTATGTAAATACAAAAGACGATTAAGAGTAGGTAAGATGTTATGACCAGTATTGGCAACAGGAATGGATTTACCATCACTAACACAAACATATGGATATAAACATTTATTATAAACAATATTTAAATTACTTGCAGATGAATTAAGATGAGATGATGCACTTGTATCCATATTCTATGTTGGATCCTGAATAGTCATGGTGCCAAATGCCCGTGGCAGCTTATACCGATTTGCGTCTAAAATAGCCCATGAAGTATTTAACATATTAGTGTATCGCAAGGAAAGAGAAAAAAGGAATAAAATAAGAATTAGACCCTTGTTTTCTTTTTCTTTTCTATTGATCGTCAGCCGCAATTCACAAAAAACAACAAACCAACTTGTTGTAATTGTTTCTCTTTTTTCAACTTTAACAAACCAATCAAACTTTTTGGAATAATGAACACTTAATCACCACCAATCACACTTAATCACAAAACCTTTCTCTTGTTTGTGCATACACGTGGACTACTAGTCACCAGTCACCATAAAGAACTATAATTGTGATATAAATGATTTGAGATGGTTACAAATGGGATATTGAGAAAAAGGTGTGATGTAGATGCGTTTTTTTTACCTGCTAGAACAGAGACGTAGGAGGGAGGAGATATGAAGAAAATTAAGAAAGGATCGGTTTTGCTCTTGATACCATATTGGAAATATAATTGGCTTGCCTATTCAATTTATTCATCATTACATTATATAATAGCTAAAAGAGTATTCTAGAAGCATCATAGGTGGGCTAGGCCTAACAACATAACAAAGCCCATAAAACTAATGTCTAACAATGAACACCGATTTGAGCAAACCACCAATCTATACGAACCTACCAATCCATACGAACCTATATGTAGGCAATGACACAACTGACTTTAGTATCCGAGAGAGAAAAAAACTACAACGGTTGGGAAAGAAGAGTAAGGAGAAGCTGAATATTTGTTTAGAGAGCCAAAGGGTTTATAATAACATTCTAGTAAAACTCATCTGTAATGCACGTTTTTCATTCAGGCATGCCTACTAAAAACGCTTTTCATAAATCCAAACCAAAAAACCCAAAAACTACATCGGTTGGGACAGAATAGTAAGGAGAAGCTGAATGTTTGTTTATAGAGCCAAAGGGTTTATAATAACATTCCAGTAAAAATCATCTCTTAATGCACGCACCTCACAAGAACCCAACAAATAATCCATAACCCAAGACAGTGTATCGAAAGGCACCACATATAGAAGTCTGCCTGAGACTTGCAAAGTCTTCCTCTCCTACATACACAAGTAAACAAACTATAAGGTGAAAACATTGCAACATAATCATGTAATTTAATCAGATTATATAACAAAAACCTTTATATACACTGCATAAGCACAACATTTTTTATTTTAAATGAGAAAGCTTACAATGCATAGAGTAAGGGTCAATACAAAACAGTTTGACTTTACATAAAAAAACGTTTTTCATTCAGGCATGCATATTAAAAACGTTTTTCATAAATCCAAAACCAAAATACCAAAAGAATCAGTTTTACCCGGGCTTTTTGGAGTTTTAGACGGGACCTATTTTTTTAGAATCTGCTCAATGCCTCAATGTGCAGGCGTCGCAGTCTCAACTAATCTTTATAAACTATCAGGCCGAAGATGCTCCTAAAAATCATAAGATAAGATATACAAATTACAAACTTGTTAAAAACATATGATAGTCAGTTTCAAAACCCAGCCTCCAACACTGTATAACATGTTTCCCCGTTGTACACCACCCTTCCAAAAACTGTTAAAACCTGGACCTACAAAACTAAACCATTTCACTATTATTTTTTTAGTAATACATGTCATTATTTTTCTATATACCATGATGGAATAAGAACATAATTGTCCAAAACTTATTATTTCAAGATATATATATATATATATATATATATATATATATATATATATATATATATATATATATATATATATATATATATATAAAGAAATTCTAAATGGATGTGATAGGATTCTTACCGTATAATTATTAAAATTGCCATTCTTATTTTCTTACTTGCTCTGAGTTATAGTTTTCACTTTCTTCTCTTGCTCTTTTTAGATCCTTCTTCTCTATTGTGGCTACAGAAAAGAACAACAACCGTAAGAAATAGACCACCAACCAAAAAAATAATTTGCTTACTTATGTAATAAGTTATTCTAAAACTCTATAATCCAACAACTAAAAAAAGCATCCAATAATGTCAAAATAATACGAAGTGCTTCTTTAAATCGTGTCTCACATGAAATGAATAATTTTTATTTTGTTTCTGGGCACATTTAGGCGCTGTTTCTTTTCCACTTATTTTGCCCTTTGGTAATAGATTTGAACAGGCCCACATATTTTGGGTTGTTTCTTTTTCATTCTATCCTGTCTACATGTCTAATTAGGGAAGTCGTTAAAATTGAGGTCGTCCCAAACCAGACACTCATATATGCTAACTAGCTTAAAGACCCGTCTAACGTCGGGTATAACTTAATGAATGACGTTCATAAGAAATAACAAAAGGATGTTAACATTAAAAGAAACTAAACGAGATGTGTAATAGATGAGAAAAATCATAAAAAAGAAGCGTTTAACCATATAAAATCACAATAATAAAGTTCTATGCATTTGGTTTTCAAAATTGACATATATGAGAGTAATAATGTCAACATCCAACGCCCATGCCGCGAACACCTAATAGTTACACGTAAAAGAACTTAAAATGAAACTATAAATAATAATGTAGATGTATCGGAAAAAGCATTTACGAACACGTAATAGTCGAATGAATGTTTTTAACAATAATTAATATGTATTTATAAACTATAAAGTATTGTATGAAGTATTTGAAAATACAAATTGTACATCGCTAATGAACCTTGTTTATAGACTTTGTAGCACTTATTTGTAAACCACATTTGTTTTCGTTTTGGATATATTACTATCCTGATCGCAAACAACATTCGACCCAGACTTTTGTTAATGGTAACTACAAACAAAAAAAATAAAGGAAAATTCTAACAATCTTTAGCAAGAAACACTCATCGAAGTATTTCTCAACCTCGGTATAACTTTCTTTGCAAATTTGGTTCAGTTAATGATTTATGCCCTAATTCGTTTTTTTTTGGTATGCCAGAATTTCAAATCGACATAAAATTTAGTTTATAACAATCAAAATAAAAAAAGTTGCATGTATGTTCTTGCTCAAGATGTAGATAGTATTAAATAGGACCTCATAGGAAGTCCCTAGACACTAAGAGTTTGAACATAAAACAAAACCGTACAAATGAAGTAAGCGATAAGATTATGTGTAAACTAAAAAATTTGTACAACCACGTTCGCCATTCATCCTCGAAATAGACTGTAGACCCGTGAGCAAGGTATCTTGAAAGGAATTATTCACTAAGAAGTTAAGTAGTGAATAACAAATAAGTAAATTTCCAATGATACAACAAACAACTATGTTATGTGCTTCCATGACGCCTTCTTCAACTTGTAGATAGTATTGAAAAGAAGGCTGTGAGGTCAGCTTCAAACACTTGGGGTAGTATGTTCATTCCGTAAACTCATTAAAATTAAAACACTTTATGAGAAACATAATCATAGTAATTAAAGATGGATTTTTCCTTATTCGACATGTCATCTATTTGATATGGCTCTGTTACATCCTTTATGAGAACCCATGTATAATAAAGTTGTTCCAAACAATAATTTAGCATAAAGCACATTAGCAATTACCATGAGCAAATTTCGCTAGATATTTATATTTAGATACAATATCCACTCTACTTTCTTAGGACCGCTTTACATGTTAAGCGATGAGACAAAGTTGATTTCTTACTTTTCACATGTTCTGTTATGACATATACACATTTTATCATTATGTATTCATTATTAATTGCATTATTAACGTAAAAATTATATTAGTCTCCATAAGGATCTCTAAAGGAACTTATAGTTAGACCCATATGATATACATCTTGTTCCAGTTCAAAAGGTATTCAATAAAATTTCAATCATTTAACACGTCTTAAGTATACCTATATTTAATCTCGCATAAATAATAACTATTATTTGTGGTAGCCATCCGTTTCTTTTCTGAGGTTGCAATTTCATCCATCACGAACTGAACATCATATTTCTATATACACAATTACATATGGTACGAATTAGAATGTATTTGAATAAAAAAACATGTCAAGTATATAACCAAACAAAAAATTCCATAGAAAAGATTCGACGTTGGAACCACATGGGTCAATTGTTGATACGTATGGGTTGCATACAAAGAGTGTTATCTAATCAAACTCACATCACGTTCGAAATAGGCAATGAGAAATTGAGAACTCAAGAAATATTCATGCTTAGTAAAAGTTGAGAAATCTCAATAAAAACATAAAAATTATAAATAAAAAGATCATAAACCCACTTTTAATTAAGCCTGGAATACAGTAAATTTGATTTCTTTCCAACCAAAAGGTTGTTTAAATAGAATAAAGCTGTAAATTGGTGTAGTTACCTTATTCTCTTTTGATATGGAGCACTACAAAATATTGTTGTTTAAATCACACGTATCGGCTGATACATACTACAAAAGATTTATAAACAAAGACATAAAAATGATAAGTTTAAAAACGTAAATTAATGGATGCGTATTACTTTTCTCATATACTTAAATTATTTTCTTATATATAAATATGGTACAGTTTATTCTTAAGTTTTCCACATATTATATAAATATAGTATTGTTTTTATCGCAATTTTAATAACTTAAGCTTAAGAATTTCGTTTCTTTTATTTTAAAAAATGGTTTTCTAAAACCGGTTTATTTTTGTAACTTAATTATGAAACCTTTTTTTACACAATGAATTATGGAATCTTTTTTTTACACAATCAATGTAATTTCTTTTTTTTATTATTTTTTAAAAATGCTGTTAATGACCTTCCATAATTATAATAAAAATTATTAAAAACATTATTACTTTACAAAATTATAACAAATGTTATTTAATATTTATTTAAATCTTTTTAAAATTAGTTTCAAATAAATATTTTGGTAAAAACATTTTATTGTCTATCCTAATTAAATAATTTTTATAATTAAAGTTTTGTTATGACTTATCATAATTCTTTAATTAAAGTTTTATTTCTAGATATTTATTTAATTAAAGTTTTGTTATGACTTATCATAATTAAATAACTTTTATTTTAATAAAAAATATATATTTAATTTAAAAATAGAATATGATATGATGGTATGTGGAAAATTTTAAGAAATACTTCTAGCTATAATATGTATAATGACATGGTATAAACACTTGCACTAATTGCTTAATTATTTTATATAATTAACACTACCTACCATTGCAACTATGAAAGAAAAGTGTAGATTTGTACAATCTGTTTCTCGACCACCTGGTTATTGAATGTTTGTGTAGCAAGGGACGTGGTTACCGTAAGATTCGAGATCCGAATGCACCTCAGTAAATGCTCATGTCTTATTTATGTACATAGATGACCACTCACCATAGTTGTAGCAAGAATATCACCAAAAATTTCAGTTTTTTTTCTTCTAACAGAAGAAAAGGCGTCAAGACCGTGCTAGACTCAGAAACAATGATTCCTGTAAGTAAACAAATAAATCATCAATGTTGCTACAGAAGATATGAGCAGATAAAAAATCATAACAAAAGAATATTGTAAATCAATAAATAAGAATGACCAAAGGTTGACTAACATATGAAAAGTAAACAAATTGCCTACGCAATTTAGAACACACAATAATACACTTACACCTTTTCTGAGTTTTTTCTAACATGATCAAGAATGATGTGTGCTCTCTTCTTTATTGTCATCTGATTAAATAAAAAGATATAATGTACCTAACAAAAAATTTAATATATTAAGGTAGGATATCAATGAATGAATGGCATATTCATAGATTAAAAGTTAATACATGTCGTGTCTTTGAGTTAGTCGAACCTCCGTGATAGAATTTAACCTGCATAATAAAAGTTACACGCTTTATCGCAAACATATCATGTAACTATAACTTTCATATATATCATTATAAAATAATTACATACCTGCTCAAATAAATGTTTTATCAGTTTTCATAGCATAGTAAAACATATCATCAAGGTTTCTTCCCGAAAATATAAACAAAATGATAGATAATAGATTACAATTAAAGCATTAAAAACTGACCCATTTGAAAACAACTGTAAATAAGAAATTGAATCGAAAAACTAAATTAATACCGGTGGAATTTTTATAGCATAGCTCGTGTTCTTAGGGTTGATAAATCTGGCCATCTGGTGAATCAAAGTTATATAGGCGAACCTGTTTTTATGTTGATTAACGACACGTTTTCATAAGTGTGATTTAAAACGAATTGCTATAACGGCTGATGATAAACTTTCAAATAACATGGCTAAAATAGGGATACGTTAAATATTCCATTTCAACATTGACCTTCTATTTTTTTGTTTTTTTGTAACATTGACCTTCTATTTTTAATTCGTTTCAAAAGTTGTGCATGAGGATACGGTACAAACCCTCCTATTTTTGGTAATACACATCATGCATTTTATTATGGTATTAAAAAATTTAATTAGTTGACAAAATTAACATTAGTAAATATGTTTTTTTCAAAACTCATTAAAAATACGTTTCAAAATCTTTTTATGACTTTCTAAATTTAAATTAATTTTATTCTTAAATTTTAAATATAATTAGGATTGCCATAATTATATCATTTTTTTATCTTATTCGAAAATGGATCTTAGATAATTAAAAATAATATGTTTATAAAGTTTTGTTTAAAAGTAACATGTTTATGAAATTTATTTTTAGAAACTTTGTACATTGTATGGTTAAAATATTTTTTTAATTGCTTAATAACTTGTATATTTTTTTGATTGTTGGCGTATGTTATTGTCAAAATTGGTGCAAACATGGAAATATGGAAATCTTTTATTTTTTATTTTTTAAGAAATTCTTTTCCTGCGTGTCTTATTTTTCTTAAGCTGGTTTACTCCGGTTTAAACAAAATCTTATATATGGCATTTTTATGATACGTTTTTAATAATTTATAACTTTTTAAACTAAATTAATTTTATTTTCAAAATATAATTTTTGTGATAGGTTTTTATTTTTATTTCAACCAAAAATAGATATTTAATATTATTCTCAATTTTGTTAAAATTGTTTGTACCTCTTTATATATTTAAATTAACTATTACTTCATCTTTTAAATAATATTTTTTTAAATATTTTTTTAACAAAATTACTTTAACTTTAAAATAAAGGTCCGTGTTTTTTGTTTTACAAACAATTCCAAATACTTTTTTTCCTTTTTTATCAATCTGGTTTAGATGGATTTTTAATTATGGTATTGTTTTTAAAGCGATTTTAATGTT
Organism: Glebionis coronaria; assembly: GCA_025667525.1. NCBI lineage: Eukaryota > Viridiplantae > Streptophyta > Magnoliopsida > Asterales > Asteraceae > Glebionis > Glebionis coronaria. Next base: position 14,857,993 of record CM046874.1, on the reverse strand, counting down.
ATTTCTTAAAGAAGTTGTACATTTATGCTATTTATGGTAATGTTTTTGTTAGGATCATTGTAATAGTTATATGTAATAGGTAGACTAGGAGGTATGTAGTTCCTCCTGGTCCTAGTAGTAGTAGGAGCAAGTCCTGCTCCTGGTCCTAGTCGTAGTCAAACTTTATTATTTACTTAATATTCTGTTAGGATATGCATGAGATATGTTAGGAAAGGATATGCATATCAGTTTTACACGTTTTATTTAATGCTGTATTAGGGTTTCCTTGTAGTATAAAAGGAACCTTAGGCAGAAGGGTTATACACACCTTCACAAAACATAGTTCTAGTCATTATCAATATTAGAAATCCTTAGAAAGGATCAAGTCTTTATAGTTATTCTGTTCTTCTTGATTACATTTATATTTTACATTCATATTGTGTATAGAGTCTATTTGTGATTTGACTTGTGATTACAGAAGTCATTCACCGGTCCTGACAGGCTGCAAGATCTACATCTAGTAGACCTAACAAGTGGTATCAGAGCCTGGGAGGGTCTCTATACAAGAAGAATCAAGTTTTCTTATTTCTGACATTTTTTTATCATGTCTGCCTCATCTTCTACTCAAACAGGTGAAGAAGGCACTCCTAAAATTATGCAACCTCAGCAGATCCTGGCTACGGTCTCTAACACGAATGGTAAATTCCCTCTTCTGAAAAAGGGTGAATATGATAACTGGGCAATGAAGATGGAATGGTGGATCACCAACACTGATCAAGATCTTTGGAAGATCATTCTGAATGGGAACAGCAGGAAGCTTACTGGACGAGAGAAGAATGGTAATATTATCCTTCTTGACCCTAAATCTCATGAGGAAATCATAGCTATTCAGAAGGAGGTAAAAGCAAAAACAATTTTGCTTCAATCTCTTCCTGAAGATCACATGGGTGACTTCTACCATTTGGATGATGCCAGAGAGATCTGGAATGGCATAAAAGCAAGGTTCGGTGGGAATGAGGAGTCAAAGAAAATGCGAAGGTCCATGCTGAGAGATGAATTCACAGAATTCAAAATTTCAGAAACTGAAGGTCTGAATCAAGGGTATGATAGGTTCCAGAAGATATTGAGCCAATTGAATCAACTTCGGTCAACGCCTGATGATGGTGATATTAATGCAAGGTTTCTTAAAGCCTTACCCTACTCATGGAATCAGGTGGTGATCTCTCTCAAAGCCAAAGGTGGGCTTGACTATCTCAGCTTCGATGATTTGTTTCATAAGCTCAGAACTTTTGAACCTCATGTGAGAGGCTTTTCAAGCGACTCTTTTCCCACTCCTACTAACTCGGCCTTTGTGAGTTCTATGGCATCCAGTCCGATGTCATATGCAAGTAGACCAAGCAACATTGTGTCCTCTCAGCACACTTTCCAGCATACTTCTGCTCCTGAACCTACTGCAGAGTCTGGTAGTATGGTAGAAGCTGTTCTTCATTCGTTTGTAGCTGATGTTAATGCTGAACAACAACTTGCTTTTGATGACTTCAAACAAGTCGATAAACTTGACCTGGATGAGATGGATCTTAAATGGCAGATGGCCATGCTTACTCTTAGGGTTCACAAGTTTGAGAAGAAAGCAGGAAGGAAATTTAATTACAACCCTCGGGAGCCAGCAAGATTCAATAGAAGCAAGGTGTGATGCTATAACTGCCAGCAACAGGGTCACTTTGCAAGGGAGTGCCCCAGCAAGAATGAACAGGAGAAGAGCAGGTACTCCACTTTCAAGGTTCAGGAGATAAAAGATGATAAGAAGGCATTGGTATCTGTTGACTCTATGGTCAACTGGAATGATCATCAGGCTTCTACTCTGGAATCAGCTGAGTCGTCGACTGACGTGTTTGCAATGATTGCTGGGAATCTCTCTGATGCAGAAGAAGCAGACGAGTTTGCTCTTATGGGCATCTCACCTCAGGTACAACATTGTCCTCTTGGTTGTCATGATAAATACTTAGAATTTTTGTCCCAATTTAATGAAGTGAATGATCAAAATGATAAGTATTTTTTAGAGGTTCAAGCCTATAAGGCTTCATTAAATACTTTGGAACAACAAAAGAGGTGGTTACAAGATACACAACGTGCGTATGAGGATAAAATCAGAATACTAAGCATTGATTTAGAAAACATGACTAATATGCTTAAATATACAAAAACAGTAAGAGATGCTAGTATCAAAGAAAAAGAGGAGATGCAAGCTAAATTAGATGCTACAATGCTAAGATTTGAAAAATGGCAAAAGGCACCTAAAAATCTTTCAAAATTAATTGATAGTAGCATGTCTGGCAGAACTAAAAGAGGCTTAGGATTTGAAAAATATATTGATTCAGAAGATGTATTTGATTTATCTTTCTCAAGTGTCTTTGATGCTGACAAAGAGGATGAGGGCAAACCTAGTTACAATAGGTTTAAACCAGCAGCAGAAATGCATGCTGTCCCTCCTCCTCTTACTGGAACTTTTATGCCCACCTCATGGCATAATGACTCGGATGGATCACAGATGCTTGAGTCCCCAACAAGTTCTACTAATACTAATGACTTTGTCTCATGTACTTTCAGTGACAAAGCCGGTGACTCTGCATCTAGTGGTTCAAGTGAAGAGTCAAGACCTACAAGTTCCAAGTTGAATGAACATGCTGCTACTGGTGCTAGGAAGTGTGAAGAAAAAGTTGCTGTCAAGTCAAGTGTGTCTGGTCTTTGTTTATTGAGTCCTAGGAAGAATGTTTTTCCTAGAAATGTGTGTAATAAAGTAGGCAGTATGAAACAATCTCATTCTAATAAAAGGTCTTTCAAAACATGTTTTGTTTGTGGCAGTGCCTTTCATTTAATTAAAGATTGTGATTATTATGACACACATGCATCTGTTAATCATGCTTTTCCTGCTCCTGGTCCACTAGGAGCTGCTTCATATGCTTCTAGAAGACTTAATCCTAGTGCTCCAACGTTTAATACTTCTAGAGTATCCTCTCCTTTCGCGTCTGATTATTGGAGAGATAGTGGATTCCAAAGAACCAGTAATTATTTTCAAAATTTTAATCCAATCTATCCACATAATTTAGACCACGCGTATTTTGGTTTGGGAAATTTGGGAACAGCTGTTAAGCCCTCAGCAGGTTGTTCTTGGTCAAATAATACCCATATAATGCACAGGCAACCAAGAAACAACGGTGGATCTCATCAATCTTCTTGGCACTCTTCTAACGATCCACAAGGCAGGCTCAAACCTGAAAAGGTTTGGGTCCCCTTAAGACACTAACTTTTGCAATTTTTATCTTGTTGTTGTAGGTTACTCCATACCAGGATCCTAGTCTAGGCATTGTTGATAGTGGTTGCTCCAGGAGCATGACTGGCAATAAAAGTCTTCTCTCTAACTTTGTACCATTTCATGGAGGCAAGGTCTATTTTGGTGGGGGTGAAGGCAGAATCACTGGCAAAGGAACGATAAAGACTCTAAATCTAAATTTTGAGCAGGTCTAATATGTGGAAGCACTTCAACACTTCAACTTGATCTCGGTCTCTCAGATTTGTGACAAGAAGCAGTTTGTTCTCTTCACCGATACTGATGCACTTGTGCTTTCCAAAGACTTTCAGCTTCCGGATGACTCACAAGTTTTACTCAGAATCCCTAGAAGACACAATCTCTATAGCATCAAGTTGAATGAAGTCAACCCTACTGGTCAACTAGCATGTCTGGTTGCAAAAGCCTCAGAAGATGAAGCCACTAAATGGCGCCGAAGGATGGGGCATGTGAACTTCAAGACCATTCACAAACTTGCAAATCTGAATCTGGTCTCTGGTTTACCTCCCAAGACGTTTCGAAATGATATAAATTGTATTGCCTGCAGCAAAGGCAAACAACACAAAGCATCCTTCAAGGCCATTACTGATCTCAGTCTTATTACTGAACCATTGCAGCTTCTACACATGGACTTATTTGGTCCTACTTCCATCAGGAGCATTGACCACAAGCAATTCTGTTTGGTGGTAACTGATGGTTATAGCAGGTTTATGTGGGTGTTCTTCATGGCTGCCAAGAGTGAGACCTACTCAATTCTTAGAGATTTTCTTACCTTGATCGAGAACCAGTTGTCTAAGAGAGTTAAAGGTATTCGTTGCGACAATGGAACCGAGTTTAAAAATAAAGACCTCATCACACTTTGCAAGGCTAAGGGCATCAAAAGAGATTATAGTGCTGCAAGGACTCCTCAATAGAATGGTGTGGCAGAAAGAAAGAATAGGACGCTAATAGAAGCAGCAAGAACTATGCTTGCCGATTCCAAGCTTCCAACCATGTTCTGGACAGAAGCTGTTAATAGTGCAAGTTATGTTTTGAATAGGGTTTCTATTACCAATCCTCACAAGAAGACTCCTTATGAGCTGCTCACGGGCAAAGTTCCAAATATTGCTCATTTGAAGCCTTTTGGGTGTCCAGTCACCATTCTGAATACTAGTGACTATTTGGGGAAGTTTGATGGCAAGGCAGATGAAGGATACATTGTGGGATATTCAGCTCATTCTCGAGCGTATCGTGTCTACAATCTTCAAGCCAAACGGATCATTGAAACTATTAATCTCAGGTATTTTGAGGAGAAGTCAAACATCGAAGGCAAAGGTCCAGAATGGTATTTTGATCTTGATTATCTTAGTGATTCGTTAGGATATTTTCGTTTCAAAACTAACCATGATGCAGGACCACAAGTGTTTGCAACTTCTAGTACTGGTGTTCCTTCTAGTCTTTCTGATTCAGATGATGAGGATGACATTTTTGTGGTTCCATCCTATTCCACCACCGTTTCTCCTACTCCTCCTAGTGATGCAACTCCATTGGATGTACAGGATTCCCAAGCAGCTCTTGACACTCTTCTCAAACAGCAACAAGAAGCTACTAAAGCAGCTGCTCAAGGCAGTTTTGAGTTTCCCTTGGTTGAGCCTACTGACAAAGTTGCTCCTGGTACTCCAGCTTCTGCTCATAGTGCTAGCTTATCACCTACTGGTACTCCGGCTAGTGATTCTGCTTCCAATACTCGCTTCTCCAGTCCTTCTGATTTGGGGAACCATGAAAAGAAGTCTTCTACCAAGCTGGATGATATTCATAAACAACCGGTAGATGGGATTTTCCAAAATGCTTCATATGATGCTGACTTTGTTGGTGATCTCAATAACTTGGCACCAGAAGTGGAGGTTTCTTCCAATCCAGTCTTGCAATCACATAAAGATCATCCTACCACTCAAATTATTGGAGATCATGGTTCTACCGTTAAGACACGCAGAATGCAACAGAAGGCCTCGCCTGATCATCATGCTCTTGTGGGCTATATTGAGGATCAAAAGCGTAATAATCATACGGACTTTCAACACTGTTTGTTTGCTTGTTTTCTTTCACAGGTGGAACCTAGGTCTGTTTCTCATGCTCTTGAGGATCAAAGTTGGGTGGAGGCTATGCAGGAGGAAATGCAGCAATTCTTGTTTCAGAATGTTTGGGTTCTGGTTGATTTACCAGATGGAAAGTCAGCTATCAATACCAAATGGATTCTCAAAAACAAGAAGGATGCACGGGGAATTGTCGTCAAGAATAAAGCTAGGCTTGTCGCACAAGGAAACACTCAAATTGAGGGCATTGACTATACTGAAGTTTTTGCTCCGGTTGCAAGGATAGAGGCCATTCGTCTGTTTTTGGCTTTTGCTTCTTATGTTGGCTTTACGGTGTTCCAGATGGATGTCAAGAGTGCATTTCTCTATGGCAAAATTGATGAGGAAGTGTATGTTACTCAACCTAAGGGGTTTGTAGATCCACTTCATCCCAAGAAAGTCTACAAGGTGGTCAAGGCTCTTTATGGGTTACATCAGGCTCCTAGAGCTTGGTATGAGCGTCTTTCAACTTTCTTGTTAAAGAATGGCTATAAAAGAGGTACTATTGACAAAACACTATTTCTTCGGCGGAATTCCAAGGATATTATTCTTGTTCAGGTTTATGTGGACGACATCTAATTACAACCTTTTTTTCTAAATCGCATAATGTTTATGTGATACTTATGATAAGCTCGTAACCACTTATACTACTCTTTTAGACTACAATCGAGAAAAGTTCACGATCACAAATTATTTATAGACCCACTGAACACGAGCAATATTAAGTAGACATCTAAAGTATTAAAGAATAGATAAAGATAATACATATACAGACAACCTCAAATAAAAGGGTTGAGTAAATTCTATAAAACCAAAGAAGCATCTAACATCAATAATGCAGTCTTCTAGTAATAGTTTTGAACTTTTGACAGTATCTAATTCAAAAGTTAAACACAATTTCACATATATATAGAAAGTGGCTAATAGTATTTTAATTTCAAAAACTTGAATTATTTTTCTGAATGAAACTAATGTAAGTAACAATTAAAGTAAAAATTCATTGATATAAGATATTTAAAGCAATGGTTAAAACCAGTCAAAATTAAGCACCGTTTTTTGACAATGATACATTTAGTAGCAATGAATTCATGTACCAAAATGAATAGTTCCTCGTGTACATTCTCATACATGGCTAGTTACTTGAATTACGATTTCAAAATCAAGAGCCATGGTCGTACCAAATTTGCTTTTATCCGCCAAATTCTCAACCTCCCATGCATATAGTTGCATATCAACAAATCTGAGAAAAAAAACATAATGTTGTAAATAAGATAACCAATGAAAGGGGGATCATTCGATAAATTAAGATCAATAACAACATTGGGCAACCATTCAATAAATTAAGATTTCTCGCACTGCTACACCTTAGTTTAGTTGCACGTAAGTACCCCGATTGCAGCAACAAATAATGATTTGAGACCCTTTTAAACATGTCATATACAAACTCTTATGAATATTGGAAATATAATTGGCTTGCCTATTGTTATAAATAGCATGAGCCATGAGGCGTGGCGTTGCGACACGTCTAAGCTACACGCTTTAGCGGCTAAGGCGAAGCTTTAGCGTTTTTATAACGTGGCTTATGGCGGCAAAACCTATAAAAATATCTTTACGTTGTATCATATTTCAATATTATATTTATATTGAGTTCACAATAAGTGTTGTACATAATAACTAAAGTTACAAAACTCTCCTTACATGTAATAATATTCATTTTTTGGAGTTGAATTCAAAAAATATTCGCACCTCATGTCGTAGCGTGCCTTGACCTATATCGTTGCGTGGAGGTCGCGCCTCAAGCTTTAGCGCGCCTTAAGGCGAGCTATAGCGAGCTATTTAGAACCATGATCATTACATTATATAATATCTAAAAGAGTATTCTAGAAGCATCATAGGTGGGCTAGGCCTAACAACATAACAAAGCCCATAAAACTAATGTCTAACACTCCCCGCAGTTCGAGCGGGAGATGGCCGAACGCTCAAACTAGAATGAAATTCTTCAAATAAAGCAGATGGCAACCCCTTGGTGAAAATATCAGCATATTGATAACGGGATGGGATATGAAGAACACGAACATGACCACGAGCAACCATATCACGAACAAAATGAATGTCAATCTCAATATGTTTGGTCTGCTGATGCTGAACATGATTAGCTGTCAAATAAATAGCGCTCACGTTGTCACAATAAACAAGAGTAGCCGATAATAATGGCATATGAAGTTCACGAAGAAGATTACGAATCCATGCAGTATCAGCCACTACATTAGCAACACCTCGATACTCAGCCTCGGCACTCGATCTAGAGAGAGTGTGTTGTCGCTTACATGACCATGAAAGTAGATTATCCCCAAAGAAGACACAATAACCTGAAGTAGAACGCCTGGTAGTAGGACAAACCCCTAATCCGCATCAATATAAGCCACAAGAGAATGAGTGGACGATGCATATAATTGAAGCCCAAAGTCTAATGTACCACGAACATATCGAAGAATACGCTTAAGAGCAAAAAAATGAGGCTCTCGAGGATCATGCATATGGAGGCATACCTGTTGTACAGCATAGGAAATATCAGGACGAGTGAAAGTCAGATACTATAAACCACCTGCAAGACTGCGATATAAAGTAGGATCAGATACAGGATCCCCGTCAACACCAAGCTTGGATTCCGTATCAACCGGAGTCCGAGTAGGATTGCAAGAAGCCATTTGTGCCCGATCTAAAAGCTCCATTGCATACTTCTTTTGAGAAAGAAACATGCCTGTAGAGTCACGAGTAACCGAAATACCCAAAAAGTAATTAAGAGCCCCCAAATCAGTCATGTCAAACTCCTTATGTAGAGAAAATATAATACGCTGAAGTAAATCTGTAGATGAAGCTGTCAGAACTATATCATCAACGTATATCAATAAATATGCAACCTCGCAACCACGCTGATATATAAATAATGACGAGTCACATCGACTCGAAGAAAACCCAACTCGTAGTGCATATCCCACAAACCGTTGAAACCAAGCATGAGGTGCCTGTTTCAAACCATATAAAGACCGCTGTAATCGACAAACATGATGTGTAAATCTAGGTACTACATACCCGGGTGGTTGGTACATATAAACAGTCTCAGAAAGATCCCCATTAAGAAAGGCATTCTTAACATCAAGCTTATGGATAGGCCAATTGCGAGATAATGCAAGACTAAGAACAGTACGAATAGTGGCCGGCTTAACAACCGGGCTAAATGTATCATCACAGTCAACACCACACTGTTGGCTACGTCCATTAGCAACAAGACGAACCTTATATCTACTCAAAGAACCATCGGTGTGATTTTTGTGCCGAAACAACCACATTGACCGAACCACATTAGCATTAGGTGGTTTCGGAACACGAATCCAAGTACTATTTCTAATTAATGCATTATATTCATCATACATAGCATCTCGCCAATTAGAATCAGACAAAGCAACAGCTGGAGATTTAGGAATAGGAGAAATATGAGATGTATGACCATGAAAACGAGGATTAGGTTTAATTGTTCCAACTTGAGCACGTGTGACCATTGGATGAGTTCGAGTAGGTTGCATGGTATTGGGGTCGGAAGAAGATTGGGTCGGATGAATAGTGGGTTGGTGCGGAAGTGTGGTTGCGTTGGATTGGGTCGTGTGGCCCATAGTGGGAGTTGAAGTGGATTGGGTTGAAGGGGGGTTAGTTGGTGGAGTGGTGGATTGAGCTAGGCCAGATTGGGCGAAAGTAGGTGTTGGTGACGCGGGTTCATGTTGGTCCAAAATAGAAGATAGTTCTTGTTGGGTTGAAGGGATGTCTTGTTCCATTGTGTTGGGGTTCGAGTTAAATATAGCATAACGAGTAATAGGTGAAGGTTGAGGGTCTATAAACGTATAAGATGGTGGATTAATGGATGAGATGGAGGCGTATGGAAACTAAAGTTCATCAAAGGTTACATGGCGAGAAAGGATAATTTTGTTAGTGGAAAGGTCTAAGCATCGATGCCTACGGTGATAAGTGGGATATCCCAAAAAGATGCATGGGGTGGCACGAGGTGCAAGTTTGTGTGGAGGGTAAAGGTGAGGGTAACAAAGACGTCCAAAAACACGTAAACGGTAGTAGTCGGGTTGTTTGTGGAATAATTTTGTACATGGTATTTCATTTTGAATGACGGTTGAGGGAAGGAGGTTTAATAGGTATGCAGCCATATGTAATGCTTCAACCCAAAATGTTGATGGAAGGTGAGCTTGGAAAAAAAGAGTGCGTATGATATTATTAATGGTTTGTATCATTCGTTCCGACTTACCATTTTGTTGGGAGGTTTTGGGGCAGGAGAATCTAAATTGAATGCCGTGTTGAGCAAATAATTGGAGGAGGTTGGTGTTGTCAAACTCACCACCATGATCACACTGAAAAGCCGTAATTTCACATTTGAATTGATTATTTACATAAGAACGAAAATGCAAGAATTTTTTAAATACTTCAGATTTGGTATGTAAAGGATAGATCCACACATAATGAGAATAGTGATCAAGAAATAACACATAATATTTAAAACCACCAGGACTAACAATAGGAGAAGTCCAAATATCATAATGAACAATCTCAAATGAACGAGTAACTGTGGAATCTGAACTAGAAAACGGAAGTCTCACATGTTTGCCAAGTTGGAAAGCGTGAAAAATATGAGGAGAATTTCCTTTATTGCACGAAATAAACTGACGCGAAACAAGAGAACGTAACACTTCTTCCCCTGGATGCCCGAGGCGTTGGTGCCATGTAGAAGGACAAACAGAAAGCAAAGCACGAGGGCTAGTAGGGCTAGGAGAAGGCTGAGTGACTGGGTAGAGATCTCCTAAACTATCACATCTAATGAGGATATGACGGGTCAAGAAATCTTTCACAGAGAAACCAAAAGCATCGATTTCAACAGTACAATTATTATCTTTAGTAAATTGACGAACATAAATAAGATTTTTGATGATATTATGGGTGACAAGAACATTATGTAAATACAAAAGACGATTAAGAGTAGGTAAGATGTTATGACCAGTATTGGCAACAGGAATGGATTTACCATCACTAACACAAACATATGGATATAAACATTTATTATAAACAATATTTAAATTACTTGCAGATGAATTAAGATGAGATGATGCACTTGTATCCATATTCTATGTTGGATCCTGAATAGTCATGGTGCCAAATGCCCGTGGCAGCTTATACCGATTTGCGTCTAAAATAGCCCATGAAGTATTTAACATATTAGTGTATCGCAAGGAAAGAGAAAAAAAGGAATAAAATAAGAATTAGACCCTTGTTTTCTTTTTCTTTTCTGTTGATCGTTGATAGGTGTGAAAACACCCATCTTTTCTACCACTTAATTACAATAATAACCAGACCAAAACGTGTATTTTATGTCTTTTATGTCGGAATTATGCGTGGTTTGTGTTTTTGTTGTGATTTAGGACGAAAAGGTGAAAAGTGGAGAAAACACGGGAATTCACGGGCATTTACGGACTTTTATTGAAGAAAAAGATGAAAGACGAAGTCAAGAAGTCAAGAGTGCAAAAAGAACGGAAGTCCAAGACCAATTCTGAAGATTTATCGAAGAAAAAGTCAAAAGACGGAAGTTTACTTTAAGCCGAGGAACTCAAGTCTTATTTATCGAAGAATAAAAAGAAGAGTCCAAAGAAATCCCGAGCCAAAAGTCATCAAAGTCCAAGATTAACAAAAAAATTAAGAAGAAAGGAAGGAGGGGAGGAAGCTTCCTCTAACCATCCCCCTAATCACCTATAAATACTTCTCATTTTCATTTCATTTAGTTTTGTTGACTAATCGTGACAATTAGTTCTTCCATGGTTGGCTAGAGTGACACTAGTTCTTCCACCTTTACTTTTATGCACATTTAATTACTCGCACATTTACTTTTATGCACCTTTAATTACATGTCTTGCACCTTTAATATCTTTAATTTCAAGTAAGTGTTTCTTTTAATTCTCGCACCTTTACTTTATTTTGTTGATCTTATTCTACCTTTCTTTAATCTTTGATTTATATGCTTTTTGTCTTGTTTATTTGTTTAAAGATTTCTTTTTTATGCTTTTGATTGTTTTGAATCATTTATTTTCATAGCTTATTTTGTTTATTTTCAAGTTTATAAAGTTCTTATAAAAGTTATTTTTATATAAAAGTTTGTTTTTCGTTAAGCTTATTCATTTCTTGTTTTAAAAGTCTTTAAATTTCGGTTTATTAGCTTATTTTCATACGGTTTACCTTAGGATATTAGACTTGTACTTATTAGGATTATAGCTTATTTTTCTAGCTTATTTTTAGTTTCATCCACTGTATTCTGATCTTAACGATCGGAAAAGGGTTTCATATTCCGACCATAGCACTTTGGCTTGGTTGGAAAAGGGTTTTGAATATTTCTATTGGTATTCTGATTGGGAAGTGGCTTAGGTATTCCGATCTGGGATTAGTGACAGCATTCCGATCTGAGGGTATCCCATATTCCGATCGAGGTGTTCGATTGGTTATTCCGATTGGGTAAGTGACAGTATTCTGATCACGGGTTCCGATCAACATTCCGACCAAGGTTTATTCCATATTCCGATCAAGAGGTAAGACAATCATTCCGATCGGAGGGTTTTGGTTATTCCGATTGGGTAAGTGACAGCATTCCGATTGGGTTCCGGCCATCATTCCGATCTAAGGTGATTGTGGACTGATCGGAATATATTCTGACGGTGGGTTTATTTTTCATGTTTTGCCTTGTTTAATTTTTAGCTTATGTTTTTATACTTTGTCTAATTTTAATTCTCGTCACGCTTTAACTTTAAGTTACTTAATTTCTCGTTATTTACTTTTCAAAGTTTTTAAATATTGCACCATTTTGTTTAATTAGATTTAGTTTAATTTTAACGCCACTTTAATTTTACGTCATTTATATTTAAGTCTTTGCACCTTTTTAATTATACTACAACGACAACACATTTTTGTTCCACCAAAATTAAACTGAGTCACACATTAAACACAAGTTTTTCAATTCGAAGAGACTGGTACAACGATAATTTTTAACCTGAGTAAATCCTAGTTATTAAATGGCGTCGCTGCCGGCTCTTTTCGTAAAGATTAACGGTTTTCTGTGAGAGACGCGTTGCTTTTTGGGATCCGTTCACTTGTGAGCGTTATTTTTCTTGCATAAAAATTTCAAAAAACCATAAAAAAAAATTAAAAAAAATTGATAAAAATCCATAAAAAATAAAAATTTCAAAAATCCAAAAGGATTTTATCTTTATTGTGTATATATATTGTCTTTGCGTTTGGTTTTGTTTTCTTTTGCATTTTCAGGTGTATGCGTACTAGATATTCTAATTATCAAGAGCCCGAGACTCAAGAAGATTTAAGTATGGCAGGTGTTAACAATAACAATAATCCACCGCACCTCAACAATAACAACAATGTTCTTCCACAGCCCGATCTTCGGACCATGGAGGAGCTTTGTCAACCTACCATGTTTGGACGAGGAGGACCGATTGCGCCGATGAAAATCAACGCTCCTGAGTTTTCGTTGAAGCACCACATGATTCAGCAAGTGCAAACAAATCCTTTTAGAGGAATGCCTGATAATGATGCCAACAAACACCTCAACAAGTTCATTACAATCACCCAAAGCATGAAATTGCCCGGTGCCACAATGGATGTTCTTCGCCTACAACTCTTTCCACATACTTTATCGCATCATGCCGAGAAATGGTTTGATCGTCTCCCGAAGAATTCTATTCACACTTGGGATGACATGACTCAACGCTTTTTGTCGCGCTACTTTCCACCATCCATGGTCACAAGCCTTCGCAATCAAATCAGCGGTTTTATGCAAGATCATGATGAATCTCTTTTTGATGCCTGGGAAAGATATAATGTCTTGATTGATCGTTGTCCAAACCACAACATGCTTCCAGTGACATTAATTGATACTTTCTACAACGGATTGACTTTTCGTGATCGTGATACGATTAATGCAGCCGCCGGTGGTACATTCATGAAAAGGAGACCCGAGGAGTGTAGAGAGCTAATTGAGAACATGACTACTCACCACAAAAACTGGGATTCCTCCGCTTCTTCAAGGAACAACCCGAGAGTCAATGTTTCCTCTACTTCAGCAAACCCTGATATGACCGAACTCACACGCATGATGACTGAAATGAGCAAAAGTATCACGCTTCTCGCTTCAAACCAACAACAACAACAAGTTAAAGCGGTTGCACCTTCTTGTGAAACATGCGGCGGTCCTCACTCATACACCGATTGTCCTTTGACTCAAGGAAATCCGGAAAATGTGTATGCAGCTTATGGTAATTATTCACCGGAAAATTACCAAGCTCGACCTCAAGGGGATAGAAATTTGCTGAGTTACCGATCCAACAATTACCTTTCACCCGGTTTTTCTCCTCAAAACCAAAACCCCGCCAACAACTACAATAGAAGCAACCAAATTCCACCAAGAGCTTCTAATCCTTATCACCCACCCACTCAACAAACCCCACCTATTAACACCGATGTTGAAGCTACCATGAGAACCCAAGGTGAGCAAATCAAGAATCTGCAGAGCCAAATTATCAATCTTAAAGGAGATATTACCAAGCAAGGAAATGAGATTAGATCCGAGCTTCGAGATAATATTCAATCCTCCTTCAGCACTCAAACGAATTAATTAAAGAATATGCTGGCTAGTTTCTTGCCCCCTGCTCAACCTTCTACTTCGAGTTCTCTACCTTCAAACACCGTCACAAATCCGCGAGCAAATGTGAGTGCTATTACTACCCGTAGTGGAGTCACCATCGTAGGACCACCAATCCCACCCCCATCATCTACACCTCCTCCACCACCATTTATCCCCACTCCTCCTACACCTAGTATTAGTGCCCCATTACCGTCTCCGCCTCGCCATGACGATGTCCCTAGGAAGGACCCTTCAACATCTCAACCTTCACCTGCACCTTCACCACCCAAACCCAATATCCCTTATCCTTCTCGTTTAGGCAAGACCAAACTTCTAACCAAGGAGGACTCTGAAGTGACACGCTATGTGAAGATGATTTCTCAAATGAACTTCAACATTAGCTTTCTTGAAGCACTTGTCCACATGCCCAAATTTGTTAAAGCATTTAAGGAATTGCTTAACAAGAAGGAGAAGCTGATTGAACTCGCCAACACACGCTTAAATGAAAACTGCTCTACAATTATTCTTAAAGAACTTCCGCAAAAGCTTGGAGATCCCGGTCGTTTTGTGTTGCCTTGCGTGTTCAACAAAACTGAAGAATTTACTGCCCTTGCTGATCTTGGGGCTAGTATTAATCTTATGCCTTTGAGTGTTTGGAAAACACTATCATTACCTGACCTCACTCCAACAAAGATGACTCTTGAACTTGCAAATCGCACTCTCGCTTACCCCGTTGGTATAGCCGAAGACGTGTTCATTAAAGTTGGCACATTTACTTTCCCGGTCGACTTTGTCGTTGTTGATTATGAAATGGACCATTGTATTCCTTTAATACTTGGTCGGCCATTCTTGAGAACCGGACGAGCTTTAGTGGATGTTGCCGAAGGCGAGTTAATCTTAAGAGTCGGGAATGATTCACAAATTTTTAAAATGGGAAAGCTTACAAGTAAAACCTTTGGAGGCCGAGAATCAGTGAATATGATTAATGTGCTCGATGACTTTGTTGTCTACAACAATCCTCTATTCGAGTCTTGCAATGATAATCTACTTTTTCAAGATGATGTGGATGATTCTCGGTCCAATTTGGAACCTTCTCCCATTTATGATTCTCCACCAATCTTTGATGCTTATGATGATGATGATTCTAGCTCAGATTCAGATGATTATGACGACCTTACCTCCGAGTATCCCGACCTGCCCACGTAGGATGATTTTGATGAGGCTGATACTCTTTCGAGCGATTCTTCACATGATGAAGATCCTCTGCCATCACTCGATCCTACTTTGGACGATTACTCATTCGAGGAAGATTTCTCTACGTTTCTCAACACTTACTTCCCTCATGAGAGTGATGCACCTCCTTTGGACTTTGAAGATTATCGTCTTGATCCTACTTTGGATTTGAAGAACATTCTTTCTAAGGAGAGGAAACCGGTCGACACCGACATCCGCAACACGTATGAGTTAACACCTCTTTGTCCCCCTTCTGAGGACGAGGTTGTGCTTCTTCGCGGATCTTCTTCACACTCTACTGAGCCTGAGTGCTATTTTCCCTTAAAGGAAAAGGTGTTCGACCCCGGTATTGCCATCTTTAAGCCATCTCAGTATCCACCTGATGAAATAAAAGGAAATATCTTTGGAACTTATGGAAATCTGCTTGCACCACTTCAACATTGCTTCCACCGTGCCCCATCGCTGCTTAAGGGAACCTTGCCTACTCTTCTTTGGCTTGCCTTGTTCGCCTTAAGCTCGTGCTATTTAGTGGACGAAAACTATGTCTTCGATCCTGGTGGATATGTTTCATGCTTCTTCCTATGATGATCAAGGTCGAGTCAGGCTTACGACTCGGTTAACAAAAACCAAGCGCTTCTTGGGAGGCAACCCATGTATCTATCTTTTCGCTTTCTTTATCATAAGTGTAGGGGAGACCCGTTGGTGTTTGCTCTCTCCTCTCTTCTACTAATCAGGGATTCGAGCTTTAGTGATCCACTCTTGATGATTCTTGACGACCCGTGATTCCGTGTTCTACTTCTTCCCGGTTCTATCCTAAACTCTTTTCGATTCACTATTTTTTTATATTTTCTAATATTAAAATAGGAATCTCTTTAGTTGTCTTTTCCTTAGCGAAATTTAAACAAAGTGCACAATGTCCTAAGTGTAGGGGAGTTTACTCCCACATGCTTAAACATTGAGGACACTGTTTATGTTAAGTGTAGGGGGGACTTCTATCGAAGTTAAGCGGCCTTTTCCTTGTATTTGTCCTCATTTTAACCGGAAAATCAATTTTTTGACATTTTTCAAAATTTTTGATCTATTTTGGCCCGTTAGTTTTTCCCTTTGTATAGTTATTTTCTTTCCTTATTAGAATAAATGTTTAATAAAGTGGTTTTAATTTTCAAACGTTGTGAATCTTTTGACTCAACCCGAGTTTACTTATCTTAAGTTTACTCTAGCTAGTATCCTTAACGTGTTTAAGTCAAGTTTTGCTAGGCTTTTATATAGGGAGCTATAAAACGCGAAAGTCTTAACTCTCACGGGTTAAGAACAAGAACTTCTCGCAAGTTCCTATAATTGATCTTAGAGAGTCGTTTATCAAGGGAACTTTAAAATGCGATTTCCAAACTTGAAAAAGTCTAAGAATTTGCAAGATCCTATAGGCGACTCGAAAACCCTAAACTTTGATTTAATAGGCTAAGCATCTACGAGTCTCATTACTTGAGATTTTAAACTGTGGAGAACGAGAGATGATAGAGTCAGTTATAAGTTTGGTATTCTTTCGTGAATTTATGTGAGTTAATTATAAGCCTATTCTCCCATCGCTTGCTAATAAATTTATCTGCTAATAAATAAGGTTGTACGATTTGAAAAGTTACTTAGCTTCTAGCCCAAGATCGTTTAAAAGTTACTCGGTATGGATTAGAGTTCATAGCCAAGGCATAACTTACTGAAGCGGGACGCGAAGATTGGCGAGTCCGAAAAGGCCCTAACAAGGCATGAGGGCTACATTTTGTTGCTAAAAATCCAAAGTGATGTGAAGAATCATTTATCGGAAATCAATATGAAGGATCGAGACATACGACG